>CM059280.1:10821974-10829474 GCA_030347295.1 Setipinna tenuifilis | reverse complement strand
AAAGAAATCTTTTTCATCTTCTTTTTTTAATTGTGTGATTATTTTACAGAAAATTGATTTTCTGGAGGACAGCAATGCATGATCATTTCCTAAAGGTGAATGAGAGGACAACCAAAAGGTGTGTTTACTATAATGTGTCTTAACTGTAATCTGTGTGTTTCTTTGCCTGTGTCCTTCTTACTAAGTCTTTAAATAGCTCACACACATATGTACACATGCATGCATGCACGCACACACACCACACAATGACACTCACTGACACACACACACACTGACACACACACACCCACACACACACTGACACACACACACCCACACACACACCCACACACACACACACACACACACACACACACACACACCTTCACACATACATACACTGAATACATGCATAACACTAAGCACACATTCATCTTTGCATGCAGTAAGAGATGAGGTCATGAGTAGTGGAGCTAGCTGTAGCCCGTGCAGGGGGGGGCAAGAGAGAGATGGGGAGGAGAGGTGAAGAGATCAGGGGGCGAGCTGAAAGCATAGCAGAGCACTGGGGGGGGGGAGGCAACGTCATACTTACCCTGCAGTTCTACAGGGGATAGACCAAACACACACACACAGAAAGAGAGAGAGAGAGAGAGAGAGAGAGAGAGAAAGAGAGAGAGAGAGAGAAGAAAAGGGAGGAAGGGCGGGGAGGAAGAGAGAGAACAGAGAGAGAGAGGGATAGACAGAAAGAGAGGATGAGGGTGAGAGGGAGATAGAGAATGAAAGAAAAAGAGGCAGAGACAGAGAGGGAGAGACAGAGTGAGGGAAAGAGAGAGAGAAAGATAAAATGATAGGGGTCAGATAGAGGGAAAGAAGGCAGGCAATTATGAAGAGAAAGAAAGAGAGAGATAGATTGAGACAGAGACAAACAGGAAGACAGAAGAGAGAGAGAGAAGAGCTTTATGTTAGGGTTAGTACAAGGAAGCCATCACAGCTCAGTCCACGGCCAAAGTGCTTGAGGACAGTTAGGAGCAGGAACGCTGCAGCAACCAAACAGCAACCAAAATCAATCCCTGAAAGGTCTGAGGCAACTCAGAGATCTTAACTGAACAGCCAGGAACAAAGCAGTAACCAAAAAAATATCAATATTAGTTTCAAAATATAAAAGCTTGGTCAAGGAAATGAATAGCAGTTTGCAGGGTTTCTTTCGGCTGTGGTGTGTGTGCATGTTGGTTGTAAATCACTTTGGATAAAAGCATCTGTGAACCCAAGTTACCCTTAAGCATAGCATATCCGCCCTTTTCTCCACTGTCAGTAGAGTTGGTGTGTGTGTGTGTGTGTGTGTGTGTGTGTGTGTGTGTGTGTGTGTGTGTGTGTGTGTCTGCATTGGTGTGTGTATGAGTGTGTGTGAGTGTGTGTGTATGTTCATAGTCTAAAACATGCCCTGGAGTAAGAGCACATGTGTGCTGGTGCATCAATTACATGCTGCAGTGCCAAACACGATCCAGTCAGTTCTGCTTCCCCCGGAAGCATCCTCCCTCTCCAGTCTTCCTAGTAACACGGCTGGATTATAACCCCCATTCAGGAGCTAAGATTATTGGCTGCCGCGCCGCCACACGCCATGACAGGCTGTCGAATGAAGAGTGAGGCTGCACTTCCCCAGTTTTGCCAGCAGAGGGAGCTGTTGCATGAGCAAGATGCTGGGCTGGGAGCGACGCTTTGGAGTGAGGGTTCTTCTCTTCTTCCTCGTGACACATTCAGCACATTCTTTCTCTTTCTCTCTCTTGCTCTCTCTTGTTCTCTCTCTCTATCTTTCTCTCTATCTCTCTGTCAGTCTCAGAGATCATATGCAGACTGCTGCTGGGACCTAGTACTCTCTAAGCTGTCAATCACAAATGTCAAAAGATGAGGCAGATGATCTACCCCCCCCCCCCCCCCCCAAAAAAAAAAAACAAGAAAAACACAGCAGTCAGAATCTGATCTCCTTCAGTTCAAGAAGAAGGACACCACCTTGAAGATTTGACCTTGGCATTTTCTGCTCACTACCACTGCTGTGTCTGACAAGGGGGGGCAGTTGGAGTGGGGTGGGGGGGGTGTAGGCTTATATAACACCCGTGACAGGTTCTCCTGCTGTCATGGCAACGGCTCTAATCGCGGCAGCACACACACACACACACACACACACACACACACATACTCCACACTATATTGTCATTACTGCAAGACGCAGCAGAGCCGGTGGCACGGCACGCCGGCATCCATGTTGTTGCGGCAGCCGGCCAATCACAGGCTGAGCCTGGGCGGAAAAGAGGGAGGAGGGGAGGAGGGGCTTTTTTACCTTTGCGGGCCTTCTTCTGCAGCTTCATGGTGTCGGAGGACTTCTTCTTTATCTCGTGACGAGAGCGCTTGTACTCTGCATGAGAAAAAAAGAGAGTGGTTAGATGCTGAAGCTAAATAAGCTCAAGCTTAAGGATGGATGGGAAGCTGACAGTCCCTTCAGATAACGAGGAGACAGACAGCCAGGGAAACAGGAAGGAAGTGAGGGGTGCTCAGGATGCTGCAGTAACCCCCCTTTATCTGTGTTGCTAAGCGGCAATGACAGTCAAATTATATAGCATATCCTCCTCTTGTGTATCCAAACTGTGGCATTTGTTTTCCTGGTTAAGGTGAGTTAACTGTGGTATATACCACACGGTGTATGCTATTTGTCATTTGACTGTGTTAAAATTACTTGCATTAAACTGCCCCCCATACCACCACCATCCCCATGTTATGTTGGTGCAACCCCACCAACCCTAAATCTGTTCGTTACTGACAACAGCTCACCTTTGGCATGGTCCTTGTCCAGCTGGTTGGCTGTCTTCTTCCAGTCCTCAATACGGTCCTGAAGCGGTGTGATCAGGCTTTCCATCAGAGCACTTTGTGTAGAGAGAGAGAGAGACACACAGAGAGACAGAGAGAGAGAGAAGGAAAGAGAGAGACAGAGAAGGAAAGAGAGTTGGAAAGACAACAAACATCAGTATACCTCTGTAGGTGTGTCCCATTACATTACATTACATTACATTACATTACATTGCATTTGGCAGACGCTTTTATCCAAAGCGACTTACAAAAAGGAGGATTTCATTTCACATCCTTTACAAAACGTTTTAAACCATACCTGCTTCTAGTGACATTTATTTGTAGTGTTAAGTCCATGAATGAAAGAGTGAAAGACATTGTGTTGAACCATCTTACTTGTCTGCTCTTTTTTGACAAATATTACCCTTTTAGCAGTGAAATGACATACTGCCTTATGGCCACACAGTAACTGTCTCTAGCACACCCTTTGAGAGTATGTCATTATTCAGTGAGATTAGAAATATGTATTTTATCATGACCAGAGGTCTGTCCAACATGGAGAGGAGACAAAGAGAGAAAGAGAGAGTGCGGGAGAAAGAGAGAGAGAAAAGAGAGAAAGAGAAGGACAGTATACTCTGCTCCCCACCACAGATGTTTGAGTGTAAACAAGCAGCTGAGGAGGCCTCATCACCATTACCGTCACACAGACGTGCAATTAACGGACATTTGTCTGTGTGTACAGAGCCGTGTTGAGTGGCAAGGCTGTCCTCCAAAGCCAAAACACAGTAACTACATATTTTGTAGAAATTGGGTTTAGACTGGATATTGACTGTGTAACACCGCCTTTGTCTTTTGACTATAAACGTTTTGCTTCTTCCTATTAAGAATGTACATCAACTCATCACCACTATTATACCTACAAAATGTTACATTGGGCAGTATGGCAACTTTAAAGGCATTTTCCTCAGTGTCAGTGTTCTCTCAGTTACTGTACTTTGCCTCAGTAGGGGCAGGAGGGAGGAGAGAGGGAATCACACATCTGCACATGTGGGCTGATGAGAGGAGAGAGGTGTGAGTTATGTGGGGGCCAGAATGCTCCAGTAGCATCAGACAGACTGAGTGAGTGAGTGAGAGCTGGGGCTTGTGGTGGTGGGTCAGAGTCAGAACAGAACCGGGTACTGCTAGTCTAGTCTGGTCTGGTCTACTCTCTGTTTTCTGTTTTCCATCCATCCATGTCCTGCGTCATCACTTTTGCACTTTTCTCTGGGGGGTTGTGGGGAAGAGAGTGGTGGATGGGGTTTGTGCTGGTGGGACTAGATGTTCCTGAGCATGTGTGTGTGTATGTGTGTGTGAGTGTGTGTGAGTGTGCCTGTGTGTGTGTGTGTGTGTGTGTGTGTGTGTGTGTGTGTGTGTGTGTGTGTGTGTGTGTGTGTGTGTGTGTGTGTTCCTGTGTGTATGTGTGTGTGTGTGTGTGTGTGTGTGTGTGTGCCTGTGTATGTATATGTGTGTGTGGAATGACTGTGGCGCTGATCAGGTTTCTGTGGTTCAAACGGCCGGCGTGCTGCCCTGCTATTTCCACACCGCGACGATGCATGCAGAGGCCAAACATGAGAGGAGACGCGCATGGAAAGAATCCCGCGTGGTACGAGAGCAGGGCGACACGTGAGCGTGTACTGACAGCACACATACTGTGGTACCCCACGCTGTGCTAGGGTTCCCACTAGGGTTACCATCACTGTGTCACCTTAGGGAAGGTCATAGGAAGTATATACCTCACCAGGGCTATGTCAGGAGGGCTATAGGACCCTGGGGAGACATCTTGGGGACCGGAGAGGTCGGGAGATCCACTTATTAAGAAACCCACCTGAAAGCTGTTTTCATTCGTATATTCATGTCAGTTTTGAGTTCCTTGTAATGCTGAGACCTCACAATACACACACACACACAAACACACTGAGAGTATGTTGAGGCTGACTTATAACCACCTCTGAATGAATGATGGAGTTAAGCCATTGTGTCACAGGACCAGCACAACACCACCGTTTTGCGTTAAGCCTAAGGAACGTGAACCTTATTCACAATACGATTAGGTGTCCATACATCATCTGTTAAAAAGCCCTGTGGAACAGATGTAACAGAATATGCTGCCAACATTCCAGGTGTTAAGGGTAACTGTTAGGGTATGTTGCAGTGATAAAACTTCTGAAAGTGCTGTATACTATGTAGTTTTGGTCCATTACAGCAGTGGCTCCAAAACTTTTAACTGCTTTGTACCCCCTGACACACTCTGTCCCCAGCTTGCTATGAGTATTTTTGCATAATAATTGTGTAACTTATATGGTACGTAATAATGTAATCCCAATCGGGTTGTATTCATGGTAGCTTGAAGGTAACATCTTTTTCCACATATAGTATGTAAAATTAATCTTTATGCTAATAGAAGCTGAGAATTCATTCACAGATTTATTTGTGTAACCCTTATCCTAACCTTAACCCTATAGTGCAGTGTAAGTACATAATGTTACATGTTGTTACTAACTTTGTTACACTTTACTCCATTATGTAGATACACTGTAATGGGCACCCTAAAATGAAGTGTAGCTGGTGGTTGGTGTTAAGGTGTGGTGGGCTGCTGGACTTACTTGGTGAAGTGGCGCAGTTTGGCCTCGATGCTACGATGCCTCATGCACATTCTGGTCAGCGCCGATCCGATGTCCCTTGTGGCTCCTGCAGGAAGGAAAGATACAGAGAAATCAGAAAGGATATATGTCTCCTGGGGTTGTTCAGATCCCTCACAGTCACATATTCAAAGACTGATACACATAAACAAACATACAGAGACAGACACAAAACACACACACACACACACATACACACACACACACACAAAAAAAAATTACATAACCCCTGGAAAGACATAACCAGAAATGTAAAGAAGAATAGTAGCCAAAACAGAAGTTCTACTTCAACATCCTATTTGACCCCAATCACAGACAGCAGGAGAGCTGGAGAACTACAAGGACAAAGAGCAGACACAGTGAGCCTAGCATGGTCTAGCATGGTCTACAAGTGAGTCATCACAGAACGAAAATAAAAAGAAGAAAAAATTTAGCAACGCAGAAGTCGAGGTCACCTCACATTTAAATAAAATACAGGGACATGATTCAACCCCCACACAAAAATGTATCTGGGCCTCCATTACCAACAAATGTAATGCTCTTGTTTATTCTCCAGCTCTTTCTTATCAAATACTGGAATGATCTTGACACTGTAGTGTAAAACTGGGTCCTCCTTAACGTAATTGTGACAACAACCATCCACATACTTTGTGGCAAACATAACTATAAAGTATGCCATTTTAAAACTGAACATGTAAGCCATTTTTAGATCTTTGAACTTGGACATACGGTATCTTTCACAGATTTGTTGCATTTATGTTTAGCTTTTTTTTTGTTTGTTTTTTAAGAACCTACATTGTTATCCATCACTCATTTCAGTGATGTGTGAGGCAACACCGACAGAATTGTCTCAGCCCTCTGCACGCTTCTCTGCTTGTACTTGCATGGTATTTCTAATTTTAACAAAGTGCACCCTGTTTGTAAATAACAGGCCATGTTTTCAGGTGCTTCTTGCAAGACAATTATGCCAGAAGTGGGCGCTGATAGCTTTGTGAATGTGGCCCTGAGTATACAGTGCCAGCCAAACCCAAATGTTTTTGGTGGTGCTTTAGAGCCTAATGGTCATACTGCTGAATCTTCTTCTGAATTTAAATCTGAAGAAGGCAGAGAGAGGAATGTTGGCCTAGTGGTACTGGAACACTGCCTGTTTGAGGGCACCCTGGTCGGCCATGTTGGAAGGCAAGATTCACGTTTATGTCTTTTGGATAGTTCAGTCTGTACCCCCCCATCCCCACTCCAAAACACACACCACACTCACACACACACACACACACACACACACACAAAATATTTACTTTCCAGAGTGCAGTGATTTACTACAGCTCCCTCCACACAGTGCACTACTACCCCAAATAAACCTCCAGCGCTTATGTGAGTGTGTGTGTGTGTGTGTGTGTGTGTGTGTGTGTGTGTGTGTGTGTGTGTGTGTGTGTGTGTGTGTGTGTGTGTGTGTATGAAGGAGGAGGGGGAGGGTGGGTTGTCTGAGTAACCTGTAACTGTGATAAACATCAGTCTATTTTTAGCAGTGGACGGCAACTCGGAAAAACCCAACCTCTTGTATTTATACAAAGTACCATTCTCACTTCCAAAAAAGGTGACTCGCCGTAACCCTTGAAAGCCATTGTTTTTTCTTCTGTTTGAAGAGCCTGACCGCAGGTTTCTTGGCACACTCACTCTGCCCGAACTGCTTTCTTTTTTTTTAAATAATATTCCTATGACGTGGCCAAAGGAGCATTGCGAGTGCAGGATAGCATAAGTAGAAGAGAAAGAAAAGAAACAAAAATATGTACAAAGGGAAGGAAAGGAAAAACAAAGCCTCAAACCAAGCTACAGAGAGTGGACACAAAAGAGCCTGCTATCCAGATACATAATCAGAAGGCACAAAAGGGATTACAGGCCTGGGCCCATGTTGTGGCATTTCTTCCCCTGTCTCGGTGCTGGTAATTAAACACTGGGGGATTCGGGCCTAAAGCCTGGGACTGTAGTCTAAGAGCTGATCCCAGAT
>CM059280.1:10264474-10806974 GCA_030347295.1 Setipinna tenuifilis | reverse complement strand
ACATAAAGGGAGACAGAGGGAGAGGGGAAACGAGAGAGGGGGGGAGAGAGAGAGAAAGAGAGAAAGAGAGGAGTCTCAGTAGTAGAAAAACAGGGAGAGAAAGGGCAAGAGGGGTTGAAATAGAAATAGATGAGGCTCGGCGTCAGAAAAAGAGAGAGAAAGGGGGAGAGGGGCAGAAATGGAGAGAAAGAGAAGAGTCTGGGCAGCAGAAGAGAGAGACAGAGAGAGAGGGAGAGAGGGAGAGAGGGGAGGGAAGGGAAGAGAGACGTAGACTGAAATTTTGGTCAGACTGCAGCAGCAGCACATGAAACAGAATCATTCATGGAGGCCTGTACTCCTCTAGTCCCACCCCAGCGTGTGTCTGCGTCTCTCTAGCCCAGCACAGCACAGCTCAGCTCAGCTCAGCTCCAGCCCCCTAAAAAACACACACTTCACACTAATTACATGCCAGCCATGACACTACGCCGCCTGCCGCAGCAACACCCACCAGCCCAACCACGCGCACACACACATACACAAACACACACACACACACACACTCCCACACACACACACACATGCACACACACACACATACAGACAGACAGACACACACACACACACACACACACACACACACACCCAGACGCGCTCACACACACAGACTGCACACACACACACACACACACACACTGCACACGCTCTAACACCCCCACACACACGCTGCACGCACCCTACTGACAGTGGAGAAAAGGGTAGATATATTGCACTTAAAGGTAACAGTTCACAGATGCTTTTATCCAAAGTGGCTTACATCGATGTGATACAGACAGTGGAATAATGATACAGTACAACACACTGTATAGGAAAAAAACATCATACTGTACCTCTTGGCAATATATGTACAGCAACATAACTTACGTATATTTAAAAAATTGCTTTTAATACATTAAGAGAAGGCCATATTGTAAACTGACACTGTAAAAAAAAGCTGGCCATCGTCCTTGCTGGTGGCAGGGAGCAGAATGTAATGGCTTACAGTGCTGGCATGTGAAGCAGTCTGTGAATGCCGAGTAACCCTGCCACTACCCACCCCCCCCAACACACACACACACACACACACACACACTCCTTACCCCACACGACTGTACGACTGACCGCAGGTCAGTTGCAAAGCCCCGTCAGCACAGTCCTGCTCACTGCCTGTCACTACTGTTTACACACATGCGTGTGGGAGTATAAATAGCCGAGGGGCCATTAGCATTCTCGGCCCGATGTGGCATTCTGGGAAGAGGACCTCACCAAAAAATCATCTGCCTCCCCCACGTACAGCTCCAACGGTACAGGAAGGAAGGACCGACAAATCTTCACACAATGTCCCAAGCTGCCATGGCACCAGAAAACATGCTGTGCAGGCTTCGTATGAATGGCGGTCTGCATTCTGTCATGTAAAGACAGCACTGTGTGACTTGCTACTGAACAATCAGGGACAGAGTAAACAGGGGGATGGGGGGTGGGGGTGTCCTGGCTTCAGGAAGTAAAAATTCTTCCATGTATTCTGTCTTCAACCTTTCAAAACATTTTACACAGGTGATTTCACTAATTACTAGTTGTGCTAGATAGCATCATCTTATGCAGGGAATGGTTGGAGCAAATATGTGGAAGAATTTCTGGACCTGGGATGTCAAACTCTAAAAGGTAACCCAACAGTTCATTAAGCTGGGCTGGTTTGGTTAGTACAGTATGCCATGCAGAGGCACAAAAAAATGTTCATCCACATGGTTCAGATTGTTGTCCTGGCAGTCTAAACTTCCGGGCCCTGTGGTGGCACCACCTGCTGACGTGTTTGGCTGACACCTGTCACCATTCATTACCCTCAGTCCGGCCAGGCATACCACTACAGCCATGGCCACACGGAGGGTCACTGCCAGGTCACTGCCACACACATCCATCACTCCACAGCTCTGGGGGACATCTCCAAACAACCAAAAAAAAAGCAATTTGGAGGTTGTGTTTGTTTTGTGGCGGTGATCACAAATACAGCAATGTAGTGACAAATTCAGTGGGCTGGACTGTAACTGCGTAACCCTTTACAGGCTGTTGGACAACAGAGGTGTCAATTCCAGGTTCTGAGTAAGTAAAAAAATCCTGCATTGCCTGTGCACTTACCACATGTGATTTAACTAATTAGTTCATCTGAGTCTGATTATTTCTATGCTCATTAGGATTGGTTGGTTCAGAAAAATGGTTGGATGAAATATTGTTGCAGGCTTTTTTCTTTTTTGAAGTCAGGATATCCGCCTCTGTTTTACAGGAAGTAATGATGATATACAGTAGTAATGACCGACCATAGATCTATTTTTAAGACTAAAACATATCATTTTTTACTGTAGTAGCCAGACAAACAAACATTGAAAGACAAACCCTCATACATACACACACACATACACACACACACACACACACACACACACACACACACAGGACAAGTGAGCTGGGGTGGAAGTAGGGTCGGCGTGGCGTGCTTTCGGCTGGCGCCTGTCCTCGCCTGTCCCCTCTCATTGCGTCTGCCGTCGATGATATGACACATCTGGAGCTTGTTTTTACACTTGCGCTCCCGACACACAGACAGCATATGGAAAGAGTCACCGGTAACAGCGGTTGCCCCTGTTAACATCTAGTTCAAAGACCCAGCCTCCTAATATACCCATCTTGTGACGCAGACACGGAAACACACACACACACATGTGGACTCATATACATACACACACACACACACACACACACACACACACACACACACACTTGTGCACTCACATACACAAACACACACACACACACACACGTGCACTGACACACACACACACACACACACACACATACACACACACACACACACACACACGCCTGCAAGCCACCAGAGCGCTGACCTAGCACTGCGAGAGGAGTGGAGTGACCCACTTGCATGTCCAAAGCAAAGCCAGCGTCTTGCCCACACCACAGCGGTTAAGGGAAGCCCACAGGAGCGTCCCCACAGTGCTTCTGAAAGGTGCTCAGCGGTCAGACATCAGACAGCCCAGACAGTTCCCACACGGCCCCAGCTACAGCCGTGCCGTGAGTGTGGTGGACTGTGGACGGACTGGGCAAGGGCCTGGTCCGCTAATTGAGAGAGAAAACCCAGAAGTAGGTCTAACGTCCACCATAGACCATAGGGGCATGCTGGCTAACCAATCAATTACATGTCTCAAGTACTGCCGGTGCTCTGGCCGAGGGCTCCAGCCAACCAGCAGATGATGGCAAAAGTCTCCGGAAATTTCCAGGAACACTGTTAGGAGCAAACAGCATGTTTCACAACAGACATACTTCATGGGTGGGGTCAACGGGTCATGAAGCTATAGGATGTCAATAGAACACAACAAGTAGACCAAAAATAACAAACAAACAGACACACAAACACATTTCTGAAAATCGTAGATAAGCTCAGTCAAAACCAAACGAATCATCAGCACAAATTTAGGACATGGAACACCTGCTGTGTCCTCTCTATGACTGATTTTTTTTTTTCTTTCGCATAAGACCTCTGGACTTTAAGGAAGTTTCAAGGGGGAGAGGAAGTTTTTTGGATTCACCAAGTGCAGGCTGACTGCTGACAGTTATTGCTGACTCCCTCATTTCTTACCCCGTCAGCTGGAAACCTCAGGCTCGGCTGCAGCAACAGCAGCAGAAGCAGCAGCAGGAGCAAGAGAGCGGGATGGAGGGGAGAGGTAAAAGAGGGTCAACGCAACACACACACTCGTGTGGCGCAAGATAGCAGCACCTCGACGCCCAGACAGAGAGAGCTGAGTCATGGCGACAGATTGCAACTGTGAGCGAGCGAGCTGTTTGGCCCCCCCTCCCTTCCCTTCCTCCCTCCCCCACACTCTCGTCCTCACCCTCACTCTCACCATCGCGACGGCCTTCACAGCCAGACAGCTGGCCCCCCTCTCACGGCCCTCCCCAAGGCTGCCAAGGGCTGTGCGTAAGACAAGGGCCGAGCAGCTAACTCTGAATAGGGACACAGACAGCGTCATGCTTTAAAGCCCCCACTGTCTTGGCACTACAACTGAGCAAGACTGAGAGGGTGCACACATCCAAAGAAATACTCCTACAGGTGCAAGGACAAACAAGGCAACAAAACAACTAGAAAACAACTAGAGAACAAATATCTACAGTACACACTGAATATGCTCCAAAATTGATCACATTTACAATTTAAATACACACAAATGCACACATTTCAAAGCAACTAAAGTTGCCTTGTTTTGTGACTTTAATGACTAAGATCTGGTGATAGTTATTCCAAGTTATGCTGATTAGACCTTGTGGTCCAAAAAGTTGCCCTGTTTTGTGAAATAATACGTTTTGGAACATATAGCTAGAGTGTGCAGGTCTTCTGCGTTCACAACTGAGCAGGCCATGACAAGGCACCCAGTCAGGCATGAGGGCCTGCTTGTAAGGGGTTGGGGGGGAGTGTTCAAGACGAAGGGGTCTGGAGCAAAACAGTGGTGGGAAGTGGGATCAGCTGCTTCTGGTCTGGTCCTGCTTTGGTTCTCCTCTGCTCTGCTCTGGCTCTGGTGCTGTCTGGGTTTGATTAGCGAGCAGTTAGCAGGCTCTCCAGAGGAGCGGCCCGGGGGGAGAGGGGCATGAAGGAGCTAACGGAGGGGATGTTTACTGGGAAAGGAAGTTCCTAGCTCCAAGACACGGCCCTGGTGGTGGTGGTGCTGCTGCTGGGGCTAAAAATACACTCTTATGCCACTGCTCACACCAGATGTGTGTTGCATTACACAAGACAGAGGGAAGAAAAGAGAAAGAAAGAAAGAAGGAACAAAAAAAATGACGAGGCCAGAAATGGGCCTCCCTACCTCTCTCCCTCCATTCTGGCTCTTTTTCTTCTCTCCCTCTCTCTGTCTCACCCTAAACCCCTATAAATCTCACTCTTTTTCCCTCTTTCCTTCTCTTCCTCTCTTTCTTCTTTCTTCCTTTTTATCTCTCTTTCCCTTCCTTCTTTCTTTCTTTCTCTCTCATTCTCTCTCCCTCTCTCTGGTTAATGTTCCAATTTTAACTCCCTCTCTTACCCTGTCCAGTAAGCTGTCTCATTTCTTTCTTTTCCCTTTCTTTTCACTCCCTTTCTTTTCATTCTCTCTCTCTCTCTTTCTCTTTCTCTCCCACTCTTGTTCTCTTCTTCTGCTATCTGCCTCTCCAAAGTCTCTCACATTTAATTCCCTTCCTCCCTCTCATTCCCGCTGCTGTCTAACTCACTCCCTCTCTCTCTCTTCCCCCCTTACCACCACCTCTTCCTCCTCCCTCCTCCTCCCTCCTCCCTCCTCCTCACTGGGATGGTTGCCACAGTATTTATGGAAACCCGCTGACTTCATGGCTGGCCTGCGGGGGGGTGGAGGGGCCGTGTACAGTAGGCCTGTTGCAGCAGCAGCGACGGAGGGGCTCACACAGGACGTGATCTCACCATCTCTGCACCAAAGAAAGCTCAGAGAACCAGAAAAACACCACACACACGGCAACACGGTTTTGGACTCTCTCTTTCTCTCTCTCTCTGTCTTTCTCTCTCTCTCTCTCTCTCTCTCTCTCTTACTCTCTCTTTCTCACTCTCTCTCTTTGGATGCTGCCCGAATGGGCTGGCTGGCTGGCTTCCAAAACTGTCCTGTTTTCAAACCTTTGCTACGTCTTAGAGCTATGTACACGAGACCTGACAGGAACAAAACACCCACACGCGTACACCCACATACTCACAGACACACATAGACACAGACACACAGAGATACACACACACACACACACACACACATGCATGCACACACACACACACACACACACACACACACACACACAGTCTGGTGAGGCACTGCTCAGACCTCAGACATGGATCTTTAACAGAATCTGCCCCAAAGCCAGAGTGTGATTAGAGCTCTGGACTGCTGTGAGTGCCTCAGGTTACCGGGAAACTCAATCTCCATATAACAACGTCTGAGCCCAGCTTACAACTTTCATGACAGTATCTGCCCCGACAGCATCTGGACCTGTACACCTGTGTGTGTGTGTGTGTGTGCACGTGTGTGTGTGTGTGTGTGTGTGTGTGCGTGTGTGTGTGTGTGTGCGTGTGTGCGTGTGTGCACGTGTGTGTGTGTGTGCGTGTGTGTGTGTGTGTGCGTGTGTGTGTGTGTGTCCGCGTGTGTGTGCACGTGTGTGTGTGTGTGCACGTGTGTGTGTGTGTGTGTGCACGTGTGTGTGTGTGTGTGTGTGTGTGTGTGTGTGTGTATGAGGGCGTAAGGTGTGTATGTGCACATGTGCACTAATATCTGTCAAATTGTAAAATATACACTGGTAACTGTGTGTGTAAGAGCAGGAAAGAGAGAGGGCATTGTTTGTGTGTGGCTGTGCTGTGTGTGTGGGTGAGATGGGGGTTGGTACACAGTGACAGCTCTGCAACAACACACATTAGCAGACACACACATACACACACACACACACACACACACACACACATGTCGGATTTATGTGAAAAGGTCAGAGGATCAGTGAGGTGGTGGAGAGGCCATACTACTATAAGCCATTATTCAGCCCTAGGCCACATATGAGTGTGAGGCACAAAACCATCTAACACACACACACGCACACGCACACATACACAGAGACCTAACACACCCACACACACACACACAGACCTAACACACACACACACGCACACACACACACATACACGCACACACACATGCACACACACATACACAGAGACTTAACACACCCACCCCCACACACACACACACACACACACACACAGACCTAACACGCACACACACACACAGACCTAACACAGACACACACAAACACATGCACACACACACACACATGCACACACACACACACACACACCCACACACAACCACACACACACAACCACAATGCTCCTTCTCTGTTATAGAGGACTTGGCTGCAGCTATTATTGCCTGGTATGAGTGGCACCCGGATCAGATTCTATGGTGGCATTAAGGAGGCTCTACCTGATACTACTGGCTACCAGCTACGGCGTATGACAGGGCCCAGCCCGGCTAGGCGCGCGGTAGTAGCGGGGGCATTTTACTGCCCCTCTTGAATTACACCCTCACTGGCATCTACTATTGGAGGGAGCATTTGATACCTTCTGCCCCAGGACCCTCGCCACTGCCCTCCAGTGAAAGAGCACCTCTGTTTTGTTTTTTTTTAATTCTAACTTTAATGTGACCTCAATTTATAGAACTCTACAACACAAACCCATCTCTAGTTTTTATGTTTGTTGGTTTTTTGGTTTTTTTTTTTTTTTTTGGGGGGGGGGGGGGGGGGGTGTTGCGTGTTGGTGACTCATGCATGTGTTTTTTGGATGAAGCCTGCAGATACTGAGGGGTGGGGGGTGTGGAAATAATAGTAATTAGCTTCTTAGACGCTCCCTGCAATTGCTCCCTAGCCATGGGTCTTGCTGTCTGACCACAACTATGCCCCCTACTCCCCAGGTCACTATGCAGTGAAGAAGAGGATTGGGAGTGGGGATTGAGGAGGGAGGTGTCAGATTGGGAGGTGACTGGCAGAAGATAGACTGGCAGGAAGAGGGTGTCTGGTTTCCTGTCCACACAGGATATAGACCTTGAACTCACTTCCCATGAAAGTCAGGCAAGGCAGAGACTCAGGATGTAGTAAAAGTGTGTGTGTGTGTGTGTGTGTGTGTGTGTGTGTGTGTGTGTGTGTGTGTGTGTGTGTGTGTGTGTGTATGGGAGTGTGTGTGTGTGTGAGAGAGAGAGAGAGAGAGAGAGGAAGAGATAGTAAAGGAATAGGAGAGAGAAAGAACAGAGATGAGAGAGAGCAAGGGAGAGAGAGAGGAACAGAGGAACAGCTAAATCAACAGAGGAGAGAGCAGAGAGAAAGAGAGATTGAAAAGAGAGAGAGAGCAAAAGAAAGAGAGACAGAGGGAGAGAGAGGGATGATATAAAATGGACATGTGCAGCCAGGCGGCCAGAGGGAAGGGCAAAGTGCTGATCTGGCCGGAAAGCCGAGCGGTGGCCGCCCAACCTGGTCAGCTGGGTCCCCAGAATAGGTGTCTGTCTGTGTGTCCTCCCGCCGCGCCAACCAGGAAACCAAAGAGCACAAGGAGCAGAAGCAGCCAAACAGCTGCCGAGTCCCTGATCCCACTCAGGCCTCTGTCAGCTCAGCCCTCCAGCTCACAGGGAGAGAGAGAGGGAAGAGACAGTGAGAGAGAGAGAGAGAGAGAGAGAGAGAGAGAGAGAGAGAGATGAAGAGAGAAAGAAGACAGCAAGCAAAGAATACAAACACAGAGAGAAACAAAGACAGAGAGAAAAGAGAGAAAGCAAAGAATAGAAAGACAGAGAAAGAAAGAGGAAGAGAGAGAGGAAAAGGAAAAGAGAGAAAAAGGAGAGGAGGAGAGAGGGGGGCTGCTCCTGGGACTCCCGTGCTTCATGAGCCCTGTCATCTCCAAGCTCTCTGACCTTTTCTCTCCTTCTCTTTCCAACACCCAGAGCTGCGATCCAGGGAGAAGAGCGAGCCAAGGAGGCTTCCAAAGACACTGGCTGCCATTACTGTCTGCTGCAGCACTGATGCTTCCTACGCACTGATGCTTCCTACGCACTATCTCCTTCACTTTTGATTACATTACATTACATTAGGCTGATGCTCTTATCTTATCCAGAGGGACATCAACTTATTGGTGTATCCTTAGGATGGGGTCATGACTCCTTTTACCAAATTTTGTTTCAATACACTTTTTTTTTTCATTGCCTTGCATTTTTGCTCATATCCAAAGCAACTTACAGTGAGTCCGGGATGGAAATTGGCACAAGCCACCAGCCAAATGTGTGGTAGATTTCAGACACAGAATAATGATTTAAGTGCTGAGTGAATTTTACCATTTATTTTGTCACTGGCACACAGAGGTTGACATTTTGTAAAGTTAATTTTCATCCCTGCAATGAATTGCAGGACAGGGTCCCTGGACCAACATGGGGCTAGATGCCTTGCTCAAGGGCACTTCAGCCATGGATAAGGGTGCAGTAGAGCATTAGTTACTCACTTCCCCACCCACATTTTGTCATACTGGTACGGATATCGAAACTCTGATCTCAAGACCACCTCCCTAACCATTAGGCCACAGCTACCCACATGCTTCATGGTGAGCGTCCTGTGAACAGTGCTTGAAAAGAGAGTATATTTACATTCTAACCCCCCCCCCCCCCCCTTCCTCTGATGTCTTTCTTCTTCTGTGGGACACACGCCAAGGGCCTTGCTCAGGCAAAAAGCCGGTGTTGGCATAAGCGAAAGCCGTGCGCTCGATGCTAATCCAGTCTGCGCTGTAATGCCCTGGACACCTACAGTACGCCTGACAGGGGAGGATGTGTCTTCATCAGACGCACTCTCACTTCCTGCCCAGCCCATCCCATCCCTCTTTTGCTGCCTCTGTCTTTCTCTCTCTCTCTTTCTCTTTTTGCCTCTCTCTCTATTGTTCTCTCTCTCTCTCCCTCTCACGTTCTCTCTCTCTCTGTCTTTTTGTCTCTGTCTCTATTGTTTTCTTTATCTCTCTTCCTCTTGCTTTCTCTCTCTCTTCCTCTTGCTTTCTCTCTCTCTGTGTGTCTCTCTCTCTGTCTCTATCTCTCCCACTCTCTCTCTCCCTCTCTCTCTTTATATCTATCTATCTATGTATATATCTATCTATCTGTCTCTCTCTCTCTCTCTCTCTCTGTCTGCATGCGTTGCATTATGTAAAGTTATCTAATGACCTAGTTGCTGGTATAGTACGCCCACCCCCCACCACCGTCCCCCCATCCCCTCATGCCCACACCTGCAGGGGAGCACAGCATGTGGTCATAGCTCTCCCATGGCCAGAAACAACAGCAACACCATCCTCATCTCCACCACCATACCAGCGACACAGCAGGGGAAGACTGTTTCCTGCTTTTGCTGTTTTTGCATTATTTTTTAATGCAGAGCTCTTCAGTTTCTCTCTGTGTTCGACTGTGTGTGTTCTACAAGACATTTGTCTACATAAAACATCTACTTTATGGTGCTGTGGGCATGCATTCCTATGGTTGTGCGTGTGTGTGTGTGTGCGTGCGTGTGTGTGTGTGTGTGTGTGTGTGTGTGTGTGTGTGTGTCTGTTCATGTATACACTATGTGCTGGCAGAAGGTTTACATGACCTTTGCCAGTGTCCACATGTGTGGTCCTCTGCTCATCCACACACACATACACACACACGCACACACATACACACGCACACATGCATCGACACACATGCACATGCATCCTCCAGCTTCCAGATGGTTGCCATGGATACCTGCCATCTGCCAGGGTCTGGGCTGGAGCCCCACGAGCCGCTTACTAGACCGAGACTCCGCCCCCCACACACACACACAAACACACACACACACACACACACACACACACACACACACACACACACACACACACTTGCCCACTGGAACCTCAGTCTGTGTGTCAGGAACACTAAAAGAGGATTACCCTCAAGCATGCACACACATACACACACTCATTCACACACATACACGCATACACACACATACGCATACACACACATACAGTCTTCAGTGCCACCTGCATCATAGGGAGGGGAAATCTCACCATTAACACAACCATAATCCAGCCTTAACCCCATTATAATCTGTCTTTAGCCCTACAGGTTACATGCCCATACACACACACACACACACACACACACACACACACACACACACACACACACACGCACACACACACACACACTCATTCATGGTCAACCTATGACTGATCTCCTCAAACAGCTCAGCCTTGTATCACTGCATGTCAACACTGCCAGTGTTTGAGAACAAGATCAACACATACCCATGGTCATGTTTTTTCCAACATTTCATTACAGACACACAAGCTCAATGCACACCCATGTTAATGCTTTTTCAACATGTCATCTACAGACACACAAGACCAGTATGTGCCTCCTCAGGTTCCAAAAGTCAATTTTCTTTTTGAATATTTAACCTTCAGACGCAAGGTGAATGCAAATCCACATTAATGTCTACATAATAATCTACATAAATACAATGCCAGTTTTGAGTCTCAGTTTCTTCCCCATTCAGTGGACAGGTTGGCTCTTCCCAACCATGCTTCCATGGCCCTCATGCAAATATGTGTGTGTGTGTGTGTGTGTGTGTGTGTGCCGGCTTTAGTGCACATGCTGGGAAATGACAATGAATGTAACCGAGGTCTTCCTGCGAAGTCCAGACCCACCCAGTCTCGAACCCGCCACCTCACATCAACTCTGGTATGGGAGACAGACGTGCTACCAAGTGAGCTTGTTAAAAGCCTGGCTATTAGCTCAATCACTAGCGTATCCTTTTGTGGTTTTGGGAGGGAGGTTTACTAATGTTCTATGCCAAGCTGTGCTAACTGGCATCCATTACACTGGGAGATGAGAAGCACAGTCCTGTGCAGCACAGGGCCATGGGGGTGGGGAGTGGGGAGAGGCAGGGCAGCAGGGGATCAGAGGAAGGGTGGGGCTGCAATGGGTGGCTGTTCCTCCACTTTCTGTTCCTCTGGAGCCCTTTCCCAGGTTCACTGGGGACTGGATGAGGAAGTGGACACAGCTTACGTCAGCTTCAACAAAGGGGCAGCCGGCCACAGAGTTTCCCCGTGTGCATGCACACACACAAACACACACACACACACACACACACAAACATAAATATGCATGCACACACAGACACAAAGACACACGCTCATACACACACATACAAACTTTCACACAGACCCAAAAGGGACAGAAACACCCTTTCTAAAAGCAGAAGCATAACATTTTCCCCCTGTGGGTTGTGACATAAAAAACACCAAAAGTATGGTTCCCCCAAAAAAGAACTTACACCAGCTTTTTTTTCATTAGTACAACAACAATCCAAACACACTTATGCAAAGCCAGCCCCACCTTTCTTGGTAATGCACATCTGACAGCAGATTTTCAGAACACATTTGACACATCTTTTCTTGAACTTTCCTGTGTCCTCAACCGTTCATTTCCTATCTCCCAGTCAAGCTCATGCCCAGCCCAGTTCTTGTTTTTGTTTTTTTATGGCTTCAAATGGCTGTCATCATATTCAGATTACAGCAGTTATTAAAATAGACCCATTGCGTAATATTAAACTTAACAGAGTGGAACAGAAGCCTTCTGAGCTTTCAGTCAGTGTATACAAACAGCGACACTAGAAGGACTTTAAACATCCTGTGTCCTTGAGGGGCATGGAAGAGGGGCCGACTCTGACCCCCGTGACCTTTTGAGGGACATCCTCCGAGGGTCCGCAGCGTCCTGCAAGCGTCACGCCGACAGTGTAGGGACACTAGGGAATTGTGGGGAGGGAAATGGGGGATTAGATTCCGCAGCCTGTCTGACAGAGACATGAGGCAGCCTTCCTGGCAAAGGCCTATGACAACTGACAGAGAGAGACAGAGAGAGAGAGGGGGATAGAGAAAAAGAAAACAAGAAATACAGAGAGATACAGAGAAAGAGCGATGGAAAGAGACAAAGAAAGAAAGACAGAGAGAGAAAGGGAGAGGGGGCAGACAAGACAGAAAGAGAGAGAGAGAAACAGAGACAAAGAAAGAAAGAGAGAGAGAGAGAAAGGGAGAGGGGCCAGACAAGACAGAAAAAGAGAGAGAAACAGACAAAAAAGGGAGAGAGTGACAGAGAGGGAGACAGAGCAAGAGATAGCGATAAAGGGGGGATTTAGGCAGAGGCGGACATCCAGGGTTCAGAAAGTAAAAGTCCTGCCACATATTTGTTCCAGTCAATTCCCTGAATCATCTGATTCCAATCAGCACAACTCTTCAGATGAGCAAATTAGTGAAATCACCTTTGTTAGGAGCACAGGCAGAAGGAATATATAGCAGGACATTTGCTTTCTCAAGCCGGTTTGTCTGCTTCTGCCACTGTGCATCACCCTTTCTTATGCAGAGGTGGGAAATCACCTTTTATCGGAGGTGGACAAACTAGCTTGAGAAAGTAAAAGTCCTCCCATGTCTTCCCTCTGCCTGTGCTCTCAACACAGGATATTTGACTAATTAGCTCATCTACCTAGGATCAGCTGGTTTAGTAAATTGGCTGGAAAAAATATGTGGCAGGAATTTTACTTTCTAAACCTGGGATGTCTGCCTCTGGAGGTGGGGAAGTCTAACCTAAGGTTGCTGTACAGCTGACTTGATTTAATTCAAGATCCTCAGAGGACTCAGCAGTTCTTGTGTCTTCCAGGGAAGCCGAGGAGCAGACAGGCATTCAGAGGCACTTAAAGGATCACAGAGTCTTGTTCTTTTGCGCTTGTCCCTTACAAAAGTGCTCCGTCCCCCCCTCTCGTGCCTCTCCTGTGCTGGGTCAAGAGGACCGTCGGCATCCCTGAGAACCGACCTGCTTAATGTGGTCCAGCTTGGCCCGGATCCAGGCCCCCATTCCCCCCATGTTTTTTTCTCTCAGAGGGGGCTGTGGGAAAAGTGCACGTTGCGCTGCCGCCGAGCTCCATAATCATTTCATCAGGCCTGAGCGACCGGCAGCCCGGGGGCAGACCTCTTCTGTGTTCGGCGTTTAAACCACAGCGGGACAATGGCGCGGTGTCGGCTTGGACACAGCGAGAAAGAGAGAGAGAGAGAGGGGAGGAAAGAGAGAGAGAAGGCCCCTCTTCTGGGGTGCTTCTGTACTGCGGCATGAGGGCAGTATTTGTACCCCACTGCCATCTCTAATCTCCCCTACAGCAGAGTGTGCCTGATGCCCCCCACCCCCTTCTACAGTCCACCAAAAAACTGAAGGATGGGAGGGAGGGAGGGGGGTCTACTAACACTAACACCCACTTTCTCTCTCCTCTGGGGAGCTGCTCTAATCTCTCTTCCCCCAAATACAGCCACCGCCGCTGGCTGGCCAGCCAGGCCTCCTGCCCGCCTTACCCCCCCCCTTACCCCCCTTACCCCCCCTGAGCGCTAAGCCCTTCCATTGCCTCGGCCTCCAACCACAGACGGGACCCAGAAAATACAGGCCTCCTGCAATTAGCTCTCCACAAGGCACAGCAGGGGAGAGGATGGAGAGGGATGGAGATAGAGAGAGAGAGAGAGAGAGAGAAAGAGGGAGAGAGAAAGAAAGAGAGAGAAACTGAGTGAAAATGAGACAGAGAGGGAGAGGGGGAGAGGATTGTTCCAGGATGAGAAC
Source organism: Setipinna tenuifilis (assembly GCA_030347295.1). Lineage (NCBI taxonomy): Eukaryota > Metazoa > Chordata > Actinopteri > Clupeiformes > Engraulidae > Setipinna > Setipinna tenuifilis. The sequence goes on along the minus strand of CM059280.1, from coordinate 10,792,731 downwards.
AGTGTTCCGAGCATTTGTCAGGACATAGGAAGCAAGTGTGGCCAAAAGAGAGCTTGGATACACAGAGTGAGGAGGAGTGTGCGTGTGTGTGTGTGTGTGTGTGTGTGTGTGTGTGTGTGTGTGTGTGTGTGTGTGTGTTGCTACATTAGAGTTTGAGTAGATAGAGAGACAGAGAGAGACTGTCAATACTGGGGCACCTACAAAGTGCAAGAAAAACAAGCACTTCAGACAAATTTGGAATTGGATTTGGAAACACAGACATGAAATCTCTGAAGGCAAATACAGGGTCAAGCCACACACACACACCCGCACACATACACACACACACACACACACACACACACACACACACACACACACACACACACGTAGTGCAGAGGCACACATAGAAACGAAAACAGCACTGAAGCCTTACATGTGCATCATAAAATACAGACATTGTCGCCATGCCAACAGACCCAGAGGACTAACCACACAGCTGTGCTCTAGTCTAGGCCCTTTAAAACTCCCTCTAAGCAGATGGAGAGATGCAGGGAGAAAGAGAAGAGAGAGAGAGAGAGACAGAGAGAGAGACAGAGAGAGAGAGAGAGAGAGAGAGAGAGAGAGAGAGAGAGAGAGAGAGAGAGAGAGAGAGAGAGAGGATGGGGGCACAAGGGAAGCAGGAGGATAACACAAAAACAATAAACCCAGGCCAAAAAAACAAACAAGTGATTTAAAAAGCAAGGGAGGGATAAGGAGAGAGAAAGTGAGAGTGAATGAGAGTGTGAGAGTGTCAAGGGTGGAGTGTTTGAGTGAAAACACACTAGAACAGGCCCGAGAGAAGGAGAGAGCAAACCGGCGTTTTCCCACAGTGCCTGATAAAGGAGCTATAAATATTCAATCCTCTGTGGGGAAAAACGCGAAGCAAAGAAACAGAGAGAGAGAGAGTGTGAAAAAGGGCCATGCTATGGTAACCCAAAAATAAAAACATGGGGCCGCATTAAACACACAACACACCCATGCTAAACATGTAGTTCTACTTCTTCTTCAGGACTGCTTTTGCATCATCCCCTGACCAGTGAGAATTCAGAATGGGCCTACCCATAATCCACCTCTTCTCTGTGTTCCTTTCAGCTAAAGCCCAATAGTGCTCTGCTGGCACCAGATTGGCACAGTAGGCGTACATGCTCTGTGGGGTTTCCACTATCCTATTTGAGGAGTCCATGGGAAATAATGGGCATGGTCACAAAATGCAGAAACTGTAAAAAAATGTAATTTATGAGTTAGATTTTTTCATTTGATTTTTTAAGTAAATGCTATTTTTAAGTGCTCCTAGCTCAAGACTATGCTTGTTTATTCACAAGATTACTTTTGAAAAAGCTGGGGTTTCAATGCAATTACACACAGGGGGAGTCACTTCAAAAAATATAGATTTTGTGACTATGCCCATTTTGTCCTGTTTACTCCTTGTTTACGACTGGGATTTAAGAAGCATTTTAGCTGGTGTAATACGATTCAATGATTTATGCTAAGCTGAAACGCTACTGCCAGATTCTGAGATCCTGCTACTAGGTCTGGAGATCGGCCGAATGGATAATAAATGGTAAAACTGTTTAACTCTAAGAGAGTTGGAAAATGAGCCTGTTTTCCACAAAAAGTGGAGTGTTCCCTTGAGTCAGTTATGTGCATTTCTACTCTGTGCATCCATCTTACTCCTCTTTCCCATCATGCACTGGGGAAAGACTAGAGGACAGCTGGCACTTACTAACTCTACGTCCACAGCCTGCTATGAGCCCACGCATGGGGACGAGCAAACTAAGGAGGAGACAAAAGGCAGACCAGCACACAGGCAGCACCAACACCACACGTGGGAACGCAGGTAAGGCTGGGCTGGGCTGGAGCTGCGGAGATGTAGGTGGATGAGAACAAGAGGAGATGGAGAGATGAGAGCAAAAAAAAGACAAGAGAGAGAGAGAGAAGAGAGGGAGAGAGAGACAAAAGAGAGAGATGAGAGAGAATGAAAGACAGAAAAAGAGATAGATGGACAGACGGACAGATGTACAGACAGATAGACAGACACAGACACTGAGACACTGAAACACTGAGACAGAGCCTGAGGGAAAGAGAGAGAAAGGGAGGGAGAAATGACACACTGAAGCTACGAGGATGACACATAAAAAGAGTCGAACAGGGCAGGACACTGAGGGAGCAGGACACAGGCAGAGACTGAGGGAGTTGAAGCGCAGAGAACACAGGGCCAGACAGAACACCAGAGAGAGACAGAGAGTTCCAGAGGAAAAAAGCAGAGACGGGAAACGCAAGAGAGGAGAGAAAGAGAGAAAGAGAGAACGAGTGAAGCCAGCGCAGGGTTAATGACATGTGTGATGATAGCTCCAGCTGAGCCAGCAGTAGCCGCAGCAGCGGCGAGATCACGCCTGATTGCTAACACTTAATACCAGGGATTACCCTTGGCCAAGCCTGGCCCAGCCCAGCCCGACGGCCACCCCCACTCCCTGTAGCCCCGTCCCCCACACACCGACCACCACCATCCCCCCCTTGCACCCACACTGGCTCCAGCCATTCCATCCCATCCCATTCCATTCCATCCCATCCCCCCCCTCCACTCTATCCATCCCCCCTCTCCATCCACCCTTCATCCGCCAAGGGCTCAGCGCTGGGGCCCGCACAACCGGCCGGTGTCCAGCCTGTCCAGCCTGAACCGGCTTTGGCACGCCGGATAAGCGCCACGGTTTTAAGAGACTGGCAAAGCCCCCTGTGTCCACTGGGGAAATGGGTTAACTTGTGCTTTTGTGCGGCACAATAGACTGTAGCCTTCTGTCAGAGCATTTAGGGGTGAGGGTGGATGGGGGGTGGTGGTGGGGTGAGGGGGGTTGGTGTGTGTGTGGGGGGGGTGTATGGAAGTGGACTTGATCTTGTGGTTCTGACCTTTTGCAGTCATGCTTCAAGTATGAGCTGAACAAACTGGCCAAACTATCCATAAAAGGAATCAGGCTCAGTTGTTTTGCACATTTGGATAAAAACAGGCATGTTAGCATATTAAGGCTGGTCATCTTTTTGACCATACAGTCCCACTCTATCTGATGGCCTGTGGCTGATCTGAGATAATGACATGGTGACCCTCGTGACCCTCCTACCTCGAGCTGCGTGGACATATGGATGGTGCTTATGATCACACTGGCGGCTCACACCACCACCCAAAGACATGGCAACACCATTATTCCATCAGGCTCCATCACGCTGTCACCACAACACTGTTCCAATCATCGCAGGCCATAAAAGCACTGAAGCTGGGTCAGGGTGTCACGGACAAGAGAAGAATAACGGCCACACACACACACACGAGCGTGCGCACACACACACACACACGCACGCACGCACACACACACACACACACACACGCACATGCACACACAAAAACAAACAGACACACACACACACACACCCACTCACACACACACACACACACACACACACATACACACACACACACACACACACACACACACACAATCCCTCTCATTTCATCTCCATGCACAGAATGGAAAGCCAACGTCACAGCGTTGGATAGCCAAGGTCCAAGTCACAGAGAGTCAATACTGAAGCATCATGCATTCAAGCCCCGCTCTGCATAACTCTCCCAGGCTCTGCCTTTGAAAACACTTTAAAGATCCCCCCTCTCCAACGCTGTCATGCTCAGCCTCTTGACTAAGTAGGTCATCTCCACCTCCCTGTGATAGGCTTTTGTTTTGCTCCCTGTGCTACAAAAACAACATTATTGTCTTTAATTAAGCAACAGTCACAATGGTCATCTATTTCCCCTCTCCTCTCCTCTCCTCTCCTCTCCTCTCTCCTCCTCCTCCCTTGCTCTCTCAGTCCCATCCCTTTCTTCTCTCTCTCTCCCTCTCCTTCTCTCCCTCCTTCTTTCTCTCCTTCCTTCTCTCCCTCTCTCCCTCCTTCTCTCCCTCCCTCCCTCTCTCCCTCCCTCCATCTCTCCTTTTCTTCTCTCTCTCCCTCGTTCTCTCCTTCCCTTTCTCCCTCTCTCCCTCCCTCTCTCCCTCTCTCCCTCCTCGAGCCTTTGGCCTGGCTCTGAGGACACTTCCTGGTGTCACAGTCCTTCTTTGTGCCCCGAGGCCTCTGCGTGCACAAGGCCACCACTATGAACGTGGGAAGCAGCGTACAGACTGGGCCCCAGTGCTCAGGCCAAGTCTGGGCTTAATGAGACTGGACAGAGAGCAGGACGATGGAGAGAAGGACACTGACAGACAGACAGACAGACAGACAGATAGGGAGGCAGACAGACAGATATAGAGGCAGAGATAGACAGAGACAGTAAAAGAGAAAGAGAGTGAGAGGAACAGAGCGAGACAAAGACAAAAAAGAGGAAGAGAGACAAAGACACAGAAAGAAAGACAGAGTAAGACAGCAGCAGGCAGACAGATAGAGGTAGAGATAGACAGAGGCAGCAACAGAGAGAGACAGAGAGAGAGAAAGAGAGAGAGAGAGAGAGAGAGAGAGAGAGAGAGATGGTCAGGATGTAAAACCATGTGAGTGAGAGTGAGTGAGAGAGAGCAACGGAGAGAGACAGAGAGAGAGAGAAAGAGAGAGAAATAGAGAGAGATGGTCAGGACATGAGCCACCCAAACGTAATCCAGCCAATCCATGCCTGGGTGCATGTTACCCCTGCGGCACTCCTGCTGTGTACTCTGCACTCCCAGACAGCCGTCATCCTGAGCCCTGTCTGCAGAGACTCCCAGACATGCCCCCCCCCCCCCCTCACTGATTGCTCTTGCAGCACGGCTCTATGCACCGAACGGAGCCCCCCCCCCCAAAAAAAAACAGTTATTATAGACACACATATGTCACAGGACACACAGATTTGAGATGAACACCAGCAAACTTGTATTGGTTATAATACAGACATTCGATTGTGTCTCACGGAAACACCTGACAATCTCATTCATTCATTCATTCTAGCCTTCACTGTGAGCCTCACTCACTTCTGCCGCTGCCAACACTGTGAGGGAACTGAAGAAATTTGGCCAGTTGCTTAGCAACACTACACGCAATCAGAGCCCTTTCCATCCCTGTTGCTAAGCAACACTGCAGCGATCCGATCCTCCACCTCGGGCGGAGGCGATGCTGGCTGGCTGGCTGGCTGGATGACTGGATGACTGGCTGACGGCGCAGCACGGAATCCACCAGATCCATCGCCTCCTCCATCGCCACCACCACCACCATCGCCGCTGCTACTGCTGCTGCTGCTGCTTCTGCACGTCCACTACAGTGCAGCGGACACACAGCAGTCCACAGCTACCCACGTCTCGCTCGCTCACTCACTCACTCGCTCACTCGCTTGCCCACTCGCTCATTCAGTCAATGGGCAGTTTGCATTGCCAAGTTTGCGTGCCCCTCCCACACAGGGGATTAATGTATTATGAGGAGTGCTCGGGCCATATTGAGCTGTCAGAACCAATCGGCAAGATGGAATTAAATCAAGAGGGAAAGATGCACAGACAGTAGTTGGGTACAGAGCGGAAAGTGGGGGGGTTGGTGGGGGGAGGGTGTATTGTTGGGGGGGGGGGGTGGCTGATGAAGAGAGAGAGAAAGAGAAAGAGAGAGAGAGGGAAAACGAGAGTGACAGCGAGAGAGAGACAGAGAGAGAGAGAGGGAGAGAGAGAGAGAAACAGAGAGAGAGATAGGGAGAGAGAGAGATAGAGAGAGAGAGTGACAGAGGGAGAGAGAGAGAGAGAGAAATCAGCCTCTTGCAACCGCAGCGCCTTCTGGGCTCTGGGCAGGCAGCGGCCTCACTCATGCGGCGTGTTATTCTTTCCAAAAGAAGCGTCTGAGGTCGCCCCATCTCATCATGCTTCCAGTCTGCGGCTCACACAGGAAGAAAGGAAATATACACACACACGCACACACACACACACATGCACACACACACACACACTCACATGCATATGCACACAGACATATACGCACATACACACACATATACACACAGACAAGCACGCACACACAGTCTCTCTCTCTCACACACACATGCACATAAACACACACACAATCTCTCTCTCTCCCACACACACACACACACACACACACACACATACACACACACAGTCTTTTATACACACACTAACACACACATACAGTACACTAACTTATAATAACACAATTACATGTCAGCACTTTCGAAGGAGAGCTATGTCATATCATTCACAAGCGCCAGTAACCACAGATACCACCTTTGGGGACATGGGCTCCTTTCACTGACAATTTCTGACCATTGTTTGCCAGTTTTCCTGAGTAGCCCTCTCTCTCTCTCTCTCTCTCTCTCTCTCTCTCTCTCTCTCTCTCTCTCTCTCTCTCTCTCTCTCTCTCTCTCTCTCTCTCTCTCTCTCTATCTATCTATCTATCTATCTATCCCTGCCGACAGCTTACAACGCAGCAGCCCGACGACCAAGGGGGGGAAGATGAGCCGCTGTGGAAGGTTCCAGACGTCTTAATTAAAGCTATAACTCCACAGACCACAATTAAATCTCCCATCAGCCCATTAGAACATGATCACCCTCATAAAAGACAACAGAATATGTTCATATATGTATAGTTTCCAAGGGAGACAACCCCCCCATGGAAACAATCACACATAGTATGGAAAGGCAACAGGAAAAGGAGAATAGTATTAGGTATTAGTAATAGTATAGTAGGAAAATAGTATTATATAATAGTAGGAAAATAGTATTAGTTATTGCTCAAAAAGACTCAAAAGGGCTTTGTGATAGTAGAAGACAGCTGCAGAGATTAGTGTGTACTGCCAGAGCATCACTGGTATCATCTGAGTATGCTTAATAACAAAGGACATGTAGCGTGGCAGGCAGGCAAACACATGGCACACAGTAGTAGGGTACTAAATCTTTGCGCTTGCATCAGCTCTAAGGACTATCGACATTCGCCTTCCACTGATTAATCGACAACAGCGCCCAGGGACGCACACCGCAGCATTTTGTGTACAACAAACTACCTTTTTTTCTTTTAACACCTCGCACAAAAACTAAAACATGATGACTGGACAGTCTGGCAGTGTGTGAGTGTGTGTAAAAAAAACAGAGTGTTTATAACCCCCTTTCCCATGAAAATGGGTTATTATTCAGCAACAAACAGTTTTGTTGGGTCTCCCTCTCAGCGAGACAACGGTGTTAAAAAAAAAAAGTGTGCCACGTCTTTGTGAGAAAGAGAGAGAGGAGGGGGTAGGGGGAGGGTGGGGGAGTTAGGAGGCTCTGCTCCAGGAGTGCTGATCTACCCATAAGTCTGTGTCTTGTGGCTCATGAGGAACAGGTGCTCCCAGAAGGGGAGGAGGGAGTCCAAAAAAAGTCCTTACTCAGGAGAGCCCTGCTGTAGGGGAGGCCGTGTGCTGTGCTGGTGCTGGTGCTAAACGGGACCTCCCACCAGCTCTGCTCCAGCAAGGTCATGATGAGGGGGTGTTGAAGGGAAAAACGCCATGTGAAAAAGTGCTTAATAAAGAAAAGGCTCCTTTTTTTTTTCTTTCCTCCTCCTCCACGTCAACGACCTTGCGTGTGCAATCTAACAGACGCACCAGAAAGTCCAACCACTACAGTCTCCTTTTGACCTTGATTCCATGTGACAGAATGTTCTGTTCTCTCTCTCTCTCTCTCTCTCTTTCTTGCTCTCTCTCTCTTTCTCACTTGCTCTCTGTCTCTATCACCACACACACACACACACACACACACACACACTCCAATTACACAACATCCTCTGACATATCCTCCAAATCTGAGGCCTGCCTGAAGAGAAAGGACAAACACTTCCTTTCAAAAAATGTCGCTCCCCCCTTCAAACAGAACTGCACAGCTGTGGTGGACGGCTTTATTGCCCTTCTTTGTCCTTCCAATGAATTTGTTTTTTCTCTCTCCCCCATTTAGAGTGCCTTGCCGTTCTGTGCACCCATAACAAAGCATCATAATAGTGCCTGGCAGCATGAGGGATGGGGACTTTTCTCGAAGCGTTTGGCTCTGAATGTTGCCCTCTGCGGAGACAAGGAGGGATTCTAGGCTTGCTCTTCGCTCATCGCTTTTCTCCCCTCAGTGAAAGGATCTATTTACATATGGCTTCTACTGAACTGATTTCTGTTTTGATGATCTATGTGTAGAAGATTTTGATTTCAAACTCTGAATATTGCATTTATTTGATTAGTTCATAACTTGTAATTTAAGAGTACAGATAGACTGATACATTGGTTGGCTGATGTGTCAGGCCAATATTTGGTATTTTTAAACATATCGGCATTGGCCAATATCTGCATAATATTGGGCCAATTTATAGAGATGCACAAAGCAAGGCATAGGTGCTTTCTTTAAGTAGCAATGACACCTTTTCCTTAAACGGGCAAAGACAACTTCAGGGCTACATATTATTTTGTTAATCCTGTACCTAGTATGGCAGGTCTATTATGACTTTTCCCCATTAACTGATGATAAAATCGGCAGCTTGTATCGGCCCCCAAAAATTGGCAGCTGAGATCGGCTATCAGCTGACCGTGAATCATCATCAATATCAGTATCGCACTGGCCATGGAAAGACCCATATCGGCTGATCTCTAGGCCTAAATCCCCTCTTCAGCACCACTTGTGTTAGAGAAAGAAGCACAAAAGGTTCACAGGGTGCAATTGATGTCACTGGTCCCAAAAGAGCTCTTCTGGCTGGTCAGTGTTTAGAGTTAGTGTTTGTTTACATGTCGGTGTGAAGGGTAACACCCAACACTCCGCAACTTAAAGACCCGCACACGGAGCACTTCCAAACATCTGGAGAAACTGCAGCTGCACTACAGACACACACACACACACACAACCACACACAAACACACGCCCGTGTGCACACACACAGAAACACACACTAGCGCACACACAGACACACAGACACACACAAAGACACACACACACACACAAACACACACTAGCACACACACAGACACACATACACACGCCACACACACACACACAGACACACACACACACACAGACACACACACACACACACAGGTCTTCATCCAAACCCACCTAGCGTGAAGCTGGCCGCTGAGCTGAGCTGGCTGGCAGACATGTTTCTTTTTTGTTGTGTTTTTTTTTTGTTCGCCTGTTTTGGTGGGGAAGCCATTTTGCCCCCCAGTGTCAGGAGGACCAGATTTACGACATTCATTATGGCTGCTGCCATTCCCCTCATGCACGGGGGCCATAAAGCTTCTTCGCCGCCCCAAACCCCCCTACACCCCCCCACACCCCACCCCTCCATGGACCAGCTCATCTCTCCGCCACATCTGCGTGACTCGTGCTTTACGACCGACTCCTGTTTGCCAGCCTCCTTTCTCTTTTTTCTTTTTTTTTTCCATGTGGGGTAGGCTTCTGGGATAGCCTCCCCCCAACCAAACACACACACACACACACACACACACTTTTTTAATGCTTGCTACTGGCGAAGCCAAGAACACAGAGAAAAGGAGAGAGACAAAGAGGCATGGAGGGAGGTTTTTGATTCTCGGTCATCTTTAACAGGGTGCTCGGTGTCTTCAATTTCTTTCTGATGGTTCATCTCCCCCCATGTTAACTCACTGCCTTGTTGATAATGAGATCAAGGCATTTGTGGTCATGTTCTGCTCAGCTCTCTCATCACCCAACCTTAGCTTTCACCAAACCCAAAGAAGGAGGAGAGGAGAGCCAGTTATGGCACATATGGGTGTGTGTGTGTGTGTGTGTGTGTGTGTGTGTGTGTGTGTGTGTGTGTGTGTGTGTGTGTGTGTGTTGTGGTGAAGCACTGCTTGCAAATGAGAAGCAGACTAAAGGTTGTTAGTGACAAAAAGCCCCCCCCTCCTATACCACAGCACAGCGGTGCGCCCCCCCACTGAGAGGATGAAGGAGAAGTGTGTGTTGTTTGTGTGTTTGCTTCCGTTTCATTGCGGGGTGCTCTATCCTTCCTCCCTTCCTCCCCCCTCCCCCACTCTGCTTCGTGGCAGTTTTGGGGCTATATGTGTGTGCATGCGTGCGTGCATACGTGTGTGTGTGTGTGTGTGTGTGTGTGTGTGTGTGTGTGTGTGTGTGTGCATGTGTTTGTATGGAAGGGGGTTGCTGGGTGCTGCTTGGGTGCTGCTTGACACCATCTTTTTCTTTCTCTCCGTCCTACAGCAGATGGAGCAGACAGGCACTCTGGCTTTCTCCTCCTCTGAGCCACCCACACCTTCGACACGGACCGGCCCTCTCTCTCTCTCACTCGTCTCACTCGTCTTCCCTCCATCCCTCCGTCCCTTCTCTCTCTCTCACTCTCCTTCTTCCCTCCATCCCTTCCCTCCCTCTCTCACTCATGTTCCCTCCATCCCTCCATCCCTCCTCTACCTCTCGCTCGTCTTCCCTCCATCCCTTCTCTTCCTTCCCTCCCTCTCTCACTCATCTTCCCTCCATCCCTCCATCCCTCCTCTCTCTCTCGCTCGCCTTCCCTCCATCCCTCCATCCCTCCATCCCTTCCCTCCATCCCTCCATCCCTCCATCCCTTCCCTCCCTCTCTCGCTCAGGCCGCACGCTCCCTCGTGTCAGACTGCCCTCTGCCTCACCCCTTCCACACCCACACCAGCGCCTCACCTTCATTTGTCTTTCGCCTTTTGTCTGGCCGTCCTGCTCTCTGCTGCTCTTTCTCTCTCCCACCTCAGTCTCTCTCTCTCTCTTTCTCCCTCTCTCTCTCTCTCTCTCTCTCTCCCTCCCGCTGGCAGCTCTGCCTGTGGCCCACACTGGCCTGTTTGATCCTCTGCCCAAGTGCTTACTCTCTCTCTCTCTCCCCCTTTCTTTTTCTCTCTCTTCTCTGTCTTTTTCTCTCCCTCTCACTCTCCTTTTTTTCTGCCTTCTCCTCCTTTCTCTCGGTCTCTCTCGCCTCTCTCTGCTTCTCACTGTCTCTCTTTCATTCTCTTTTCCTTTCTCACCCTCTGGTACACACACACACACACACACACACTCAGAAAGCCACACATACATCTCTGTCTCTCACCAGTCCTCCCTCCAACTTGCTCTTTATGATCAGTCTTTGATGTGCTTCCCAGGCAGGTCTGAAAGGTGTACCCCCCCCATCCCTCGCACCCCCCCTCAGCTGCCCTCTGTCTGGCCAGACCAGGCAGTCACATGACCCACACTGGGATGCACCCACCCCTTCCTGCTCCAACTGCCAATCAGCTGCCTCTGACCACCATCTCTCCTCCAATCAGACTGAACGCTATGCCTCTAAAGGCCCCAGAAGAGAAGCACTGCATCCGTCTGGCCATCAGAGCTGACATGCTTAGAATAGAATGTTCTATTTAGTTCCCAAACTACTTCCCTATGTTTCACATCGTTAAGATTGTTAAAATAGGAGATCCTTTACTGACTGGGCCAAAGACAAGGCATTAAAAGATGAAAAATGGCTGACGGTAATTATGGGGACTCAAATGGATGATTTAGGATGCAAATGATGCCTCGGAGCACCTGCGAACCTCAGGTCCAAGTATAGCAGTAGTTCTCTTCAATGGGAATCAGTAACGAGCAGAAATGTGGAGGCACAGGAAAGCCTTGTAGTAAAACATGGTAGTAATATCCAGATGTGCACAAAAAAGTTGTGTGTGTATATATATATATGTGTGTGTGCATGTGTGCGTGTGTGTGTGCGTGTGCGTGTGTGTGGGTGTTTGTGTGTGAGTGCTTGTGTATGTGTGCATGTGGTTGTATGTGTGCATGTGTGTGTGTGGTTGTACGTGTGCATGTGTGTGTGGCTTGACCCTGTGTTTGCCTTTAGAGATTTCATGTCTGCGTTTTCAAATCCAATTCCAAATTGGTGTGTGTGTGTGTGTGTATACCTGTGTATGTACTATGGCAAGTCTGTGCCCATGCAGATACACAGGTTTCTGACCTACATTCCCTCATCATCGCCAGCAGCACAACTCTCCACTGCAGACTTAACACATCCACATGCAGTAATCAGACTCAGCATCTGCCACAGCCCCATCCTCCAGCATGCAGACCGCATCCCGGAGACATCACACAGCCCTCTCTGCCGCATTGCCCCCCAGCCCTCTCACCACACCATGACTTGTCCTCCTCTCTGCAGGTAGCCCACCCCAGACCTCCACCTCCACCCCCTTGTCGTGGCAGCTTTTCAGGAAATGCTTCCCAGGGCAAGCACAGGTTAACACAGACAATGTGTGACTTAAATGATAAAGTGGTTTATTATTTTTCTGAAGTAAAATATAGAAACAAAAATGTAGCTTCATAACATTTACAAAGTTGCAAAGCTAACTTGAAAAAAGTATTCAATTTGTCAATCACAGATAACATGCTGAACAGGCCAGACAGAAAAGGCATGCGTTAAAAAGTTGGCACAACAGCAATATAGCATCATTTTAAATATTAACCTATACCATATTTTATGAACATAAAAACTATCAACATTTCATCAACATTATGCAAGTTACAATCATACAGCTTAAAAAATGGCTCCACCGTTTTTGGTTTACAGCACACTGGCTTTCAAACACTACATAACATTGCCTCTGACATCTCTGCATTGCAACCTTTTAGGCAGCAATGCACTCATAGGCCCTGCCTGTCTGTCTAGGCCTCCTCAAGGTGCATCTGTAAGCCACAGGAATTATTATTCAAGCCTGACAGTTATCAGTGGCAGGGAAAGTATTCTCATCTAAAGGTAGTATTTCAGACGGCCATGGCAGAGCTATCCATTCCTTTACAGAGAGCAGAGAAGAGGAGAAGATGGAGGAAGAGACCAAAGTCCCATCCATTTTCTTGCTGCTGATGTGCCCTGCGTCTCGCATCGATCTGCACTGTAAATCTTCCGTTGCAAAGCATCCAATCTCTGTCCATCCTGTGTTTTGTGTGCGTGTGTGTGTGTAACTGTGTGTGTGTGTGTGTGTCTGTGTGTGTGGGTCCACGTGTAAAACTCTAGTTTGCCATTTTGTTGTCCTTGAAAATTCCCCTCATTCAATCTTTTACCCACCCCTTAAACAACCCCTTCCAGTCTTCCACAGCTAAGCCCCCCCCCCACCACCACCAACACCACCAACACCACCCCCACCCCCACCCGCCACCTCCCAGCAGACCTCAGGGAAGCCAGGATGTGACCCTTACTGTGTTATAGGCCATACAGGAATGCTCTAAGCACAGTCAGCTCATTAAAATGCTAGACTGCAACCCTCACACACACACACACACACACACACACACACACACACACACACACACACACAGCCGCCACCTTGGCACAGAAAACCAGCACACCTCTGGTGACTACTAAAAACGAGACCAGCGAAAAAGGCCCACCATAGTGAAAAAATTATCGTGATACGGTAATAACACAACCAGCTGCCTTTAGTGTCCCTCTTTGCTTGCCTTACCCTTACCACATCATTTTTTTTCAACAGCAAACAGTCTCCCAAAAGGATCTCCCCCAAATGCACTCCCACAAACAATGACTTCAGCGGTGGGCCAAAAATAACCCCGAACTGCCCACCAACCCTCCCAGGAGCTGTGAAGTGAGTCTTTGTTCCTACTCATGGACCACTTCTCCCACCACAACTCTCTTGTACGGAAAGAGTGCACTCTTTTCCAGTGCTTTGTTATTATTTTATGTACGTGAAAGAGGAGAAGGCTTCCCATGTCCTAATAGAAGCTCTTAGAAGCTTCTTGAAACAAAATATAGCTTTAGGGATAGCGTTAGTGCCTGTTTTTTTTTCACAAAGACATGAGTTCATTTGAAAGAGCTGATAGTATCTCATCACCAAAATGAGATCTCATCCCCAGAAGCAAGGAGGAACTTCAGACGTGCTGCTGTTTCTTCATTCATAATTGGGTCCTAATTAATATGATGGGAGCTCGCTGAGATGCTCTCAATAGACTCAATAGTGTGGAGCATGGGCAAACAAAGGCTTACTCCCTCCGCCTACATTTTACATTACATTTCATTTAGCTGACGCTCTTATCCAGAGCAACTTACAGTGAATTAGGTACAGGGACAGTCCCCCTGGAGTAATGTGGGGTTAAATGTCTTGCTCAAAGGCACTTCAGCCATGGATGAGGGTACAGGAGGGCGCTGGTTATTCACTCTTCCACCCACATTTTTCTTACCGGTACAGGAATCAAACCTGCAAATCATAGCTCTCTGATCCTAAGACCAACTCTCTAAACATTAGGCCACAGCTGCTGCCCACATTTACAGTGCAGAGCAAATACACAGCCACTGCCACTGCCACTGCCACACCACCCCAGCACTGGATCACCACATGACGTCTGAAGATGTCCTTCTGTGCAGATGAGATGCTCTGCAGAGCATTCTCCATCTAGCCTCTGTTTTTTTCCCTAGAAACCTCCTGCAGAGATTAACCCAGTTATAGAAGGGAGATCCTTTCACACTAATCCCTGTGTGTCTTTGTCCCCCTGTTATCACACAAACACACACACACACACACACACACACACACACACACACACACACACACACACACACACACACACACGCATATATACATGCATACATATAGCCCCCCACAGATCTGGCAAACACACGCACATACACAAACACACGCGCGCACACACAAACACACACATGTACACACACTCATCCTTTCAGTGTCCTACCTCTGGTGTTAGTTGCCATGTCCGCCACCTTCTGAAAGGCATCCAGGAAGGCCACAGCAGCCAGTACTGTGGTGCTGAGAAGGAAATAAGACAAGCATTGACCATCAGTACTTTTCCATTTACAGAACAACCCAGCACATGTCATTTGGTGTGAAACTGAGGAAGAGAGAAGAACTTGGATGAGAAATTCAGGATGAGTAGATCCATTGCACTGGGCAGGTTCCCAGAGTGCAGCAGTACTGACAAGAAGACACAGTGAGTTCCTGGGAGTTGGGTAGCTAGTGAGTACATAGTCTCTTCATGGCTGAATGCCAGTGCTTGCTGTAGGAGACTGTGAGAGGGTGTGTTTGTGTGTGTGTCTTTGGGTATGTGTGTGTGTGTGTGTGTGTGTGTGTGTGTGTGTGTGTGTGTGTGTGTGTGTGTGTGTGTGCGTGTGCATGTGCCTGTGTGTGTGTGTGTGTGTGTGTGTGTGTGTGTGTATGTGTGTGTGTGCATGCATGCATTTGTTTGTGTGTGCATATGTAGGTGTACATGTGTGTGTGTATGCGGGTGTAAATGTGTGTGTGTGTGTGTGTGTGTGTGTGTGTGTGTGTGTGTGTGTGTGTGTGTGTGTGTGTGTGTGTGTGTTAGCCAGCAGCATACAGGGGTAGACATGAGAGTCCGGTTCAGCACAACTCACCGGAGCTGTGAGTGCAGCTTGGTGGCCTTGGCACTGAAGTCCTCCCACACAGGGTAGGAACACTGCAAGAGAGAGAAAGAGAGAGACACAGTGATTACATTTTGCGTGCTAGTGTCCGTGTGTGTCTGTGTGTGTGTGCTTGGGGGGTGGGGTTGTTCTCTGGGAAAACATCTCTGACACAAAAAAAATGTATCTGAAGAAATCTCAGAAGAACATAATTGAAGTAGGTATTTGGACTGAGGATACAATGACAGGCAGATTATCGACACATACAAGATGCACTTGGTTCAATATAACATGTACTGTATGCATGTTTGTATGTGTGTGACAAAGACACAGAGAGAAAGAGAGTGAGAGAGATAAGAGACAGAGACAAAGAGAGGGATAGGGAGAAAGAAGAGAGAAGGAGAAGGAGAGGGAGAGGAAGAGAGAAGAAGAGAGAGAAAGAAAGAGAGAAAAGAAAGGGTGTGAGAAAGAGAAAAAAGAGAGAGACAAAGACAGGCCGAGGGAGTGAAAGAGAAAGAGAAGAAGATATAGAGAGAAAAAAGAGAGGGAGAAACAGAGAGAAAAAGGGGTGTGAGGAAAAGAAAGACAGAGAGAGGGATTGAGAGGGTGGGAGAAAGGGAAGAAGATAGAGGGAGAAAGAGAGGAAAGGAGAGGGAGGGGGAGAGAGAGAGAGGGATGAAGAGACAGAGGGAGGAAGAGGGAGGGAGAGGGAGAGGGGGAGAGAGTAAGGAAGAGAGAGCGGGATAAAAAGGGAGGAAGAGAGGGAGAGAGGGAGAAAGGAAGAGAGAGGGAGGAAGAGAGAAAGGGAGAGGGAGGGGGGAAGAGAGAGACATGAGAGGGAGGAAGAGAGAGAGAGGGAGAGAGGAAGGATGAGAGAAAGGGAGAGGGAGGGGGTAAGAGAGAGAGGGAGAGAGGGAGAGAGGGAGGAAAAGAATGAGAGGGAGAGAGGGAGGACGAGAGGGGGGGAAGAGATAGAGAGAGAGAGGGATGAAGAGAGAAAGGGAGAGGGAGGGGGAAGAGAGAGAGAGAGAGAAAGAGAGGAAGGGAGAGGGGGGGAGAAAGAGAGAGAGAGAAGAGAGAGGGAGGAAGAGGGAGAGGGAGAGATGGAGCACGAGAGAAAGGGAGAGGGAGGGAGGAAAAGAGAGAGAGGGAGAGAGGGAGGATGAGAGAGAGAGGGAGAGAGGGAGGAGAGAGAGGGGACAGAGGGAGAAAGGGAGAGAGAGGGAGGAAGAGAGAAAGGGAGAGGGAGGGAGGAAAAAAGAGAGAGAGGGGGAGAAAGAGAGAGAGGGAGGGGGAAGAGAGAGAGAGAGGGAGAAAGAGAGAGGAGAGAGGGAGAGAGGGAGGACAAGAGAGAGGGGAGGGGAGTGTGACGGGGGGGGGCAGAGGGGGAGAGAGGGAGAGGAAGAAAGAGAGAGGAGAGAGGGAGAGAGGGAGAGAGGTAGGACGAGAAAGAGGGAGAGAGGGAGGACGAGAGAGGGGAGGGGAGTGTGACGGGGAGGGGGAGAGTGAGAGGGGGAGAGAGGGAGAGGAAGAAAGAGGAGAGAGAGGGAGAAAGGGAGGACGAAAGAGAGAGAGAGAGAGGGGAGGGGAGTGTGACGGGGGGGGACAGAGGGGGAGAGAGGGAGAGGAAGAAAGAGGAGAGAGAGGGAGAAAGGGAGAAAGGGAGGACGAAAGAGGGGAGGGGAGTGTGACAGGGAGGCTAGCCTGCGGCAGGAAGGGGGTGTTGTCCTATGATAAGGACATGAGTAGCGAACAAGGCTCAGCTCTGTTGCCACGGAAACATTGCGGGCACATGAAATTCTGTGATATCAAGTTCAGAATGGATGAATGGGCCTCCATTCAATGGCCCGTGGCTAAAAAACAAAAAAAATAAATAAATAAATCACTCTGGTACCAGCACTTGAAAAAGGGGAAAAATGGAAAAGAAAGAAAAAAAATACACAAACATAGCGAATGACTAACAACATTTCCCACATCGTTCTGACCAATTAATCTTCCCTGCACTGACAGTGTCCTCCGCTGTCCTCCCCTGCCCCTCTGCAGCCATTCTGCACTTCGGGAACATCTGACAGGAAGAGAGCGAATTGGTCGCAGGGTCCTGGCTGGCATGCACGGTAGATAGAAGCCACCCTCCTCCCTCTCCTCCCTCCTCCTCCTCCCTCCAGCAGTAACGCAGGTCTGTGTCCGTGGTCGGCTTCATCATTGCCACACATTTTGTGAGCTGTTGCCATGCTGTGATTTGAGTGTGTGGAAGATGAATTCGGCCCCCCGCCCCCCGCCCCTCCAGATCGGTGCAGGGGCTGCTGGGAGGAGAATGGCTGCACTCTGCAGCCCAGCTGGAGCTTTTTTGCGGAAGTCAGTGGGACCAGCCAGGCATGGCACACCACACCACCAGCACACACACGCCACCACACACACACACGCCACCACACACACCCCCAAACCCCCCCCCAAACCCTACCTCTTTTACCTCACCCCCAAACTACCAGCATCATACCACCGCCTATCCAATAAAAACCCTTTGCTTGCTTAAGCAAGACCCTGCCCCCCTCTCTCTCTCTCTCTGTCGCTCTCTCTCTCTTTTCATCTTCCTCGCTCCTCTGCATGGAGACATGGGTAAGGAAGGAGAGAGAAAGAAAGCATAAAAACAGGGACATAAAAAAAACGGGGGAACAAAGAAAGAGGGACGAGGGGAGAGGGAATGCGGGCGAAGAAGTAGAAAAGGGCAAGGGGGTAAAAGAAGAGGGAGGGGCAAGTGGTGTGATGTCACAGCCAGGGTGCCTTGATGACTGGCAAAGGGTGGGGTGGGGTGGGGTGGGGTGGAGGTGTGTGTGTGGGGAGGGGGGCTGCAAGCTAGTCTCCCCTCTCTCTCTCTCTCCTCCACCCCCCCTCTCTCTGATCCGGCGTGGCGTCGGTGGCGTTTGATGTCTGTTAAATCCGTCTGGAAATCAGCGCGTAATATTCCCCAGTGGAACCCCCCGCTCCGTTTGAAGTGCCCTAATCTCACAGTGCGCGCCCTGAAGTCCACCACACAGAGGGGGCATGAGCGCTCGAGATAAGGAGCAGTGAAGCCCCCACCCCACCCCACCCCACCCTCAATACCACTCTGCCTCCCCATGCCTGAAAACACAAGCACACACACACTACACAGATAGACACAAATACTGCCACACACATAATCAAAATGCACATGAACACACACACACATACTGCACACACACTCATGCGCACACTTACGAACACGCATGCATGCGCACAAATACACACACACACACACTCTCTCTCTCTCTCTCTCTGTCTCTGTCTCTGTCTCTGTCTCTGTCTCTGTCTCTCATAAAGACCTATGCCAACATTTGCATGTCCCCTGCCCTAATCCAAAAACAGCAAGCAGCCTTACCCATCCTCCACCCCCCACCACCCACCCACCCCTCCCAAAATAATAGCGGATAATCATCAGCTGGCGCTATTTCACCCGAGTCATTTCTCACCTCACGCCCTCCATCTCTCTCTCTAGGTACACACTCACGCTTGCACGACCCACAAACAATTAGATAAGTGGCGCTCTCCAGCCCCGCACTGTGGAGAGGGGAATGGCTGGATGGCTTGCCAGTAAAGGAAGCAGGCTGTTTTCATTTTAGCCTAACCAAGCGAGAGAGTGGAGGTGTGGTGTGTGTGTGGCGGGGGTGGGGGGTGGATTGAGAAGCAGGAAAAGAGGCATTACAGGTGCTTTTTAATCATGAAAGGCTAAATGACGGACACTGGAATAGAGAGCCAGATGCTGATGTTGAGGACAGACAGAAGAGCACAGTCCAGCAGAACCTGAGTGACTGCTTCTATCAGCCATGTGAGAGATGCTGATAACCTAATTTGTGGTGTTAACACATCATGCTGCAGCAAAACTTGGGTACCTCCAACTGCATGCAAATGTTTAAACTCCCAGACTATTAAAACAAGACCTCTGAAAACAAAGACCCATAACTGCTTAACTGGCAAAATGCACACTGCACACTACTGTAGCTAGTGGACCAATTAACACACAGCCTACAGCAGCTTCACACAAACCCATCTCTGTCTTTGAATGGATCATATTCACTTGCGCTAATGAAAGGTTTTACAGTACAGCTTCATTTCCCATTTCTCTTCCATTTTATTTCAGGAGGGATTGAGCGGGACAAAGAAGAATATGAGACCAACTGCATTAGCTATTTTCTATCAGTACAATTAGGTTATTCCAGCACTCAGACAAGAGAAGTATCAAATCCAAACAATTGGTGAGTTCATGTCATTTTGATTCATAATTGAGCTGGGCTCCCTTTTTAAGAACTTTTTCACAGAGAAAAAGGATGGATGTAGTTTCACTGAAGAGACACTGGCACCCTGGTTTCATAGACACTAAAATCAGGGAGTGGAAATGGATCTTCCAGACGGATATCAGAGAGGACAAAACAAAAAAGAAATGAGGCCCAAGACATGATGTTCATATTGCTTGGCTTTCCATAAAGCATCAGCACTTAACCCATGTTGCATATTTGCTTCATTATATCATGACTCTGCTGGGGATCTGAAGCCAAAACAGGCTTTTGTGGGTGGGTGGGCATCCAGACATCTCAGGGTTTTCTTGTCATGTCGGATCTCTTCTGCATTAAAAAGAATCCGAGAACATTCAGCATGATCCAGAGCACCCCACGGGTTCCCAAAGGCCAGGATAAAGATATTGCCATAACTATTGCAGCCACTGTCTGTGTGGAGACCAGACACAACATTTCTTCTGTGAACAGCTTATAGTGTTCCCAGAAGAGTACGAAAAGAAAAAAACACCACATTCATGGAAATGCAGGCCTTCTACCAAAGAAGTATGGAGTAACTTAGAATCAGCGATGTTGAAAAATACATTGATTAATCCCACAACCACACAGCTCTCTCTCTAAAAGGCCTCTGCACTCCTGTCCACATCAGCCTACCCTCTCTCCAGCTGGCAACACTGTACTTAGAGAGCAGAAATAGAACATGTGTGCTAGTGGTGCACGGGCCAAGCTTGTAATTCAACCTCTGTGGAAACCATTGGCCAAGCCAGGGGACACTGTGGAAAAAAAATAATGTCCCCCTTTTCTCCAGCAGGGAGACACACTGCAGTGTCACTCCCCTCTGCACTCTGTGGACGTTCCACACACCACTGGTGTCCCTGCCTGCTCCCCTCTCTCTTTCGTCTACAGTATGTCAGGTTGCTTAAGCACCTTGTTTGGCAAATCACTGTCTCGAATTACATCAGATGACGGGCGGCAGGTCGCTGTCAGATGAAAGGAGGCGATTGCCCCACTGCATAATTGATGAGCAGGAGAGCGTTGCCAATTGCGCCACACTAATGACGGGCCATGATCATGTTTACACTTCTCTTCCACGGGGGGCCCTGGGGGGGGGGACGGGGGACGACACTTGTCATTGCCACCGTTGCTGAAAGATCTCAAACAAATGATTTCATTTCGCTGAATTCCCTCTATCAGCCAACCTCCATTTTCTGTCACTGTCACCTTGTTTTGAAGGGTGGGTGAGGAGGGGGGCAGGTGTTTAAATAACGCAAAGCTGTCGGCCCTTGAAACCTGTGGGACCTTGATGCATTCTCAGATATAAAAGCACTCTCCAGCACTTGACACTGCGGCTCCACGACGCTACAACAACAGATAACAGGCGGAGGAAAAAAGCGCATCGCTCCTTCGTCCTCGTGAATGCTGTTGACAGCCACCCCTCCTCCACCTCTTGGTGAATAAAGGGAATGAATGAAAAGATGGAGGCAGTGGAAGTACGTCTTGCCTTGAGGTGGTGGGGTTGGGTTGGGTGGGGAAGGGAAGAGAAGGGAAGGGAAAGGGAAGGAATGCCAGCTGTGCTCTGATTGGCTAGGAGACTCTGCTGCTTCCTGTTAGACAGTTAATGATTGGGTGGGAGTGTGTGCGGAGCAGTGGCTGAAAATAGCCGGCTGCCTCGGTGTGATCAGGACTCCCACACACAGCATGTGTGAATGAATGAGTGATGGAGGGAAGCAAATCATCTCCTTTCGCCATTTAGTAGAGGAGCCTCTAGCCTAGCAAGGCAATCGTGAATTATGGAAATCACTCAGAAGGCTCCTTCATTCCACCTTCATCTCTCTCTCTCTTTTTCTCTCTCTCTCTCACACATTTACTTACTCTCTCCCTGTGTCAATCTCTCTCTCTCTCTCTCTCTCTCTCTCATTTATTCGCTTTCTCCCTGTCTGTCAATCTTCTGCTCTCTCTGTTTTTTGTTCTTTATTGTTTTTCTTTTAGTGAGGGAGAGATGGTTGATGGGTGGGGGTTCATGTAGGCTGTGATGGTTTAATAAAGGAATTTTAAACATCAATGTTTCAGTCACCCACTCACTCACTTTCTCTGCAGTATAGGTCTGCCTTTACTATTGTTTGCTGTTTTTTTTATTCACAACAGGCTGATTACATATTAGACATTGCTCTTGTTTTCCCCCCTCCTCCTCCTGCCTCTGGTCTTTGTGACATTTCTCCATACAGCTGTGCACTGCTATACCATATGCATACCAGCACCTGATCAGCAGTCAGCAGTCAGTCAGTCAGTCAGTATTGATGGTGGCACTCAGGCTGATTGGACGGTGTGGCCTTGGTGTGTGCCCTGACAGCCATCAGTCAGCGTCACTGGAGAATGCAGCAGCTCTGAGATCAGTATGCGGGCTAACATCTCACAGGTCTTCAGCTGAACATGTTCAGGACGACATTGTGGCTGTCCATCACAAGGATACTACACTGGCCGAGAGAGAGTGAGATACTACCTGGAGAGAGCAATGGAAATTACATTTCTAAATAACATTTCTGCTTGTATTTTATCCAGAAAGCACTAAACCACAGAACTCTCTTCAGTGTTTTCTGCTGTTTTCTGGTGGTTGTCCAGGTGCTATGGTTGAGATATACTGTATCACTACAAAAGTATTCACATTAGTCCATTGCACCGTGTTTGTTTTAAGCCTTTCTAGCTGGCATGAATGGAGGCAATTGATAAAGTGTGTACTGTAACTTCATTACCTAATTTTAAGACCAAGTCTAATTTTAGTGTTCTGCTGTGTTGAGTCAAGGGAGACACTACGCACCAGCATTGTACAATACCTACAATACTAGCAAAAGGGAACAGCACCCATTTCATTTTTAAGATTGTCCAAAGCACAAAAGTAAACTATTGATTTGACACAGTTCCCTCTTCCCTCTACCCACATAATTATTACCCCTCGGTTGTTTGCAGTGGTCAGCAAAGGCAGTGAAGGGGAAGACTTTGACACACTTAACAAAGCAAGCTCAGAGGAGGGGCTGGCACGGTTCCAAGAAAATTTCTCCATCCAAAAGGGAGTCGATTCATCTCTTAACGAGCCTAGTGAGGGCCGGCCAAACACATGCTCATTTGGATGCCGAGAGGGCTGCGTGTTGTCATGGCGGTTCCTCCAAAGACCCACCGAATGAAAGGCGAAGCGAAGAGAGACGCGGATCACGAAGACGGAAGTCACACGGCAAACCTCTTGTCCTGCTCCTCTGCTCCAGTGCCCAAACGGGTCGTCCAAAAACTAGGTGACACGTGCTGTCACTCACACGCACTTTTGGCATGCCACGCACTTAAGTCCCCCCTGTTTGGGAGCCCCCCAGAAACTTATTCTGGACACAGCCTGTGTGAGGGACACTGGCTCAAGTCCATGTGCAAGACTACCACCCCCACTGTAGGTTTAAGAAACTGCCAGGGGTGATGGGGTTCGTTTTCTTTAACCAAATCTCTGTGTCTGTGTCTGTCTGTCTGTGTCTGGGTCTGGTGCAAAGTGCTTTTAAAGTTCTGTTTTGCTCATAGTCTATTGCAATGTAAGCCGAAGCGGCATTATTCTCTTTCAAACCAAATGAATAGTGTGTGCATGGTGCTGGTTTTACTGTAGTAAATGTGAAGGCACGAAACACTAAAGCAAACCTAGGTAGGTAATCTTTAATGCAAATGTACATTAAAATGACAAACACCAAAGGTCAACGACTACAAAAAAATGAAATGAATGCAACAACAACAGATAAAACTTAAACTTAAAGAGATCTTGGGAGTGTGGGCATGTCACAGAAATATAAATACAGAGAGAGGGAGAGAGAGAGACAGACAGAAAGAGAGAGGAAAAGAGAGAGAGAGATGGAGAGACAGAAAGAAAGACAGAAAGAGAGAGAGAGGGAGAGAGGGAGAGAGAGAGAGAGAGAGAGAGAGAGAGAGAGCACTGCATGTCAGAAGAGAAGCAGGAGCGTGCTGGCATGCATAGCTTCAGATGGCACATAGCAGAACATGACAATGTAAACATCAGTGATATATGACAGGCCCATCTGCCAAACAGCCCAACAGACCTCAGCATGGATTGGCCTTGTCTTCGCTCCTAATGCCCGCATTTCCACACCTCTTGCCTCTTTTGGGCTTCTCCTTTAGCATGTGGCTGGTAGGAAAGGAAGGTTGACCCCCTGTATGTGACCCCCCCATGCCTTTCAAACCCACCAACGATCCTTCACGACCTCCCGCTACACTCGACACTCCTAATAACAATCCTGTGAGTGTGCTGTGCTGTAGTGCAAAGACATTACCACAGAGGATACTGACAAGTAGATCAACAAAAACAATCTCTCTGATTCTCTCTCTATCTCTGTCTGTCTCTCTTTCTGTCTCTCTCTCTCTCTCTCTCTGTGTTTCTCCCTCTCTGTCTGTTTCTCTATGTCTCTGTCTCTCTCTCAGAGAAACTAGACTCTGCTGTATATAGCACAGAATGACAAGCATGTGCACAATGCTCTCCTCTTTAGCTAATACAAATACACACACTCTCTGTCCACACTGTGGTAGTGTATTTCTTGTGATTGAGAGAAAAATGTGAGGGGGATTGGTGTGTGTCTGTGTGTGTCTGTGTTGGGCGTGGTGGTGGAGGGGAATACAGCACACTGGCTCATTTCAGTACATGTCCACACATACATGTACAAAGTATTCTTCCCAGGCTAGATTCTCATTCACAGTCTGCATCTACATCCTCCCCTAAATAAGATAAGGCAAACAGCGGTCTAGCTCATTTCATTCATAGCAGTGCACAGTCGAGGTTCTGGCTGAAAGATTGCACTTATTGTAACCTGGCAGGGGGCTCGAGCAAAAAAATCTTAACAAAGGGAACTTACAGGCAGGGCTGGGCGATTATGAGATGAGAATGAGAAGTGACCAAGCATGTCCACAGGGGTGCCAGCCTCTCAGGAACAAAGAGACGCTCCTTCAAGATAGAGGTGGAGAGAGGAGAGGAGGAATAGAAAGACAGCATACACCATTCCATCCACCATTATGATAATATGATGTGGCGAGATGGAACAGAAATGGAAGCCCATGACAAGGGCTTGACCCCTCTGCAGACATCTGAACGTGTCACAGGCAGAAAACCAGGCGGCCTGGTTTTCTGGGGAAAGTCCCTGTATTTGGTGCCTCCAAAAACCCTGTTTTGGTTTATCCCCAGTAAAACCTGCCAGCACCCACTTTGCCTATAGCTTTTTGTAGTTAAAAACATTACTTATTTTAATGATAGTGACTGTAGACCTGGAAATCTCCCATGTTTTGGGTGGGGGGTTGGAGGGGGGAAGGGGTGTCTCCATCTAAACCCCTTATATCACAGCTTATGGAACTTGAACCAACCCCCTCCTCTTCTGCAGCACAAGGCACACACACACACACAACACGCCTTGCAGACAAATACACAAACACACACATACGCACTGAGCACATGCATGTCGATAGGAGCCATCATCACAAAGGCCTCTGAAGAAGAAGAAAGGACTGCCATCACAACACATCACCAATCACAGAGTCTTCCCCCTGGCCAGCTCCAATGCCACACAGAATGCCCTCCAGCTACAAGCCCCCTCTGTCCTCAGTTAAAGGTTATATATATGTGAAGACTATGTCTAACAGCTCACGACTGGGAAGAGCTGCAGAGTCCACAATCACCCCATCACTCAGTGAGGACACATCTGCTATGGGCTGCTATTTTCTGCACACATTCCTTTACCCAAATGTACAACTGAAAATGGGTCTGGCAGAAGCTACCCACCCAACAAGCCATGTTATTTATGTCACGGGTGACAATGACCAACCCAAACAAATGCTTTCAACACTTGATGTGATTGCAGTTTGACCCACATTGGGAAACCCTCAAGAGCTCTGACTGGAATTACTGGTATTCACAGCAAGAAGAAGACCAGAGGAAACTGGTGATACATCTTTTATGAGATCAGGATGTTTTGTGTGCATGTAAGACACTTAGAGAAAGGGGATTTGCCTGGTCACCAGAAAACAGACAGAAAACATGTGCGTATCTGGATGACACTGCTGTGTGATATCAGTGTTGATGAAGTGTTACCATATCTCTGATGTCTAAACAGCAGCAGTGATGCACACATGTGGACGGATTTTAAGCATTCGTCGCGGTTCCAAAATGGTAAGTAGTATAGGGAAATAGATTGTGATGAGTAATAGATCAGTACAGGCCAATAAATGGCTGGTATATAGTCAATTTGCCCTGATCCCTTGTCACCTATTCCCGACCACCACCCTTCCAGAACTGTAGTAGGTCCACCAGTCCATGTTCGAATGACAGACAAACAGACAGGCAGACATACACAAGCTGCTGCGTGCGAAAAAGGGCTGTTCCGGTTCTCAAGCGTCCCCTTGCTGGCTCTTTAAAATTACGCATGGCAGAAAATCGATTTATTTTTTTCAAAGGACTGCGAAAGCCACTAGCGTGCTC
This sequence comes from Setipinna tenuifilis, assembly GCA_030347295.1. Taxonomy (NCBI): domain Eukaryota; kingdom Metazoa; phylum Chordata; class Actinopteri; order Clupeiformes; family Engraulidae; genus Setipinna; species Setipinna tenuifilis. The sequence continues at coordinate 10,766,565 of CM059280.1, read as the reverse complement.
ACACGCCGAAACACAGGGCACAAACGCCGTTGCCAGACAGACCAAATAGGCTATCGAAATAGCGGGCGCGAGGCTTCATGTGCTACATCAGCACCAATTGAGCGGCACGTCTGTTTCCCATTGTGTACCTACAAAAACACACTCTCACCAGAGCAAACAATGCCTGGAAAAAGAGATCATTGCAAGGACACATGTAAGGCAACGTGTCTGTGTAAGCATGGCACTATCCTCGTGTTTTCAGCAGGAAAAACATACTGTCCATGCGTCTTGCTAATGGCAAATTAAAAGGTTAATGACACATCATTATCTAGCTTGATTGCGTTAAACGCAGTGTGTGTGCTTGGATGGGAACAGCAGATTCAGAGATGAAAACAAAAAACATACAGACAGTGCTGGTGAACATATGATCATCATACATAAATGACGGCCCATGTGATTTTTTGGGCTAGAATTCACATTAGTAGCAACTCAGTCATTTCTGGTGTTCTATAATGGATACTGCTGTCAGTGATTGAGCGTTACATACCTTCATGTCATTGACAATTGCTTGGAAAAGCCCACCAAGCGCCCCACACTCCTTCTCCACCGTCTCCACATCCATAATCCAGGGCTCTTGAATTTATTAGCTAGAACAATTTGGAGGAGAAAACGGAGCCCGTTCGGAATAATTTCCACGACAGCAGCAGCAACAAAAAAAACTTGAGGTGTCCCCTTCTTTTCCACTGCTATCAACCTACTCCCGGCGTTAGACTGAGACAGGATGCGCCTATTTGCTTATACGAGAACGAGGTTAAACAAACACTCGTTTAATTAACTCTGTCCTTCACTGTCGGTTCAGAATCACTGCCCGTGTGAGATGGGGCAAGTGATGGTGAGAGAAGAGAGAGGCTTTTCTCTCTCTCCCCAGCTCCGGGTCTACTCCCCGCGACAGGAGGCAAAAAAAGCAGATGACACTGCAACTGGCATGCTCATCTTTAGAGCGCGTCGCGAAATAAGGTCGGGTTCGGTGTGGAGGAGAGAATGCCGCTAGAGCACTGTATCGAAATGCGGAGCCGTCGGACAGAGAGAGAGTGGCCGGCGAGTGTGAAGCTGCCCGTGACTAGAGCAGATGCATTGAGCTTAGGGGTGCGGAGTGAGCAGGCAGTAATTCGATACATGAGAATCGAAGGGGGCCGGACAGCTTTCTTGTCACATGGAAGCAGGAGGGAGGGAGGGAGGGAGGGACACGCCGTCTCTCTCTCTCTCTCTCTCTCTCTCTCTCAGACACACACACACAAACGCACACACACACACACTAATAGAAATTTCAATCAGAGGCAGGAACGTCAAAGCCATATGTCAAACAACTGAAATTCTGCAATAATAATAACCCATTCACTTTTTTGTTAATAATTATTAATAAAACGTTTACAAAGCAATTACATTTGAATTTAGAAAACTGCTTTCATTTTTTTTTGTTACGCGCTTAAATACTCCCAGTCTTTGATTCCAAGAGGAATTTACTATGAAAATAATTTTCCCACAGTGTCCCGAGGTCTATGGTGACTGTATCATTTACATAACCTGTTTGAACGGATATTTGCTAACCGGACAGAAACCACTAATGAGATGGGTGGCTTACCGAGGGGGAAATATCTGACATAATATAGACATCTGTTGCATAACTGGATTATCTTCTCATCAATAGCTAAACAATAAACATGAGCTGGTGAAAATTGTGCTGTCATACTGGTTAGGTATGTGTTGTCTAAAACACTGTAAACCAAACGGCTTTTTTCGATTAATGCTGAATTGTTTTCTTACATTCTAGCTGAGAGGCCATGTCATAGAATGGGCCCTGAAATAAAAAAAGAACATCTCTTCTGAATTATGAAAGCCATCTGCATTTTTATATACTCACTAAACAATACATTATGTGGCAGAAACGTGATGGCCTGATTAGTGAGTACATTATTCATGAGCTGTATGTACAAACATAAACACACACAAAAAAATTATATATTCACATAAAACCTAACATTCTAAGCCCACAAACAATACAACATATTCAAAGTATTGACAAACGCACATGCTCTGACAAGGGTAAATTGAAATTAAAAATAAAGAAAAAACATATGCGGTATTGTCTGTTTCTTCATATTCTGGTTTAAAGCGAGCACGGATGTGTTAGTGCTGAAAGTTATAACAAGTCATGAAAGAATTTCCACAGGGCCTCGTTGCTTTGTTATTTGGCGTTGAGTAGGTGAGGGATTGTCTGGTGGCATGTAATCAGCACGGTGCCAATCTCACTCTGATGACACTGGCGCAATCTGCATCTCCAAATGGGCCATTAATGGAGCGCTCCATTAATGCAAGGTAATGGAATTCAAATGAGATTCCCCCCTTCATGACTTATGGCCAAATGGAGTTGCGGAATTAAAAGCTGGCTGTGGGGGGATGCAGAGGGCTCCGGGTGTGTATAGCGGAGGTGGGTGGGGCTGGGTTGCTGTCAGCATAGGGGTCGGAAACCCCGGGCACAGCCCTCTCTCTGGAGCCAAAGACGAACGAGCGAGCGAGCTTCCGATCCTGCCTAAACTGGCTCTCGCTCTCTGTGTGTTTCTCTCTCCCTCTCTCCCTCCCTCTCTCTCTCTTTCTCTATCTCTCTTTCTCTCTCTCCACCCTTCTATGGGCCTTGCCCAGGAGAGCCAGCACATACCCCCCACCGGCACACACACATTACTCAACAGGGCACCAGCGGAAACGCTGGCATCAGCATCCAACTGCCAGTCATGCCCGCTGGGCGGCAGAACAACGGCTGGCCCTGCGTCCACCCTCTATGTGCAGTCTCACTGGGTCTCTGCCTTCCCACATGCCTCGTGTTGTTCTGCCTGCCACTTTAATGTTAAGCACTCTGACAATCATTGTGGTAGGCTACTACAATAACCCCCCCTATTCTTTACTGTTGTTTCACATTAGTTGTGTGTCCTGGCAGAATTTTAAAAAACATTTGCATATCTTATCTGTAAAGTATATCAAGTCCCAATATAATGGAAACCCCCTATCTCAGAGCCAGATCTGTGGAGCAATGTATTGCCAAGGGCACTGATGAAGTAAGAGGGAGTAATAGGATGATTTTAAGGGTCCAGCATCAGCAGGGGGGGTCCTTTGAGGACACTAATATTATTATTTGGTGTGACAATGGTGTTCTTGCATCAGGCCCAAAAATGTCTAGTGTCACCCCAGGATATTGCCATGGCTTCCAAACCTTCACTGATGATACACTACAGATGGGATAGGACACTGACACACCGAGCCAGGCCACAGCACTGGCCTGTGGTCTACTACATACACAGATACAGTAACAGTGACCAAGGAAGAGATGTGAAACCGTCAGCTTCAGGAGGCATGGGTGGCATGGAGCTGGAGTGAAAGTGAACACAGGAATAAGGAGCTAAAGAGAGGAACAGTGAAAAAAATAATGTGGAACAAGAAGGGCAAAAAAAGAAGTCAGAAAATGAGAAAAGTAAACAGGACTGAGGAGAGCAAAAGAGATGTGTCAGGCAGAACTATGGAAAGTGGGAAATGAAAGAAGGAAGGGTGGAAAGAGAGACCGTACTTATGGTGAAGGACTTCACAGAATCCACAGAAACACTAGACAACATCTTCTCTCAACTGAGCAGAACACTGAAAGTACACTGTGGTCTTACACAACCAGTAGGGTTGAAATTTCTGTAATGTTTGCAAAGAAAGAGACCTCATGACTCCTAAGACGCGAGAAACGTGGAGTGCTGACATTGCGTTGAGGGAAAAATTACATAAATAGTACTCCCTTTACATCTTCCCATGGAGATTTCTCATTCATCATTGCCTTGACACTATTTTATCATAAAACAGCAAAGCTCTGAATCACTGACACATAGATTGAGACATTGCAGGATAAACTGTGTGGGGGTTCTGAAAATGGAGAGGCAGAGTTCCACATACTGCATAGAATAATGTTTACATGCAGCTGTAGAGTAGAGGTCACATTTGTAACCTTTCTAAAAGCACAGCACTTTTCAAGGCAATAAACGTGACCGGTCTTCCAGCAACCCAGGCTGATACGTTATCGCTATACTGAGAGCTTTCCTCATCAGGCTGCCTCTGAGAACTTCTCATTCTCTTCAGCATGATGCATGGAAATTTCCCCCATATCAGCTAAATGGCCCGTGCCTTCACAGAGGGGGACGGAGGATGGAGGACGGTACTCTCAGAGGTTAAACCATTTAAAGGCTGGTATACGGGGTAAACAACACAGACCCTGATTAATGAAACCTGACCGAAACCCTTAATGACTATTTAAGTTTGTTGGAATGTTCTAGAGGGGGCTGCATGGATGCTGACCGTGTCTGCTCACTTGTCTCCAAGGCACTATTGCAAAATGGACAATGGGGGGCTGGGGGGTGGATGGGTGGGGGGTCGCTAGTTTGGTTTAATGGTGAGTGTGACGATACTTGATTAACATTAAGATGTTAAGAGGAAGGCAGCCTGGCGCCATCCCTACAAAATGTCCCTTTGACCCATTTAAGGCTTGGAAGCCATTTGAGATTTATTGCTTGTCAGGCAAGACAAAATAAAACACACAATGGCAGTCACGTGTGTGGTTGAGCCCTATCTTTGTCTGCAGGTGAGAGAGACAAAGAGAATTCATATGCATGTGAATGTCTGCACTCATTATGTCATCTCTGCATATGATATGCATATCTGTGTGTGCATGTGTGTGTGTGTGTGGTGTGTGTGTGTGTGTGTGTGTGTGTGTGTGTGTGTGTGTGTGCATGCATGCGTGCATGTGTGTGTGCATGCGCGGGTACGAGTGTGTGTGTGTGTGTGGGTGTGTGTGTGTGTGTGTGTGTGTTTGTGTGTACAGTATGTATGTGTGTGTGTGTGCGTGTTTGTGCGGTCATCACAGTGAGCCCCGTGACACTTTAGCCACTGACCTTGGCTGATCGAGCAGGAAGTCATGACCACTGTCTGTAGACAGATACCATCTTTCTCTGAATCAATCAATGAATCGATCAATCCTCTCCAGAAAGTATCGCTTATTACCACCTTTAGTCCACTTCCCAACAAAACAGTATGTCGTAAGGTCCTTTCTCTCAATCTCTCCTCCCCTCTCTCTCTCTGTCTCTATTTCTGGGCAATCTCCTATTTCTTTTTCCGTCTCCTTGAATTGATTCCTGAAGGGAAAAGTCTTCTGACCCCCCCCAACCCCCCCTCAGACACACACACACACACACACACACACACACACACAAACACACTGCAGCATCAGATCCACAATTTAAATGAAGTGGATAAAAAATAATAATATGTCAAATATTTCTGGGAAATGATTCCATGTTGGCTTGCCAACAAAAACCACAGTCTCGATTTAGAGGTTGTTTCCTCCGTCTAGCACATGTGACACACAAGCTTGTCTAGGAGCTGCCTGGCCCTGGTAAGTTGTCCGTACGTGCATGTATTATGATAAGGGATCATTAAGCGTTCCCAGCACTTCACTTCTCCAGCCAGACACCTCCCGCCATGGTTTTTCTTATTCAGTGTACCGGTCGTCCACTAAACGTCTGCCACAAGCCACTAAATAGATTTGAATTGGACCACAGGGCACTTTGACAGCTTTCATTTTTATACCCCCCCCCCCATCCCATCCCATCCCATCCCATCCCCAACCAAGTCCCCCCCTTTTTGCTCACGTGTCTCTCTGTTTACATTTGAATTCCTTCTCCATGAGGGAAGCTGGTCTGATTACGCCACAGAGCTCCAGGAGAATGTTTCGAGAGCCATGCCACAAGGCTCCGCATCCCGTCAGAGGGCACACTGCCGCTGCTTTCACCACTCTGCTGGGCCCCCCCACTGTAAAACACGCACCCAGAGACGCGCTATGGAGGGCCAACATACACACGGCAGCCAAACATACACACGTCGGTCTCCCACAGTAGGGTCCGCAGCAGCAGCAGGGTAGAACAGAGATTCATTCACATCATAATCGCCGCTTGTGGTGATGTGGGATCGAGATTAGCGGAGGAACAATCACTGTAGTATGTTTTCTTCACTGTGGCTCTTCCGGTGGACCAGTGTTGGATTTTGCCTTACAGAATGCCAGGGCGCTTGCATGCTGCTATGTAGAAACCTATTTATGGTGGCCACGGCATAGCCTACCTCATAAATCGCAGGTCCAACTGCCTGCATATTTGTATGAAAGGAAAACAGGGTGCATTACCATATTTCAGTATTAGGCTGCTTACACATCTTCCTCTCTCCTAACTGGGTCATGATGAGTCACACAACCCACTCTCTATTTCTCACTCTCTACCCCCCCCCCCCCCCTTTCTACCTCCCTCTCCCTCGCTCCGTCAGACACAACACTGAACCACCCACCTCCCTGGATGCAGGCCTATCGCTGGTTTCTTTGGCTTCCATTAGCAATGGTCCCAAGAGATGAGCAGAGAAGCTCAAGCTATTACCATTTTATTGGTTGTACCAAAGAATGCCCTAATATTCACCCTTTTCATCTGTTTTTATGGCAGTTGCTTTTAAGCATCGTTCCATCAAGATTGTTGGTGCAAATGCATGTTACTCCGAGGCATCAGGGAATGTCTTAGGTGCCATTAATCTGCTTCCTTTATACATAGTCAATCTAGTGCAGCTACACTAGCTATGTAGCATCTAGCTGTATCGCACTCTCTGTGGATGATGAAGCCCCAGAGACTGGTAATGATAGAGGGCTTTGGGGTGGCCATGGTGACATCAGCAGCTATTATTGGAGGCACAGATTCATGGCCTCCACTAAAGCTAATGGTGCCTCACCGGGGAGCAAGACCTACCACCCTTCGCCTCCTGGGACTCAGGACATCTGCAGGACAGTGCGCAACGAGGCGGACCTATAAAAGCTCCCATGTACCTTTCCAACAGTGGCTGTTTTAACATACTGTAAGAGTGGAAGAATGAACCTAAATATGGCCACCTTTATGAACAGTATTTATGAATGACAACATTCGTGGATATGGCTTATGGCTCAATGATACAAGTGTACTCGCTAAATCATCAAGTTTGGTTGAAATTTGTAACAATATAATGTAAGAGAATATCATCTGACTATACAGAAGCCCACGTGTTGGGGTTGGTGGGTAGAGTCTGCTGAAGATCCTCAAGGGTTGCTTCAGGACTGGGGTCAACAACCGAGACCTATGTGGGAAAGATATTCTGTGGAAAAGAGATTGTTTTAATAAACAACCTGACTCTTCAACCCAGGTCATAAATTAGAATGCTTGTTTTCAGAGTTCACGGTTGCAATTTCCGCAACAACAACAACAACAACACAAACCTCTGGCTGTGAATTTCTCCATCATTGGGCATAAAAGGAGCCAAAAACTTGAAAGGCTAAAGTAATGTCAAAAACAGATCCCATTAAACTTCAGCGGTCAATACATTCTTAACCCTGATGCTGAAACCAAAGTGAGCTGAGGTCACCTTTCACTCTCTTATGTGTCATTCACTTTTGACCCCAGCTAGGCATTCCGATACTCTGTGCTCCTTCATGATGAGGAGCAGACCAGGAAGTCAGGAAGCCCAGCATCCTCTTGCTAGAGGTCAGCGGTATGGCCCCTCCACAGTGATTAAGCACTTCCTCTGAACTGCTCAGGACTGCAGTTTAACCTGCATTAAAATAGAACCGCAGCCTGATAAGAGAGCACATGATAAGGTTGTTTTTTATCATCATTACTGTTCTCACATGCTAGAGCAACCGCTGTCCATATATCACAATGAGACAGGTCTAGGCAACAGCTGAAAGCTAGAAAAACAACAATACTTGGCTCTACAAACGCATTTAGCCCTGACTGATAAAATAGAATATATTACATTTTTTCTGAAGTAATTATAATGTTATGACTATAGTATTGTTATAGTATTACAACTCTATAAATATTGTATTGAAACATGAGAAATATTAATTTCATAAAGGTTCATACTTATTTTGAGAGGCGTCAGTGATGTTTACAGGAAGTGATGTCACAGCTGTGAGTGGCAGCAGAGGTTGACTGGAGAGCAGGCAGGAACAGCTTTGAGCCACATGGGGGGGGTGACAGACACGACACCTGCGACAAAGTGAGAGGAAATGTCACCTTCATGACGCCTTTCCTAAGGAGATGGGGGGGGGGGGGGGGGGATCTTAGTTTATCTCATCCTCTACACCCCCGCGCCCCCCCCACCCCACTTCAGCTTTCCTCTCACTCCCTGAATAAGATGCTGCCCATCACTGCCTGAATCCTTCCCGTCCTCCGTAATCTCCTTTCACCACACTCCTCTGCTCCCTTTCTCTCATTCCGTCTCCCTCCTCTCCCACTGTGTCTGTGCATCTGAGTCATCACGCCGCTTTAGGGCCTTGTGCGTAAGGAAGTGGATATGCTCTGCCAAGCTGCCTCCGTAACACTGTCTGCTGCTTACAACACGCACAGATGGGCCTATGCGTTCACCCACTCCATGTCGTGACTATGTGTTGCATCACTTGTCCTCCTCTTCTATGCATCTCTGGATGGTCTTTTTTTCTTTCTGTCATATGCTTTCTTTCCTGCTTTCTTTTCTTCTCTTTCTTTTTTATCTTTTTTTAGGATATTTTTGTAAATGTTCCCATATCCTTTCCTGTCTCTTCACTGTCCCTCCTTCAATGGATTTGTGTCCCCACCCCACCCCCCCTTCTGTCTTTCTCTCCCTTTCCCTCTCTCCCTGTTTTTGCTCCTACTTTGTCTGTCTATCAGTGGGGTGGCTTGGTAGGATGCCTGTGTGTAAAAGAGCTGTGACCCCTCTCTCCCTCTCTCTCTCTCTTTCTCTACTCTCTCTCTCTTTCTCTGTCTGTCTCTCTCTCTCTCTCTCACCCAGTCCCCTCCTTCCGCTTGTTGCCCCAGCCCCGTGTCCCCACTCTGCAGAATGTAGGTCTTTGCTCGCCTACAGCCATCAGCGACAATCAGTTCTGCCCCAGTTACTGAGGCATCGCTGAGACACACATACACACTTACGCATGACGACACATTACACAACACATACGGCGACATTCACACACGCATATACATGCAAACATTTAACAAATGCAAACACACACACACACACATACACACACACACGCACACACACACACACACATACATGCACACAAAAAACATGTGCTAACACTTTTTTGTTTTCTCTCTCATTTTTTTCTCTCTCTGCACAAAGTCTCCATTAGATACATGATGCACCAATGTAAAATCATTAAAGCGTTTTGTAATAATGCAACAACTGTCTGCAGCCCTGTGAAGTGTACTGGTTTATGCATAGCATCATACTCTTTGCCCTCTAGGAACCCGTGGTATGCAATCTCCATCTTTCCAAATAAACTCGGGCACAGCAGAAGATGCCCAGTGCCAGTACACAGTACTCACATCTGTAGCCCTGACTACTGACTGTGCCCTGGGGTGAAAGTAACAGGCCAGCTTGATGACCTCTAAGTGAGTGTCTGTGGAGGGGAAGATTATCAGTGCTGAGCAGTGACATACAGACAGGAGTGGCACAAGGGCTCATGGACACTGACTATGTCACTGAGACACCAGGGCATTGTGGGTATTTTTCACTGCTCTGTAGTGTAGTGTCTAACTAAGCCTGAAATGCTAAAAAAAATTAGCAAAGAAACCTACTTTGGACTTGGTCTATCTGCCACAGATGTAAAAGCATAAATAGATAAAGGGATGCATTATCCAAAATAGCACCACCTCAAGGTGAGCCATGGCATATCTTCCTTACTCTAACAAATACATGGTGGACCATAAAGTACCAAATATATTTATCACATAACGGATATATTATACGTTTTTGCTGTTTCTTATGCGGAGCTGGTGCTGGTGTTCCTCTTAATGGCTGTAGGATCTTTCCATCTATTTGCAAATGCTCATCTTGATCATTTTCATGTCACTAGTGATTTGGCAGGGACAGTTACATGACTACCCAAACACTATCCACATCACCTCTACTGCAAACCGGAGAGAACTGGAGGTGAGCTCCAGCAGACTGCATGCTTTTGTGTGTTTGTGTATGTGTGTCTGTGCATTTGTGTTTGTGTATATGTGTGTGTCTGTGTGTGTGTCTGTGCATTTGTGTGTGTGTGTGTGTGTGTGTGTGTGTGTGTGTGTGGGCCACAGGTTTGAGAGAAGAGCTGTTTGTCTTGATGTCAGATGTCTTGATGTCTTGATCCCAGACAGACTGTAGCCATCTGCCCAGGCTATAAGAGAACACACAGGCAGCAGTAAAACCCCATGCACACAGACAGGCATGCACATGTGCTTCCAGAGACCACAGACGTGTTCTTCGCATCAGTGACTCACCTGGATTTATGACCCAACACTCTGATACTTTTGAGTGGGTCTTGTTGCCATTACTGTGGACAATTTCCTGTGTGTTTCTTTTCTGTGAGTCATCAAGCCTCTCTTAGTCTTGTTGAACAAGGCTTATGGTGCATTGTGATGGAGTGGCATCACTACAGTTGAGAATACCCTCTGACTGTCCAAATAGTCTTTCTTTGGTATTATGGTCAGGGTGCATGTTTGGTACCCAATAAACCTGGGACCAAGGCCTTGGTAGGGTGACCATTCTCCCTCTTTGCTACAAGTATGTATAGCCTTTCACATCCAAAGCTGCAGCTGAAAGGATTTTTAAATTATTTTAATTGTATTTGCTGAAACTGTCACAATAGTAGTACTGTATATGAAATAGGCAATTTGGAAACAAATATGACCCCTTTGGCACCACCTACAGCCCGTAGTCGAATTTGCAAAATTGTCAAGCTCACATCGATTGGGAACCTGTCAAAGCAAAGAGGGAGTAGAAGCCCCTGTCAATCAAAGCCTTTTCACCTGTTAAAAAAATACACCCCCACCCAAATCCCACCCCCCACCCAGCTGCCTGCCCTAACATGTCTGTAGAACACAAAGAGGAAAAGGGAAGGGTCATTTTGGAGCTAAGGAAAGGGTGGAAGTCCTGCAATTTTACAGATTCTGGAATTTCTGTAGCTTTTAACAACGATAAACAACATATAAAATATATATCCAAAGCATTGTGTCATTCAGAGAGAGGGGCCTGCTCAGACGTTCAGGAGAACAGGGCAACAGGGAGACAACATCAGGAGGCCCCCCACCACCACACCTCCCCCTTCCCAGGTTGGACAGGTTACAAGGGGGAGGGGCTGCACACAGGAGCAGAGCTTATTAATCTTTCACTTTCATTCCGTCCTGAATTATTCAGCACTTCATCTCGTTTTTCTTCTTTTCCTCGTCTTCTTCTTTTTTTCCTACTTCATATTTTCCCCCCTTCTCTCCTGTGTCATAGCATAGCATCTTTTCATTTTCCTTTGATGAAACTGGCTGGCACCCTTCAAACCATCCCAACCCCCCAGCCCAGTCCTTGAGGTTGGGTGGAGAGAGACCCCAGTGGCCCCCCCCCCCCCCCCCCCTTAGGGGTCCTAATAGGATGCCCCCCTCCAGCCCCCATCTCCACCCCCCAGCTCCTACAGCCAGGGCCCCACTGGGGAAGATTAAGGGGATAAAAGGTGTCAGTGCTTCTGCCCCCTGTCTACCTCTCCCCAGTGTGAACGTGCACGTGCACACACACATATACACACATATACACACACACATACACACACATACACATACACACACACACACACACACACACACACACACACACACACACACACACACACACACACACACGCTCATGCACACACACACTTTTCTATCCCAAGCTTGCCTTGACATGTACATTTCACAAATCAGTTTTCTTTTTAAATATCAATTTATCCTGTTAAACAATCCATGTGTAAGCCTGTATCTTTAAAAACGTTATTAAACAAGCACGTTAGTTAATACATTAACTGACATTGACAGAAAATGATAGAAAATCTAATAACAAATAGCTGTCATTTTCTGTCAGCCAGCCCTGCTCATATCAGATTGAGGTACCATGGAGAACAATGGAATTGTGTCCACAGCCCAGTCCTGAATTCCTCATATATGGTTTAGTCTTTGTGTGTAGTGTGAGACTGGTATAGAGAGTAGAAAAAAGACAAATAGACAATAACACACAGAGGGGTGAAGTCCTTATATGACAGGGCTCAGAGCTTCAGTGGTAAAGACCAGAGGGTTTTTTTAGGTCACTGCAATGGATCAGGCCTAACATCAGACATGAGGTCTAAAGGGATAGTTTTGGGATGACAAACAGATGCAATGTTTGACCATTATGCTGATGGTTGAGGGCCAACTGGGATTTAAGCAGAATATTTAGCCTAAAAGTATCAGTGCACAGCGTTTAGTCTGTTATTTTCCCCCCCTGCTCCAGTCAAATCCAATTCATTTCCATTTTGGGGATGATTGTTCAAAGATAGCTGCCTCCAAAGCCAATTAATAGGGGCATGCTGCTTTAGCATTGGGGGGAAAACCAACACCATCCTGGGAAGACTGCAGCTTGGCCTACATAAACCCCTGCCATCTGAAATCAAAAGAATGCCTTACATCTGATGTAAGAGCACAGAAAGAATATGATACATTTAAAATAGAGGGGGTTGGGTGATGTGTAGCTAGAAGACAAAGAGGAAGGAAGCGACATGAAAAATAATGTTATTTTTAAAAAAAAAGAAATGTAACCTAATAAAAAAAACAAATGCACAAACATGGAGGGCAAGAATGACGGTTGAGAGGTATAAAGGAGACTCGTCTCTGTTCTGGGGGCTTGAAATTAAGTGATTACGATGGTTGCAGCAGGGGTGCACACACAAAAGAGAGAATGTAGACTGTGTTTCTGTCTATTCCATCTGAATACAGTGGAGTGGTGGAGTGCAGTGGTAATGAACCCACCTTGGGAACACTTGATGGCCCGCGACCTTCCCCTTGTTCACTGAACTAAGAAATGAGATGCAGTGCAAAGACTCTCTCTCTCTCTTTCTCTCTCTCTCTCTCTGTCTCTCTCTCTGTCTCTCTCTCTCTTTCTCTCCCTCTCTCTCCATCTCTCTCTCTGTCTGTCATTTTCTCTTGTACTCACTCTCTCTCTCTCTCTGTCCTTGCTCCTACTTGGCTCTGTCCCAATTAGTCTCCTGCAGTGTGTGAAGAGTGAGCTCGTCTCGTCACCTATAACATACAGCTCCTCCTAAGGGGAGATGAGAAAGCTCTGTCATTCGCTCTTCTGAGCAGATCTGTTGCCCACAGTTAACCTGTAGAACGGTTCGAAGAAGGCCAGCTGACCAGATTGTTATTGTACACCAAAAATATACTACATTGCGTGCATCACATTTCTGCTCCGATATGTATGATAATGAATGCAAATGTCATATAAATAATAGTTAGTTCATTCACATAATGAAGCAGACTCTTGGGTCAGTCTGTATCAAACATAGCATGACTCATACAAATCATGTTGGCCTTGTTTTACATCTAAATATATGATGGGATAATAGTTATGTTACAGTAATACTTAGTGTCTTGAGGTTACAAACTATAACAAAGAAAACTACAATACTGTCTCAAAATTTCTGCAACCTACCAAATTAATGACAAATAAATCCAGTGGGTATCATTAGAAGCCATTTCATCATAGTGTAACATCCATAACTGACATTTGTTTAGATCGCTCCACCAGTACTGCACTACCTAATCCCGAAGAGATCTACACCAGGAGATGTAGGTCCAAAGCCGGGAAAATTATTAGAGACCCCAGTCATCCCAGCAACAGTCTCTTCTCTCTGTTAAGGTCTGGGAGACATTACAGAAGCATGAAAACAAGGACTGAAAGATTAAGGAAAAATGTTTATCCTCAACCTATACACACTTTAAATGAAGACTACAAGAGATAACACTGTTGTATATATCTTAAAGATGCTTATTTTCTTGTTATACATGTGTTTTATTTAACTTTTTAAACACAGTCTTTGGAGTCAGTGGACCAAGCATTTCACTGCACATTGTACTATGTAGAATTTGTATGTGACGAAAAAATTTGAATTTGAATTTAAATTCGAATTTGACATACCTGAGCCATGAAAGACTGTCTACCTTGGTCTGAACTGTATACTTAATTATATCAGGAAGTCTACGACAGCTGCTCACTGGGAAACTGACAGAAGACATTATGGAAATGGTGGCTCTGTTTTGGAGAGGAAGGAAGAATGAGGTTCAAAAAGATTTTATCATTATTCATTATCTTTTTTAAAGGAAGAATCTCTCTCTCACACGCTCTCTCTCTCACACACACTTTCTCTCTCTCCGTCTCTCTCCCTCTCCATGTATGCATCTCCTTGTGTGTGTGTGTGTGTGTGTGTGTGTGCGTGTGTGTGCGTGTGTGTGTGTGTGTGTGTGTGTGTGTGTGTGTGTGTGTGTGTGTGTGCGTGTGTGTGTTTGTTGTGTTGCTCTCATCCTATTTTCTGTTTTCAAAAAAGGGGTTTCTTTAATCTGCAAACAGCAAATACATTCTAGCATATTAAAAAGACACTGAATACACGTCACAGCTGATTCAGTAGACAGCAACATAGATGGAGGAAATACAGGCACAGGCAAGGACGCATTAGTGAGAGGCCTCTGGCGTCACTGAGGTCACTGAGAGTTCAGTAAAGCAACAGCCTTACTTGTGGTGGCGTCAGTCAGAGCTGGAGCCATGCCATCCACAGATGAGGGAAGGAGGAAAGCTGGAGGAAGTCAGATGGAAAAGGTGAGAAGGATCCACCTTTCACAGACGACTGACTCACATGCAGTTGCAGTGATGGTTTTGCCACAGCGCTCTGCAGCCGAAACATTATAAACATCAAAATCAAAATGGGTCTAAGAAAAAAGGTTGAGCATTAGGCGTCTGGAATGGATAAAACTGTCATGTGCATTTGGAATTAATGAGAACACAAGTCACACTGAAACTCCACAGACTGGTTTTGTCATACCACATTTTTCTGTTAGTCTACACTAGAATTTAGTTTGTTGCTGATGTGCTATCCCCCATGTCAAAATGCTCTTATGGTTTCAGTTACAGCAGCCGTACATAAAAAAAAATCACTTAAATAACCTAAATACTATGCAGGCCACTGTGAATTATTCAAACCTTAGTGATGGGAAAATTACACAAATAGGTATTCCTCTTTTACCACATGGAATTGCATCAAATTTCCTAAAACAGCTCAAAAACATCCTCCACAAACCCCCCAAAAATGGCCAGACCTGAAAGGGCAAAATATGTCCTTGATTAAGTGTTCACGTTTCGCAACATTCTTTTATGGAGCAAGAAAACAAACTTGTGGGTTTTCTCATTCTTGAACAGCCCGTCACTCTACCCATCTGTTCTTCTCTGCTTTTATTGCTGCTATATCACAGTTACACACAAACTACTTAGCAGAAAGGGCAATGTGTATACCACTCCCCTCCATGTTTGTTACGGTGTCAAAAGCCACATCTTCATTCCTAGACTCTTAGCCCACAGAGGAGTCTCTAAAGTGACCTTGTCAGGGTTTGGATGAAAGGCATTCTTATGTAAAACAAAAGGGTGGTCACCATGATAAGGTTTGTGTGTGAGACACAAACACAAATTCTTATAAAAACACACACAATGACGTGCTCTAGATGAGAAATATGAAGAACCATTTTGTCATCTGGCATAATATTTTCTCAGGTTTTTGTAAGAGGCTAAAGGACCTTGCGTCTCATAAGTGGCTGTTGGTTGCTTAATACACAATTAATGGCCCCATAATGAGATTCATTACTATACACAGTGTTATTTCCTGAGCCTGAAGTGTTCAAATGAAATTTCGCAAAGTTTGTGTTTTCTCTGAACAGAATATGATGTATTACTGTGTTGTTGTATGTGCTCTGTAATGAGTTTAATGTTGAGTGTTTAGCCTGATGTTTTGGGTTAGGGGTGATTCACTGTAAAAAAAAATTTTGAATGGAGGGTGTTCAGAAGAATTCGGTTTCAGTTTGTGTGGGTGTGTGTAGGAAAAGGTACTATAAAGTACTATAAGAATCTTATAGTATTTTGGGACATTTTATTATAGAAATATTACAGGAATACTACAGATACTATAGAATCTTATAGTATTTTGGGACATTTTACCATAGCACTATAAGACTGTACTACAGGAACACAATAGAGACGGAAAAATATATTAGTATTATACAGGACTGGCAACAGTACTGTAGAACACCATAATATATATATATCAAGATCTTATAGGATTCCTAAAGGACCTTTGGTGTGTGTGTGTGTGTGTGTGTGCTGTTTGTGTGTGTGTGTGTGTGTGTGTGTGTGTGCGTGCGCGTGTGCATGTGTGCATGTGTGCATATATGTGCGTGGGTGTATGCGTGTGTGCATGGGTGTGTGTGTTTTAAGGGCAAGCTAACATCAGTGAAATTCCTTCTTTACACCCGCTCTTTTTCACGACGATCACGTTTCCCTGTGGTAACCAGAGGATGTGACCAGCTGGCCTTGAACTTGTAGGACTCGCTCTTTCCCTCTCACTCCCTTGCTGTCCCCGGGAGAACGTGACAAACCAGCAGAAAACCTCTCAGACACAGCACAGCTGAGGCAGGAAGGGAGCTCGAGGCCAACCAGCTCCGCATTTCCAAGCCAGGATTTCCTCTCAGCTATGATTCCCCCTTAAGCATCATTCACACACATACCCCATCCCCACCCCCCACACACACTTTCATTTACTTCCTCCCCTCTTAGAGTTGCTTTGCTCTCTATACAACATGAGAGACGAGACAGCATGGAGGCAATAGGCAATAGGAGTTATCAGACATAATAATGATGATGATGGTGATGATGAACACAGCAAAACTCTCACAAACACACAGACCTAGACAACTGTTCAACTAAAAGCCTGAAAATGAAAAGCTATATGTCTATATTGTTTTCCAGTGGCCATACAGTGCACACAAG
Organism: Setipinna tenuifilis; assembly: GCA_030347295.1. NCBI lineage: Eukaryota > Metazoa > Chordata > Actinopteri > Clupeiformes > Engraulidae > Setipinna > Setipinna tenuifilis. Next base: position 10,749,612 of record CM059280.1, on the reverse strand, counting down.
CATACATGAACACAATTCTGAGGCTATTTACCAGGGTGCAGCTAGGCCAAGGAGGCAGTGTTGTGTCTCCATGACAACTGCTTAGCATGCAGAGGCTATCATCAGAATGCATGGCCACATCTTAGCCTCTCTGTCTCTCTCCCCTTCCCTCTATGTGCCTCTCCCTGGCTATCTTTTTATCGCTTTATTTCCTTTCATATTGACAAGCTTTCATTGTATCAATGAAATTGTTCATTGTATTTATAAAAATAAATAATGGTGATTAAAGTAAACATGTGTATTATTATTATTATTATTATTATTATTATTATTATTATAGACCTCAGACATAGATGGGGTAATGCATGATGTAAAGGCAGAGTCTGTGTTTTATGTCTGTCTGTAAGGATATGAGACAGAATTTTCCATGAGTGGATTCTGCAACTGTCAAATCACCATACCACTACACTGCTACCAACAGATCTTCAGATCTTTCAGTACTTTCAGATCTTTCAAAAAGCTCCTCTCCTTGAACTAGCTCAGAGATAAAAGTGTCCCTAGCTTGCTGAGAGACAACAAGGGAATACAGGGCCAGACTGTGGCCGAGTAAACCATCGCTAGTTATGGAAGGACTAGTTATAGGATGGTCTTCTCTGACTGACTACCTTTTTGTTTCCCAGTTCAAAAGTTCTAGTGTGTCTGTGCTCCAGTGACTGGGAGAGGGGTTCTGTGGTGTGACCCCAGCCTTACACACAGAGAGCTGTAAATCAGCGGTGAGAAACCATCCGAGAAACCAAGGGCCTGAGATTACTCACATCAGTGCACTGGGATGGCCACAGAGCTTTGTGAGGTTCTGCAGGACTTGCGTGCTGAGCCTTGGATGGCCCCTCTTCAGAGTGATGGAGAGCTGAGTCGAGCCCTGTCCATCTCCCACCCACCCCCCCTCCCCACCCGCACCCCCCCCCCCGATTCCCACGCTCATTTACTGGGGCCTCCATTCTCAGCTGGGGCTTTCTGTCAATGGGGCACAGGTGAACTCTGACCTCTCAGCTCCTGTTTCCTCCCATTGGTAAAGTTTACAAACAGTGAGAGCATGAGGGTGGGGGGCACTTCCTCGATGGAGCTATCTTTCTGTTCCCCTGTGATGTATAGAGACATGCAAACAAAGACATACACAAAAACAGCCTTTGAGCCTGCAGGGTGCAATAATGACTGGGTTAAACAAACATGGCTGGGTGTGAAAACAAAACCATCTTATTCAATATGCTCTTCAAAACACAATAAATACGCTATGTGTAGCTTTTTGTTCTATATGTGCATTAATGTCTCTTAAGGAAAAGTACAAAGTCATGTAAACACAGGGTGGTTATACCTAACAAACAACGGATTTCTGAATGAGGTAAATTCTTCATTCACTCAATTATTGAAAGGATTTATCAAACTGGATTACCATGTCACAGTTGTGTGCCCCCATACAGTTATGCTTTTTCGGTTTGTAGACACTTGTGTGGCAAATGAAGTGAATGAAAGGGATTTCTCAGAACTTCAGAAGAACTTCAAGGATGACATCATTGAAACATTATAACTGTCTCAAATTGGGCACTGCCGACAGTATACTTCATTATAGTGCACTATCTGCTCTGTACAGTGCATGAAATTTGAGGGTTTAGTTCTGTCTCACGTCACACACAAACAGGTGTGAGTGGAAATGAGGGACACAACATTTTGCTGCACATAAATAACAAATGCAACATTTGACCACAGTTTAACACCCAACAGTACAATAGTGCTTTTTAGAGAGACACGTGTATCGACATCTAATACTGTAACTTAGCATTTGTTAGGAGTTCGAAAGCAGTTTGGTTTTCCTTCCCTTCTGTTCCGTAGTCAAAATGGCCACCAAGTGAAAAATGTCCAGCGTTCCATACTCAACCTTTTGACTGTTATGAGTGCACCATCCAGGTACTTGCAGTACACTCAATGTTCTTGCACATATCAGCGTCACACCCTTACAACCATAAAATACGAAGTGTAAGTGAGCAACTACTCGATTTGAGACAGATGGTATGTTCACAGATGCTTGGGGTCGCAGTGACCTTGACCATTGGCATCTGACCTACAAAAACTAACCATCTGATCTTTTACTCCACATTAACATTCATATCAAATCTGAAAAATGTGCCCGAAGGAATTCTTGAGATTTTTACTTTCACCCAAATCGAATTAGTCATACATGTGGTCACAGTGACCTTGAGATTTGACCTCCGCTCTCCAAATTTTCACCAGTTCATTTTTGAGTGAAACTGAATATGCACATGGAATTTGAAATGAATGACTCAAGGCGTTCTGCAGCGCAGATATTGTATTCGCAAGATCAGTACAGACAGACGGCCAACATAAAAAACAAAATCCCTCCAGCCATAGCTATTGTCAGTGCCAAGGTATGAAAACCCACTGGCGAGACAGACCGCTTCAGGATTTGCAGAGCAATTATGTAAGCACAACACAGGAATGACTGAATAGTTGTGTCAGCTACATACAACAACATTACTTCACATTGCTTTTGCGCCATCAACTGTAAGACTAGTCCATTTGGTGGCGTTGCTGTTGGCTATCTCTGCAACGTTCTAGAACCATAGAGCTAGCGTAGAAGAGCGCAAGGCCTGAGGGTGAGAAGTGATCTACAAACAGAGCATAAGTGGTGAAGTACAGCATCTGTTGTGGCCTTTCAGGAAGGATTCACTGATCCAGATGGGTGCATTCAAAGATGGATGCCCCTTGGTGAAATCCTATCCACTAAGGAGGAATTCTATAGAAGGATAAATGCAACTGCAGCTTGGCAGAATGATGACGCAAGGCAGTGCAATGTATTGAAGACTGGCAACAGAACTCGATTCAATGGGTTGGGTCAGAAGTGACCACTCTAGTCCTGAGAAACACCAATCAATAATGGTGCAGTCTCACAGAGCTGTATCCCTAGCTCACCTAAAAAGCACATACCCAGTTCAAAGAGGGTCTCCTACAGAGTTGTCAGGGAGAGTTTAACAGATGTACTCTCGTAGTTGGAAAAAATTCACATCTGAACATGGAATTGGGTATTTGCCATTTAATCACTGCATCTTAGTCTATTCAGACATAATTTACCTTTGCATAATCATGTAATGGATGTTAAGCTGAACCCATCTTTTATTCATCCCCCCAAACTTCAAGACCAACATATTTGCACAAAATGTATGGGTATAAAATCACCAACCTACCATCAACCTAGCCTGCACCCACCCATACTGCCTGTGACGCTGCATAAATTTCACATTCAAGTCAGTCTGACCAGCCAGCCTATTTCCATCTGTTTTGCGACTGAAATAGGGAACCAATGAAAAATGTCACAATGCGTTTGTCATCAGAATCAGTGGTCTGATTGGTTATAGCTCTGTCCAGTAGTATACAGAGGCATTTCATAGATGCCCACTGATCCCGCCTCTGAGAACTTCCTGTCTATGGGATGTTTGTCAGACCAAGCTCCATTTACAAGCTTGGTGCGACAGCCAGGCTACCATCAACCATAAAAACCTGGAAACTGTGTTCATAGACATACGCCTGTGTGTTTTTCATTAGACAGTAATAAAAAGATCATATGGTGTATAATTTCACAGAGCAACCTTCTGAAAATAAGAAAAAACAAAATACTAAATATCTTATATATCTTAAGAAACCTCATCCCTTGATGGAACACCAGATGCAGTTATTGAGGAAGGCATTTTGAAAGTAGTTTAGCTTTTGATGGCCACCATAAATTAACACAACAGTGAATTTTAATTGGCTGCAATTTTGCTCTGTCACCAACAGATGGTGCAGAACTACAAACTGTAAGTCCAGTGACAAGTGATAAAATTGGATGGTGGGGGGAAAAAGAGACGCCATTGGAGAACATCCACATAAACCTGCACATGAAGGGTGCCTACAATTTGGGGAAATACATCAATGGCCATTTGAAACCAAATTGCAAACCCTCTTTAAGAAGAAACACCTTTAGAATTATGATATATGGCTGTGGTATCCATAATGCTGTGGAGATATGCATCTACAGGAACAAGATCAAGGGGAACTGAGGAAAGGCAGTATTGCAGGAAAAGTTGGAAAGACTTGGGAGAGGGCTTCACTAGCAATTGGACAATTACCTAAAGCACAAAGCCGCAGCTACAATTCTATAGATCAAATAAGAAAAGAAATAAAATGGCATAATAGTGATGCATTCCAGGGCTGGTAAATACCCATGCATGGAAGAAGGTATTGGCTGTCAGACACCATAGCAGCTCCATAGATAGTTTATACCTCATACCAAAGGCCACTGCTCTGATTCAGTGCATGCACATCCGGGAATTTCTCAAACATAGGCGACTATATGTGGGTAAACATGTATACAGGCAAATACATAGTTCTAGGCATTTCAGATTAAATGCATTTCTTAACTTTTGTCTTTAAAGCATTTTGTGATAGTCACAGCATATGTGCACACACTGGCTGTAGAGGATCTGTCAGCAAAAAGTGGAGAAACAGGAGACCTACAAAATTGAGTTTACTGTGGATACATGTGCTCCTGCCTCCCCCTTGTGGACATCCAGGAGAGATGCAGGCACTGTCAATGAACTAGTTGGACATTTAACAGTTTCTAGAAATTGAGCAAATGTAGACGTCGCTTTAAGATGTAGCAGGCTGCAAAGACAATTTTCAAAATAAACACATTCCAGTACTTTGTCTGTGGCTCTGTTTTACATGTGGTAACCCTTCAACATGGTTTGTGGTCACTAAACCTCTTGATTAAATGCAAAATGGTAAGATTAAGTTGACAGGGCCAGTCATGGGCTAGAGGTTAAAGAATTGAACATGCAGCCTAAGGGTCACAGGTTCAATTACTGACAGGTGGGTGGGGAGAGCGAGTGACCAGCACTCTCCTCCATCCTCCCCTTTGACCGAGGTGCCCTGAACATGGTACCACCCCCACATGGTGCACCCCAGGTACCGCTGTCATGGCTGCCCCTGCTCAGGCATGATGGGTTAAATACAGAGGTTGAATTTTGTGTATACCGTAATGTGCCATGTGATTACAATGGCCAACGGGAATAATTTTCACTCACATGATTGATGGTTAAGACCTCACTAAGGACATGTTAACCGGAGATGTAACTTTTTACCTCATGACATTTCAGTCATAACATTCTTGCCTAAGGGTCCCTCAGTGAATAAGTGACTTCAGAGGCAAATTCTGGAAGGTGTCCCAGCTCCATTTATCAAGGTTGGTGTCAAAACTGTGGCCAAGATTATTTCACTTCCCATATGCTCATTTCAACAGGCTGTAAAAAATGGATTGGGAAGCCAAAAAATCCTTGTGATAACATTTCAGGTTTGGTTCATAGATTTGTTTTTAAAACAAAAGGCATATTTAACAGCTTGTGCAAATGTCAAAATGTTGTATGCCTACATCTATTAGGTTGATAAGTTGCCATGCCAGCTTTGGGACTTCCACAGTAAGACCAGATACAAAAACATTTGAGCAAAGCACCTAGGTAAAGTATAAAAGTTTGGTTTGTATCAGGTTTTGTTTGATGCATCAAAACACTTGATAAATGACCTTGACATTGTGAAGGCAGCTTCTTGTTTGACCACTATGGAGCCCAGTTCCTTGCACGGATACAAAAATCGGCAAACCATGTAATAATGATGCTTGCTTTGGACAACCTGAGAATTTAGAAAAGGACTAGGAATTTAGAAACAAGACGTTTTTAAACCACTTGGCAATTTCGAAAAAAAAGTGCATGCCAGGTAAAGCTTTAGATGGGCAAACTTCTCTGCAAACTTACACTATAACTTAATACTGAATTGTGTTTTCATTAAAGTGGACAAGGCCATGAATGTTGTAGATAATTCCAATTAATCCATCAACAACAGTTTGATTTCCAAGACAAACTCCACATTTGTTCAGTACACATCTAGAGCATTTAAGTTTGAAGCATTTAGAAAAACCAGAAGCAAAAACAGATGAATGCTTAACACCTTTATTGTGCCCAATCTGAACAGTATACTTCACATTTGTAAGTAAAGGCAGCAGACATTGCAGACCACAATGAGGTAGACGGTCAAATCTCTAAAAAGCAGCAGCTGGGCTGGCCAACAAGCTCAGCATGGGGTAATGGGGGGTGGGGGTGGGAGGGGGGTGACATGATTGGAAAAATGACACCATCTTTGGCACAGTTGATCGCAAACACACATCCCAAAGAAGGAATACAGAAAGGGGGCCCTTTGGGGGGAGGGAGGGGGGGGATGCTGCATTTTGGTCTGCCCTGGCTCCCTATACATTCCCAGCGAAGTACTACGTTCTACATTCAACAAGCAGCTCTTCATGCCTGGGGTCATAGCCCATGACAATACCTGCTGATGTACATAACAAATGTGTTTAAAAACCAGTCACCCCGTTCTCCAAAGTGCAAATTAAAAAGTGCAACAATAAAACTATGTGCATTCAAAAAGGTTCAATGGCCATTTCAGTATCAGACTTGCAAATTGAAATTGATTCCAAAATGACTAAAACCCAGTTAAAGCGATGCTAGGCTTTGTGAAACATCGCTAAACTGTCAAGGTGAGATTTAATAGCAGTACATTGCAAAAACCACTGAATTAATCCAATTGAGCAGATCAGCAGGAAAAAAAAATTACTAAGAAACAGCTTATTGGCTTGATATCGAGTTGAAGGCTGAGGGGAAAAAATTAAAACGCTGCCAGGTAGGTTTCTGTTCAAAGTTTTCATGTCATGACTTAAAACCTGTGTAAAAATTAGTAAAAAACTGCGTAAAAATGTCCGGAAAATGACAGTTGGGCTTCAATTACGTATTTGCGTTTCAAAGTAAAAAACGCTAGTCGGCTGCATGGGAAAAACAAACAGCCAACCAGCAATGGGGGGGAAAAAACAAAAATCTAAAGGCACTGTATGGCATTGGCCAGAGTGAAAGGCAATGACATTTTAATGATTAGCTCACCAAAATAAATGAAACTAAATGAAAAGTAAAAGAAAAAATGCTTTCAAAAACAAAACAAAAATATCTGAACCATGGCCTGAAGTCTCCAACTTCCATTTATGGGACCTGAGGGCCTCAACAACCCATCACTAAATCACTTCACTGTTGGAGACGAGCTCTAACTTTTAGAAGAAACTTTTAAAATTTCAAACACTGTGCATAGTGCCATAGTGAACAAGCAAAAAAAGAAAAAATCCACAAAAAAGTAGCAAGTGCAATAAGTGAACCTTCTACAGTGTTGGATCCCCGTATCCCGTATCCTGGTGGGAGTGCGGCTCCCGTGGGGGGGCGGCCAGCACTCGTGCTCTGCTCCGTGGGCATGGCGCTGTCGACTCGAGCCAGTAGCTTTGCCGCGCCGCTTTAGCTGGAGTCGCGGCTCTTCTGATTGCGCATCAGTGGGCGGTGGTTGCTCAGGACCTCCATGGAGTGCTGCCAATGCCAACAGGAGCGGCAGAAGTACTTGAAGCAGTTCTGAGGGAGGATAAATGGAAACAAACTAATTAAAAATGGTGATAAGACAACAACTCTGAAAGCAGAAGTTGAATGTATATCCTAGGTATGTGGCCATGTCATGCTGGCGTTCTTAATTTGAGAGTTTACTTAGCCTGGTGAACCAGTCACTTAAATATATGCAAAGAGTACATTTATTCTCAATCGTTAAGACCATTGCTTTCAGTCACCAGCAGTCATCAGCTGTTTGTTTTTCCCATGCAGTATTTCAGTTAATTTCACAGCTTGGTTACTGCTGTAAGGTGTTCAAAACATCATTTTTTAAGACATTCCTTGTAGTATTCAGTTTTTGACCGTTTGGCTGCATTTCTGCTCACGAAAGCAATTTTGCTATGCTAATCAGCACACAGGAATGGCTAGCTTGACAACCAAATGTGCAACAACTGTGTCTTAAATACCCAGCCAGACAAACCTGCCCACAAACTGCGTGGTCTGGCCAAAATGGATAGGTAAGATAAAGAATAGTCTTTCAAACTGCCTCCTTGAGCAGCAGGATGGCAACCAATAGCTACAACCAATCAGAGCAACAAATTTGTTAAACATAGCACTACAAGGAGAAAAGCTACTCTAGGGCTTCAATGATTTGTGGCCAGACTGTAAGGCAGAAACTCTATTGCCAACAATAGGGTACATCTAGATTTCTATGCTAGGAAATGCAAAGTCAGTTTAGAACCAGGAAGTCTAAAGACCAAAACTGAGACCACTGTGTGAAGACACTTCCCGTGTCCAAGTGGGTGATCTGGGAGGGGAAAGGGAAGGGGTCTTGCATCTAAAAGGCTCATACACAGAATACATGCAGCACAAGAAGGCCCTACCTGGTCTCTGCAGAAGAAAGGTCCAGTTTGACGATTGCAGAGTTGGCACATTGAATCCTCCAAATACGGGTCAATTTGAACCTGTACAATTTAAAGTAATTAGAGATTTAGAGAATAAAGAAACTTTCTGCTGCATTAATCAAAACACCAGTAGTATTACTCAATCTCATTAAGCAACTTCTCAGAACAGAACTTACCTTCTTGGTAAACTTTGGGGTTTTAATCTCCACAAATGCAGCACTGACTGCCTTCAAGTAGCTACGCTGGTTATTGAAAGTGACACGACCAGATCCTTGAAAGAAGTAAAGTCATTTACTACTAATAATTACAATTACTTCAAATGACTACCAAGAGAGAAATCTATAACTCAACCCCTTGAAACGTGACTTGCATTACCGATGGGATATTTGTGCTTGTCCGTGTCAATCCCAGCATACAGGACTCCTCCAAACAGGTCATTCATGATACTGGCCAGAGATTCAGCGTTAAGCATGCCATGCAGAGCGCCCACAAACACAGTTTTACTGGGGTCCAGGCGCTGGGAGGGGCACCGCACGTAGTTGCTGTCAGAGATCACCCACGGAATTACCTGCACCTGTTAAGGAAGAGAAACATCACTGAACAGCATGATCACACTGGTCTGAAACCCAAACAACCTTATAAGTGATTCTACGGCCTTATTTCACAGGCCATTCACAGCAGTGAGGAATTTCACCAAATTGCAAGCTTATTCAGTCCTATGCTGCTGGTACAACTATTGCTTTTGTATATTTGGAGCAAGTTGGTGGCTAGAAGAAGCACCAATTAAGTTACATGCAAAATAACTTCAGTTGATACTCCACTGTCCATTTCAGGTGAACCACTAAACATATCCATAATACCTAAACCTGGACAGTTGCAGTTAAAACACACAATGGCAATGGATTTCTATTCTAAAAGTTTCTCCGATGGTATTTGACAAAGATGGCATTCAATACAGCCAAGTACAAAGAGAAGGACTCTTCAGCCATAAAAAAAAGGAAGTCAATGAAGGCCAACCAAGCACAATCAGTTTCTGCTGCCACAAAAGATACTGTACAGTCTGTTAAGCATGGTAAAATACAGGGCCAGGTACAAAACATCTGGGAGCAAGAGAATATTTTCCCCACACTTAAAACTGGAAAAATAATGTATATGGCAGGCTTCTTGCAGACTTCAGCACTTACATCCTTGCTGCGCATTCTTCGACTGGACATCTTAAAGTAGTATTCACTAAGGTCATCAGGGTGGAGAAGGTCCTGGGTGCAGGCTTGAAGCAGGCTACGTACAGACCTCTCTGCTTCAAACACCAGGTACACATACCCTACGAGTATAAAAAACAGCATTACCATTCAAGCAAGTTATTCAGTCAGTTTCTTCACAAAATGGGCAACCTTTTTAAACCAGTGGTTCCCAAACTTCACCAGCATGCATTTTTTTTGCATAATTGTGTACATTATGTAGTACATAATAATGTGGTCCCAGTTAGGTTGTATAGGAGATTGCTTCAGTGTTAACATCTTTTCCCACATATAGCATGTATACTTTATGCTAGTAGAAGCTGAGAACTCAGATTTATTTTGCGTACCCCCTAGAGTTGGCCCAAGTTCCCCTAGGGGCACTTGTATGCCAGTCTGACGATCACCGATTTAAACCAGTACATACACCAAATTAGTTGGTGTTCTACCAAAGATGAGGCTTGTTAAATGTAATGGAAGCTCAGGAACAAATATTGAGAGTTGTAATAAAACCAGCTATGCCACCTACACACAAGCAGTAGAAAAAGCCATCAAAAACACCACCCAATGACATTTCTAGTATGTATCGTTATTCATCATAACACTGTCAAAACAAATTGTGTACCAAATTAAATCACTCACCCATATCAAATCAGTGTGTAATGGTTTGTTCTTCTACACCACACAACGTTCATTCATTAATCATATTGCACTGCAGTAGCTTTGCTGGATATAAAGCCATAATGGAGACCCAGCAGCCAACCAATACCAAATTATTTGGTTTTAAAGATGGGCCAGTTAGCATTTAGCTAGTCAACATTCTACATCCACTCCTCTGTGATGTTTTAAGCTTCCACTTTAAAGTTCTTCCTGGCATAATCACAAGGGACATGACTGGAAAATGAATACATAATGCTGAAAGGCTTTCCTCTTTAGAGAACTGCTTAGCAGCCAGTTGTTGAAAAAAGTTTAATATTCGTTAATATAATAGTTTAGTTTTAATATTAACACATTGAAGTCATTATAGCAGTGGGTTGTGCTTCAGAACCTTACCCAAAATGTGCCACACCACCTAGCTAATTGACAAATCCCAACACCTCCACCACGGTGCTTTGGAGAGAAATTAAAATACCATACCGCTGCATTACCTTTCGGCATATTACCTTTGGGAGGGCAGCGTGGGTGCTTGCCATCCTTACCAGGCCATTCAACAGTCAAAGGGCCAAAGCTACTGAACGTGTTGTTCAGTCCAGCTGAAGTAAAGAGACAGCACAAACAGTTACAGCATAGTTACTTGTGAAGACACAAAGCCAGAATGTCAACACTGCTAACTCATAACCAATCACTGAATTTAAAGAGGACCCCAAATAGATAGATATGGCCAACTTAGGTTACATTGTCCTGCAGGTTTACTCTTGATATGCAGCGGAGAGGCTTACCAGCTATAATTAAATAAGCCTGTCTCAACAAAAAACAAAGGCAATACTGCAATCTTAGACATGGGGACATCAATATCGAACTGTCAACTTCAACCTTTTGCCAACTTCACCTCCAGATTCATTACACAAATCCTAGACATGCAGACAGCCACACACAAGATTATCCTCTACACCAAGTCCAACATTGTAAGCCTAGAGTATGGAAGACGTGAACGTTATTACTCTTTTACAATTGGACAAGATGGAGCTTTGCAAGGGCACTGTATGGACATTAGGAAAAACATTTTTTGGCCTTTTGACATACTTAATGTTTGTACTTTTAAACCATACCAATTCAGACCCTGCGAAAACAGATTGTGGCTTTCTGTTTCTGTTCCATAACAAAAGATGGACAAAAAAAACCATGTGAACAAACCCTCGGTGATATCCCAAGGAACACCACCCAAAAAGACTTTGCAGGAATACACAGGGTTCTTGTAGTTTCTAGATGGCAGTTGTCCACTCCAGGTAAAAGATGCTTCATTCACAGCTGTGGAAAGACAGAAATGGGCACAAACAAGTGGGGAATTATTAGAAGAACCTTGAGACCTATTGGCAACGAACTGAAATGCTTAACATGGTGTGTAATCACAGTTGGCACTTAAATCAGTAATCATATTGCATCAGCAATACGGCAATGAAAACAAAACTGACTTTAACTCTTATTTTGCTGGCCAAAACACTGTGCAAAATGTAAAAAAAATAATTCAAACTGGTTATTTAACCCTTTTTCAACTGCATTACTCTCAAGCCAAACCTAGCCAATTCCTTACAAAATAATGCAATTTCAGAATGGGGGGGGGGGGGGGGCAAACAAACAAACACACACATTAATGTCCTTACCAGCAGCTTGTCTGTGGAGTCTGGCCTCCCTTTCAATGCTAAAAGTGTCATCAGTTGAGTCCATGAGGTCCAGGCTGGGCCACACAGATGCCCCAGGCCAGCGTTTAGCTAGAGCATTTACTGGTGGGGCGCTGGGAGGTGGGGTTAAGGGAGAGCTATCCTGCTCCAGCCGTTGACCCAGAGCCAGTTTCAGATGATCTTTTTGCATATTGGACATCACGAAGTTCAGCGGAGGTGAAATCCGCAGGGATGACTACAAGATCACAAAACACAAGTCACTAGCCATTTATTTAAAAAAGTATTATAAAAAAAACTACTTTAAAACACAGACACCCCCCCAAAAAAATAGGAAAACAGCTCAGAGCATCATGATAGCATCTGAGGCAGTTGCAGACACAAGAAAGTCAAATTTGAATAAAAACGAGCCTTAGACTCACAAGGAGGTCAGACAGGTGGTCAGAGCTGGAGCTGAAGCCACTGGTCTCAGAGTCCACGGGGCTGCTGGAGCGAGAGTCCAGGTAGGAGCGGGTGTCCAGCCGTGGGTTCATGCGGGCCATGCCAGGGAACTTGTCCAGGAAGTCGGCGCCTCCCATGGCCTCGGTGGCAGGGAAGTCCATGGGCTTCTTTCGGAGCTGGTTGAGGGGACTTCCGAGCAATCCTAACACTAAATTAAGAGGACCCGAAATGAATTGACAGCAAATGCTAAAGTATTCTCCTCAAACAAATATACAAGCCAAACACTTAGACTTAGTAGCACAGAACCTAAAATTGTGGATGCAGTGCGGCGCCGTTTACTGAACGCTGCTTTACGCAAGAGACATGGGGCCTTTAACAAAGTGGGATTGCGCATGCTACTGGTGGTGAGATCAGCTGTGAACAATGCAACTCCAGGTTCGAACAGACTGCTTGTTATTGGTTACAATCATGGCCAGACAAAATATTACACCCTCCAGTTATGGAAAGTGCCGGTAATGCGGTCAGACTGACCTGACTGACACCCATTCAAATGATTAATGGATTTCTCTCAGCAGGGGGGGGAAACGGGGTTCTATGGAATCATTCCAGATCCCTTTTGAACAAGCAAGGCAGCCCCAGTGCCAAACAAAATGTCCCCAATATCCTCTTAAATCCTGAACCACAGCTCCAAGTAACCAGCAAAACAAGGGATACATTGTACACAACAATATCTCAACAGAAGTCTTATAAGGACAATGCCTCTTGTTACATCACACTGGTCTCCTGACATAGCAATATCAGTCCACAGCAAATACAGCTACTAACGTCACAGCACAAAAACAATGGGTCAGAGCACTCTAGAAATATATAGAACATTCTAGCACATCTGAAATACAAGACACACCCAAATGGCAGCCTAGCCCAACAGCATTCAGGGGAAAAATAAAACGGAAGAGCACACAAGTTTCAATGACTAGAACGAGGACTGTACCTACCAGAGGAGTTTGCCTGAGGCACTGGCTCGCTCTCCTGGTTGCTCCATGGGCGGTCCCACACAGACAGGCTGAGGGACTGCAGGCCCAGGCCCAGGTCATTGATGTCGGGCAGCCTCCGGGGGGGTTCCTGGGTGGCGTTGGGGAAAAGCATCCTACCCTGCACGGCAGCGAAGTCGTTGTCCTGCCGGTCTGCGGAGGAAGAGGAGGAGGAGGAGGAGGAAGAGAATGTGGAGATAAGAGAGTTAAGGAGCTCTTCATCAGCTGTGGGCCATGAGAGAGCAAGAGAGAGAGATGGGGAGAGAGAGAGGGAGGGAGGGAGGGTGGGTGGTTGGGAGGGAGGAAAGCTGGCTGCCTCACTAAATCCTCCTGATAAAAATAAACCTCGTGGCGTACTCTCCCCCCCACTTCAGCACTGCCGGAGAGTCAGTCGAGCCAGACCTGAGCCAGCGGCGAGTGCAGCGGCTGCCTCTGCCACGCATCTCTCCCTCTGCGTCTCAGACCCACCCAGCATGTGACCCAGGTGCTGATGCACTCACACCCTCCTGCTAATGACATCACCCCACTGTCCCTCCCCTCCTCTCCTCTCCTCTCCGCTGGCAGCTGCGTGCGACACCAAATGAAAATTCCTGTCAAATTCTCCGGCTGACAAAACAAGTGGAACGTCTGTCTCGACAGGCACAGCTCCAGCACTTTCCTGTGCTCTAGATGAAAGTGAGGGAGAGGGAGGGATGGGGAGAGCATAAGCGAGAGAGAGAGAGGGAGAGAAAGAGAGGGAGCGAGCAACACAGAAATATTAGCACTCAGGTTTAGAAAGCACATAAGAAGGGGAAAAAAGTACAGGAAAGAGAGCTAGAAAGGCAGGGATCGACTATACAATAGCCATAGCAGAAAAGTAGGGAGGGGGCTAACCAAAAGGCAGACACAGCCCTACACCAGGCCAGTCTCTGCCTGCTCCCTCTCTCCTGATGACGCCGACTCCGAGAGCAGCAGCTGACTGATCAGAAGCCGAGGGCTGTGCAAATCACGCTGCCAGCCCCCTCACTGCAATCCCACTCTGGAGAGCAGCCAACTGACACAGCCACAATTCAGCAACTTCAGCCTGAGCAGAGGAGGGGCGGGCAGGGAGAGAGACAGCCCCATCACAGTAGCTTTGTATCAGCCTGCACGGCACTCCCCTGTTAACTATAGCCTGACTGGTGCAGCATTGTTTACTACTGACTTACTTACTGAAGTCACATGAAGGCACACTAGGCTCCTTTGCAGTCCACTTCCTACTATTAGGAGTTATGGTTAACCGACAAAGTCAGGTTTCAGTATTGTGTGTATGTAGAGAGAAATGAAAGTACCATAAACTGATGTGAATAAAACGGCATTTGAATGTTTAGAACTACACATTAGCTTAATAGTGTGAATTTATGAATGAGTCAGCAAGTGAGCAAGACAGAATCCTACAGAAACAGGCAAGCTGGGGAAAATGCAGACGGATTCAACCTTGCCAAGCTTCTGGCAAGTTTCCGTACACTCTCATGTACTGCACTGCTGGAGGCCTGCAGTGGTGCAGCATGATTCAGCTATTCTGAACTTGGTGTACAACAAAGGCTGCTTACAAAAGAAGGTCACATAAAAATCTGTGGCAACAGCACATATACAGTTTCCACAGCTTGTGCACTCGAATACAACCATGTCGACATGTCTGTTCCATTACAAACACAATTAGGTATGCCTACCAAACAAAGGGTCTCGTCTTCCCCTGCTACCGGGTGTGTTGCACACGCCGGTAAGGTCCAAAGAGTTGCCCAGCATGCTATTCATTCTGCGGAAAATATTGGCATTACTGCATGTAGACAATGCAGGGGCCTCAGACTCCCATCTGTTAAGGATGCTAGGATCGTCTCTCTGTAAACGAAAAGAATAGCATTTCATCATAAACATACTGTTAGTGTTTCTGAATAACTTTACATGGCATCCAAACGACGCCTAGAAGGCTTGGCATCCAATAACCGATTGATTAACTTGGATAGACTAAATGGACTCAAGTGCTAATGGATGGCTCTAACTTCAGACCATAATATTTCACCTCAGCTTTTCAAAAGGCTATATAGGACACTGTGATTCGTTCTTACTCAGACATGTCAAACTTTTCATCCTTCTTTGTCGTGTGCGCACCACTTACCAGAGAAAACGCCATGGTTGAGTTGACAGACAATATTTTTTCGCGCATAGCCGTTAACAGCTAACTGAGGGTGTACTTATACCCTATCCAGCCCTTTTAAATTAGCCTTAATGATTAAGATTAAGGAAAGGTGCTCTCCCTCATGTCGTCAGCGCTGTACACAATTGGTT
Organism: Setipinna tenuifilis; assembly: GCA_030347295.1. Classification (NCBI taxonomy): domain Eukaryota; kingdom Metazoa; phylum Chordata; class Actinopteri; order Clupeiformes; family Engraulidae; genus Setipinna; species Setipinna tenuifilis. Next base: position 10,733,867 of record CM059280.1, on the reverse strand, counting down.
GTGGTTCAAACACAGTGCAAATGTTTGAGTTAATAAAGTATGTAGCCCAAATTAACCGTTATGTTCTCGACATAACTTGGGAGCTCTAAAAACCAGTTATAGTTGCCGTTATATTATTGGGTGTTTTTCTTTTTTTTTCGTGTTTGATTTTTTTCTGCTTTGTCATACATTTGCCTCGAGTCCAGCTGGGGAGAGTCTTCTGCGGTAGCCTATTAGGATTGCTTGAGTCTGACTTCAGGAACGAATAGGAAGGCAGATGCGTGACGTGACCACTGCATGCTCACCCATGTGTTTTCGAATCACATCGAGCACGTGTCTGTGATCATCTTGCTTTGAACTGAGCGTTAACAGTTGTGGGGGCGCTGTGGTAGGGTATGTCGTCTCCTTTGTTTATACCGTTAGCTATATGAAGTGTAACATAGTATGCCAAAAGCCAACGACATTCAGCACCATGGATAGCGAGAAGAGGCTAGTTAACAGCCTAACTCGGCACTAGATTAAGTAATTTACTTGTGACACAAGTGTCGTGTTAAAAGTTGCTTATAGAATATCTACTGGTGAGAATTATTAATGGAGATAAAAATACAAAAGGTTGGCCTATGAGATAAGCAGAGTGATTGGCTAAAAAGGTGATCTGCAGTTCTAGGGTTTTTGACAGCTGACATAGCCTACTATACTAGTTCCAGTGCAATGTATATTATGTAGGCTATATGTGGTGTAGGTATGGTGTATAGGGTTTTAGTTATGGTGAATGTTTTCCACTAAAATGAGACAATCCAAGGGTAGCTTTTCACTCAAGAAAATCAAACACTCTCAACTTCACTCCTCAGAGAAAAAATAGAAAAAGAAAGTCAACTGTAACTGCAACCGAATAGCACCACCAGATAAACTGTTTAACAGTATTCATTTTCAGCTTTATTTTTTAAGTGTATAAACAAACTTTCTGGTGACATATATGATGATTACAACATTAAAAGATGGTAGTTGTCTGAGGGTTGTCATCAATCTACACTTAGTATTTCATATACCTTATCAGCTGAAGTATAATGTTTGCATTTAATGTTTAGTCTAATGAAGTTTAATGTTTGCATTTAATGTTTAGTCTAGATAAAACAGTCTGGTAACACATTAACGTTTACCGCCAAACTGTAAATCATATATCCTAACAGTAAATATTCAGGTTATTTAAATAAACCCACAATTATGTAGCCTGTGTGATATGCCTCTCAAAAATTATTTGATTGAAAATATGTTCACCAAATTGTTTCTAAAGCTATGTATGATGTATTTATACTATGTTCTTTGTAGATTGAAAAGACCAACATTGCTTATGTGGATCGCATCCGGTCGCAGGGGTCAGTGCAGCCTACTAACAGCCAACAGCCAACACTTTCTCAGACAATAACCAGTCTTGCCAGCCTGTAAGGTGAGTCACAGCTGAACTTGAACACACTTAAAGTAGGCCAGACTAATGCTGAAGTCAGCCCACAGGCTCACTAGACTGACTGTGACTAGGATATTTATGTCTCCTCTGTCCTATTTATATCACAGTTTGAGTGATATACACGCTTTTTATGTATTATGTAATGAGTTATATTTGTGCCGCCCCAATGACATTTTTATTCCTCTTAAACATTTCAGATAATATTCGAATGATTTTTGTGTACACAATAATGTAAGCATTATAGCAGATCAAAATGGCAAGTCATTTGCAGAACTATCAATGTTTCCAGCACTTAAAGGGCCCATATTATGGTTATGGGATGTTGGGATGGGATGGGGTTTTTTCCAGATACTGGCATCTCTGCAGATTCCTAAATGTTGAAACCAACCAAGTCATTGGCTGTGGCTGTTTTGTGACTATAAAGCTCCCCTGAGCTCCCCTCAGACCCTTCAGCAGTCGGTTTAGTTTCCTTGTTCCTCAATGAAGTCATTAGCATAGATCACTAAGATTCCAAGCTAATTTTGTGTCACAGTAACAGCAGAGGAAACAGTAAGCATTGAAGAATGAAGAGTTATGTTGTTTATTTAGACATAAACTTAGTGCAGGTGGAAAGATGGAGACGAACACAGAAGCTCATTAGCACATCAGAAAAAAGGTTCACAGAGCACTTTGCAACCTTGGGGTCAGACAAGGATTGACACATAGCTATAGTTTTTTATTATTTTGCTATTTTGGTCCAAAATGCCACAATGACTTCAAGAAACTCTAAGGAATATGACAATTTTACAGATATAACCATGAGATAGGCTCTGTGGAGATGCTTAGCCACATTAAGTTACAGTTTACATTTTAAAATACTTAGGTAATACACTGCATTGCTCTCTAAATCTTGCTTAGGGTGATTCCTAATTACCACAAATGTCCTAATGCCTGTCTGTGTTATGATTGTGGTTGTTGAGTGTTAATGTGGAGAAATAAATATTTATCAGTCCCACTAGCTGCTTATCCTACTCCCTGTTATATTTATTCAGTCCAAAATAGAAATGAAACACCACATCATCTATTGCAGGTCGCAAGTACTAATACTTGCTATGTTTCTGTATGCCTCTTAGGTCGATAGCATGCTACTAGACTAAACATCATCAGTGTTGGTTTTAACAGCCGTTATTTTTAAAATAGCAAATTGAGTATTAAAGCTAATTGTGTCCAAAGAGACCAGCGGCACAGTGAATGCTTGTAGTGGTCAAGTCCAGACCATTGTGCTTGGAACAAAGAATTAGTATCTTTGGTCTGACTTTAATTTACTTGTATGTGTGAGTAAAATATATGATTTGTTACATTCCAACACATACACGATGGTGGTTTACTTACCTTTACAAAAATAGGAACTTGTAAACAAAAAATATTGAATACATTTTGACTAGTCATGTTCAAAAGAAAATAGTGTGTTGCCAAAACCTGGCACTAGAGAGCAGCATTGTGCTGATTTTATATTTAAACCTCTAGATGGTGCTACAGTCAAGGCACAGTCAGAGCCATGTATAGAGAGAGATACACTAATGGGGAAACTAGGACCTTGCACCATAAATCAGTGGTGTAAAAAAGCAGACTTCCCAAAAAATATAATAAAAAAAAATAAATAGCACTTAGCTGCACAGTTAAAACTTCTGAAGCAATATGTAAGTTGTATTGTAAGATGAAACTTGTCTCATCATGGCTACTTTGGTCATTGACGAGTCCTCCAATACAACTGTAAGCCCTGATAATTACTACCCCAAAACAGCATGTCTAAACCAGGTAGTTATCAACTTAAAAACAGTGAAGGACAACCTGAATTCAGAAGCTACAAACTAATGCCACCTTATCTGAATCACCTGGCACTACCTGTGTATTTGATACAGGCGATTTCAATATTTCACTCCTCTACTTAATGAATGGCTGGGAAAAAAGGTACTGGATTGTAGCTTCTGAAGTCTAGCTGCCCATGACTGATTCAAGATGTATATAAAATTTCGATGCATTTCAAGTTGGAGTTATTTTCACCATGATAAAACCTTGAAATAACGCAACCACCAGTTTTCTGGTTTATAATTTATTAGTTATTGGGTAACAAGGAAAAGGCTGACTGCCAAATTTTTGTTCATGGCATTCTCAGTGAACATGGATCCCATTTCCCTTTAGCAAGTTCGGTCAATTTCTGTAATGGTAAATAGAAGGCTCATTATGAATATACAGCATTACAACAATACATGGGTCTCTCGATGGAACAGTAAAACAGCTCTCCCCCTTTTCGGGGTTACCATAAGTTAATTCGTACTGAAAAACACAACTTTTACTTTTGACATAAGTTCAAGCACTGAAAATACAATATTTTAATTGTTTACATACTTTTTTTTAACATCAACTCAGATGCTACATAGTTTCAGAACAAAATAATTAACTTTCCAATATTATCCACCTACAAAAAAAGTATGTATTTACACAATGGATCACAAGTAAATTATGCATGCAATTAAACTATAGAATAGGATCTAGCATTGTCAATTCATGCATTTCCTCCATATCCTACATTTGTTTAAAGATGAAACAACTAGGATGAGTCCTACCTAAAGGCAACTCTTGACAGCATTTTTTGTTTTTATATTAGTTACTGAATTGGGGATGCTTAGCCAGTCTATGGTGCATTATATTCAATTCTCACCTTTACATTTCATATAAATCAACTGAAGATTAAGCAGTAAAAGTAAACTAGTCTGACAATGTCAGTCCTCAATTCCATTATTGCAACCCAGGGATTAGGATGATGCATCATCATAGTTATTGATTTTACAGTTTAATTCTGTGTATTCGAATTCTGTGAATAAGTGTTGCACTTAGTGAATCATTTGGCAGCACTTTGCCTGCAGTCTTAAGAAAACATCCTAAAATCTGGCTTATTGCATTCTTTTTTTTTCTCCACTTTTCATACAAGACGGGAATTGTAGCACTTTTTGAAATACTGCTACTCAAAACGGTACATTTCCCCCTAGCAAATTAAAACATGGACTGCTAGCCCTCCACCCTTGAGGTTAAGGTTTCTTTTAATCCAGTTTCACATTCATAGACAAGAACAGCCATCTTACACTGGATATTTAGCCTCAGTTCCAGAAGGGAAAAAATGCCATACAAACACAAAGCAAAAACTATTGCACCAATAAACTACAGGATAAATGATCTCCATTACACACACGCACACACAAAAGCTCCGATGGAAAAGACTACTAGATATTACCTTGTACAGATTTAATTCCACACAAAAAATGCATAAATATACATTGCACAAAAAGTACAAAAATACTTGTACTTATTTTGTCAAATATACTCTTAGACATCAATAGTTTGGCAAGACAGGATTGTCATACAGGGGTTGCAATAATGGTGACTCACCAACTTGATGCTCTACATATATTTGCTCCACTTATTTTTCCGCAAAGGTGGTGCTGAACTCAAAGAAAATCAATGCATGCAAAACTTGTTCAAGAACGTAAAATACCAGTAAGTTCAGCACCACCTTGCATACACATTTCTAAGTAGTTTTGTTTTTTTCTTCTTTTCCTCTTTTTTTTTTTAACAGGAGCAAGACTACGATAATAAACATAGAAGACAAATGAAAAGAAATAAATGGGGAAAAGGCCACAGGAAGCGAGGCAACAGACAGTACTGTAAAACAAACACAGAACCATACATTCTACATCATGCCAATAAATGGAACATGCACTATGGTTGCCTCGGTTCCCAGCAAAGCCCAATCCCTCCCTATGAAAAGAGCAGCTTCGTCACTTCATAAATTTACATTTTTTTCCCTCTTCACAACACCCCCTCCCCTCCACTAACAGGAAAGAAAATAGCTTTTTTTTTTTTTGCAAGTGCTATGTCTGTACCGTCAAACAGTCATCACACAGCATCAGAATGTGATTGGAGAAAAAAAGGTATTACTTCAAACTCCGTCTGACCGTTTCCTAAATGAAACATCCACAGTGTAAATTATCCATTAAATAAACCTGATTAAATAACAAAGAGCTCTGCAACATCTTACTCCAGTGGGACTCCAACCCTGGGGTGAAGAGTCTGTATGGGGGGAGAGGGACAAGAAAAAGAAAGCACAAATCACAGATTAAGAAATTCCATGATTGAGAAAGTGATCAGCCTTTTGTGTTTTTGTAGGCGTGCACATTTCAAGAGCAGCATGACCATGGCCTTATTCGACTTCACTGACTGGATGGCTGGCTGGCTGGCTGGCTTGAGAGGGGCCATGGGGCCAAAACATGGGAATTAAAGCAATATGGAAGAAGTAATGTGGAGAGTGCAGCTACATTTTTTTGAAGTTTGGAATCTGTCCTAGCCTGCACCTCACTGGGAGTGTGCATCCTTCCCTGTCATTTGACTGGCTTGACATGACATCAAACAAGATCCAATGACATTTGCCAGCAAACCGTCAAATCGGTAAGTTCCCATCTCAGCCGTCACGTTAAGCCAGCCAGCCAGCGAGTCAAGCTGAATAAGGCCACCATTACAGAATACATATGCTGGATACATCAATTTTATATGCAAGTAATGCTTAGAAGATGATACCTATTCAAAACTGATTTCAAAAAGCAAAATGGAAACAACTTTTGAGATAAGCCTAGGATAGTTCATCATTATGAACAGAATGCCCAGTCACTTACAAATGATCTAACAGAACTGACGGGACTTCCACCCAGGCTGGGAGGCCTCTGAGGGAGAGGGGTACCAGCGCATCTGAGGGAGAAAGGGGGCAAAGTGACCGGCTTGCCAACTGTGGAAGACTTTTGACATCCAACAGTGACATGTAAGGAGCATTTCTATAACACTTTCATATGATGTCACGCATGTTCATGTTTTAAAATAATGCTTTACAAAATGGACCAGTAAGATGAATACATCCTATATTGTGTTATCCACACATACATTTTTGTTGTTAAGTACATGGTGGATAATGTTTTCCAACTGGTGGCATCATGCACAAGCATGTAATTTGTGAGTAAAACTTGTCAAATTGGCAGATGGAAATGCCACCCATTTCTCAGTTATATCAGTTTTTAATGTCAAGGGGACTTTATAGATCACATTATGTCTAAATAACTCTGTACCAAAAATATCATTTCACTTTCTACCCAACTGGCCATCATAATGGTTTTAGCGACTAGAAAAGGAAGTGACCATTACATCAATTTCCTCCAAGTAAGAATTCCATTTTATAACAATGTTGAACCATCTTCACAACTGGCATACAGTACAGTAGCTAGGCTGGATGACCACATCTTTTGTAGTGCCAAGCCTTAATCCACCCAGGATCTCGAATGCCCGTGCACACACACACACTTTGTACGTTTACATAATGGACCTAATGAACATTGTGACAGTTGCTACCAAGTACTGTTGCCGAAAGGTTGCCAAATTGATCACACACTTCAACATACTTCAAGAGCCACTTGTTTTGCAATGGGTCACCCAGACCAGCTCTATAGGACCTTTTAAAGAGCTTTTGTCTGCATCAAAACACAGTCAAAGGCCGCAGTAAAGAAATGCTGAAAGAAAACGCTAATGGCTACACTACTGCTCTCAGCCCATGGAATTCCTCTGAGAATAGACGCTCATATGGGCACACTGGATCTGGTCTGCACAGTGAAGTCATTCACAATGTTCTCTCCAAATCTCTCATCACACTCCAATTTAAGATCCTGGTGTACAGGTTTTACTGAGGGGGGATGCAGTATTCTGAGAGAGCCTGGGAATTCTGAAAATAAGTTGGCACCTTCAAGACTAGGCCTGGATGACGTGACAGTTTCTCCCAGTATGCAAGTCATACTTAGCAATTCTTGTTATGTCTAGAACAGAGACAAGCGAGATACCCCAATTTATATGATTCTCTTGCCTCAAATGTTCTAGTGCATGGCATGCTTGGAGTCAAGTTTTGTTTTAGAATGTTTCTTGTCAGGTCTTAAGGTGAAAACTTGACATGCCTTGGAAACATTTTCCACTCGATCTACATTTTTATTAAAGCCTGCCTATAAGGCAAGCCAAGAACCTGGACCTACTAATAAAGTGTTTGTGTCCTTCCAGTTAAGCATCAACCCCCCCAATTGAATTTGACAAAAGTGGCTCCAAATGACATTGCTGTACTTCACTGTACTTGTGCAGTGACAAACTAAAAATCCTGTACCTAAATGTTACTTTTACACAATACACAAACATGACATAATGGAACCAATCGGATTTCTACCCAACTTACCTGGGCATGTAGGGCGGCAGCGGCGGCAGCAGCAGCGGGGTAGGTGAAGGCAGTGTGGGGGAGACCAGGGGTCAGTTCAGTGGTGTACAGTGGGTATGGGGACCAGGCCTCAGGAGAAGCAGGAATCAATGCTGCCCCTGTCAGGTCATCTGTAAAGGCACACCATAACCACCACGACACCAAAAGAAAACTCGCTCAAACTACTTCATACAGACCTTTTCTTAGTGCACTGTTAGGCATTGAGTCTGTCATTCCTTATAAAGAGCAATGCAACTCATCAGTAATTTAAAAAAACACAGCATGTTGTATTAAACACAAGCATGCATTGACCATATCACTAGTTTAATATAGTCCCGTCAAGAAATCCTTTTGTTGCTAAAAAATATCCATCACATGCTAAATCCAGTTCTGATGGGTCAGATATTGAAATGATTCCTTGATCTTCGGTCTTTATGGTTCTAAAGACTGTGGCAGGTACAACTACAAAAGCTCACAATCTTTTCATATCCCACTCCCATAGTCACATCGGTGGGTTTGGACACCACACTCAAGCTCCCTGGCTGCCACACTGAATATAGGCGATGTGCCAATTATCCTCCCCCAACATTGACAAGCTTCAATGATTAGACAGAACTCGCAGCTTGCCCTTGACAGTTGCTAATCTGTGAAAAAGAGTGAGACGTCTAGTCTTTACAAAGCAAAAAAGGCCCTCTGCTCTACTAAGGCATGCATGTGAGTGACATTAGTTGGGTGGTGTGGAGCTCCAGGTTCTACACCCGTCGTCTCCCCGTCCCAAGGGCGGGCCGCCATTGTCAGTGCGGTGCAGAGTGCTAGCTCTATTGGCGTGACTGAAAAATGACTTACATGGGTCCCGTGCTATGAAGTGCGCCCCTAGAGCAGGGTGGATATTTGTGGGGTTCGGTGTGGCCATCAGTTTACTCTTGGCCATCTTCGTGTTGGCCTTAGCAAACTCTAACCGTAGGGTCTGTGGACTTTCTGGGTCAAAACGTATCCCCTGAGAACAAAAGGGGAGGGGGGGGTACAATGAGGGCTGACAGACCCCAATGTGTGTGAAGTGTGTGCCCTAAGCCTTGTGTTCACATGCAAGTGAATGGTACTGCTGGAAATATTATAAGTGATGTGTTTGCAGAAGAAAACTACCTGGGAAAGAAATGTGTACAGGTGTAGTTCTAGGTGTTGAGATGAGGACTACTATGTGTCTGCAAAAGGACAGGTGCACATCTACAGAATTTAAAAAGGCCTCCGACATTACTCAGGCTCCTAGCCTGTTTATAAAAAACTGGCCACGGAGTCCTGTTTAAAAAAACAAAGAGGAAGCCCCTTCAAGCTAGTAAAGAGTGAAGCAGTACCATGAAAGAATACAGTGTTCCAAAAATTACAAGTGTTTCACTAAAGCTAAAGCAGAGGTTGAAGGGACCATCCCTCTGTGAATCATCTAAAAGCAGACAGTTCAATAATTCAGAGCTTCGGTTACAGTTGACTGGTTGCTTACGTTTAATGCATTTTTTGCCGCTTCAGCGCCAGAACGACTGTCAAAGGTAACAAACCCAACAGGCTGGAAAAGGGTAGAGAAGACTGTTCACAATCTGCCTTGGTGCATCATTAATCAATGGGAGGAAGCAACTCATCAATGCATGCAGGTTGAACACATACAAAGCAATCCATCACATGTATGCGTCGTACAATATAAAAATAATTATAACTCAGATACAACATTAAAAGCAAGTGAAATGCATCTAGAAAGTTTGACGACTTAACAGTAATCTCAAGTCCAGCTTTCATTAATGTAATTCTTGGTAAACATACCACGATTTGTTTATGAATCACAGGGACAACTGGATATCAACGCATGTCAAATTGAGGGGGAAAGGGGTTCAAAATATGTCATTCTAAACAATAACCAGTCCCATCTTACCTGCTTTGATGTTAATTTAATCAGTGAACCCTCATAACCCTGAAAAGAAAATAAATCCAATTAACAGCCATGAAGTCACATGCTTGCTGAGGTAGGAATTCCACTGCTCCTCCCCATATGAGGCTAACTACTAATATGGTCCTAACCAAGACCCTGTGCCAGCAGACAGAAAAACAAAGTAACCAATCCTTTTTCACAAGCTTTGTTAAACAACAAAAAGAGTACTAAAAGGGTTGCTGGAGTATGACAGACATTAAATACATCCCCGTCAAATGTCTTTGTGGAAGTGTAAAGGCCAGCAGTTAATGTTGGCAATAGCATACTTAAAAGTAAATGTTAAGATATACCAAAACATAAGACATGCTTAATACAAGAAAAGGGTCAGTCTAACCTTAAATGGTCTGAAGAGCAGATAAAGTTCACGCGGCTTAATATCTGTGGGGAGGCCGCTCACAAACAGTGTGCGCACCTAGGAGGAACAAGAGGGGAAAGAAAATAACGGTTTTTTGTTTTTTTTAATTGGCAACTGTAAACTGAAACTGTAAAGAGCAAATCTTAGAGGTGCTGGTATTGCTGTCAATCATAACACTAAATAAAAAAAACTGCATTCTATTCCAAGCCACACCACTCACATTGAAAGGCATTCTGGCCCGGCGATCACACAATTAACACATTAGTAAAAGAAACTATTAATGCCGGGGACTTTGAAATCCCCGAGTGTACATTTGCCTGTGTGGATAATTAGCCCTGGAGAGCTGCTATAGCGGGGAGGGAGGGCCTTATCAGCGGTGGGGCTGCCTACAGACCAGCAGAGCACAATCAGGCACAGCATGAGCATATTTCCTTCCCCTAACCCGTCGCTGCAAGACCAATTGTGCACAAGGGCACAGCAACCAGCAACGTTAAGTGGCAACAGCTTCAGACCACCCTACATTTCATTTCCAGTAACACCACACGCAGACAAAAAACAATGACTTCCTTGTCCATAAGTAACCTTGGGGAAAAAATTATGTTCGCCACACCACTAATTGTTTAGCCTGTTTGTGTTTACTTCACTTAACACACATTAACATTTTGGTACAATGCAAACCGACTATAGGTTTAGGGGTTTGGCTTCATAACGGCCTGTAGATCTAGTCAGTCATCTCAAGACAAGTTGAGGCAATCATTCAAGGTCAGGTGTGCTACCGTTTTATACAAGAGCAATAACAGGCCTTTTCCAAATTCAGTCAGTAATGCCATGACTAAAAATGTCTTAATTGTAGTGACGTTTATAACGTGAATACAAATACTTGGTGATTATATTACTGACAACACTTGTCTAAATCTGATGACGCAGTTATTCAAAAAGTGTCTAATGTGAAAGTGCTGGCATTGTTATGGCAAAGACAAATACTTGTGCCAGATATCCACGGGCCACCTGCAAGATAAAACGATTTTAAGGTAATTACAGTTTAAAGCAAAGTGGCAGGCACTGGACCGTTAGTAGCCGCCCAAAGAAAGCGCTTGCTCCATGCAGTGGGCTGAAATGTTAATATTGGAGATGATAAGTGTAGAAAACAGTAGTCACGGATTAGCGGATCATCCTTTGCGTATACATTTATGTTTAGACTTTTTTTTACTCGAAAATTTGACTTAGGGCCCGAAAAGCAAATGTGCGTGTTGTGGTCAAAATTTACCTCTAGAAATTCCATGGTTACTTCCCATTGGTATTGAAGATTTCAATCTTATGAACTAAAGGCCTCAAGATTAAACAGCTCGTATAATGCGGATAATCTGGGAAATCAAAATCCAGTCAGACACTTTTGAGTCGCATTCAGGGGAAAAGGTGATTATGCTTTGATTAAGAAACTTAGTCATTGACTCATGCTACCATAAATCCACTTGCCTTGTTGCTTTTTCCATTTAAAAAAAAGCACAATGCAAAGTAATTCGTGTTTCTTTTAGCATCTGAATATTAATTGTTATCAATTGAAAATTAAATGTCCGAAAAGAAAACCTGCGCATTGACCCTAGTCATTTGCCCTTGATTATCAGATATTTAAAAACCGTGAATTTCAGTCCAAGAAAATCAGTCTCGTCTTTCAGTTATACTTGTAACCATTTTTAAACATTGGAGAAGCGCACCGTCTTTGATGACAGAGACTGCTGCGGATACAAAGTCCTTCAGAGGATCCCTACTTCTGCCAGGAGAACCCATGTCTCACAGGAACAAACAAAAACAGAACTAAAAAGTTTGAATTTGTCAAACAAGCTACAGTATCATAATTCTCCATGTCGTTTTTCACACAAATTAAAACAACTGACCATTAAAAGACGGTAGGGCTACAGTCATATTTAAGTCACTGCCGTTGTCCAAATAACTGTAACAATGTTCGCACTTTTAAGACATTACGAAAAGTTCCTTGAACAGCACTTACCTCCTCTTCCATGGATACATTGTTTGTCTCTGAATCAGATTTAAGACTCATGGTGTTGCTTAATTCTTTAAACTACAAGGTGAAAAGTTCGGTTCCTCGTTTAAGCAGATTCCTGCGGGTCGTAAGCTAGCAGTTTCTTCTGGTGTTCGAAAAGAAGTGCCCAAGTGAAGTTGAAAATCAAGTTGCGATAAAGGCGGATCTATCACAAAAATACTTGGAAAAATAGAAAAGCTAAACTACGGTGGCAGAGTGGAAAGAAAGGTGTAGAGGTGCACTGTGAAGGTGAGAGAAGTGAGAAGAGGTGGTCGTGTATCCCTCCCGCTTACATCTATCCTGCTTAAGTTGAATCTGAAGCCAAGTGAGTAACTTGTTCAGAGGGGAGGTCTGTATCTGAGTTACCCTCTCAACCAATTAGGTCATCAAATAATTTAAAGGCCCAAAGAACTGTGTGGCAATCAGGCACTGGATAGACTTCAGCTGGTGCACAACCCAACCTCTCCATTATCGCATCAGCGCTTTTTAGGGAGGGGCGAACGTCTCCTTTCCCGCTTTTACACCTTTCAATCATCTAAGTTGCGCACGCTAAGTCTTTTATTCAGACACGTAGGCTGAGATTTGATGTAATAAAATGACATGGACATGGAGATTTGATAATGGCGTACATTTGGCATTCAGTTTATGATACAAATCTTATTTATGTATTATAATTAAGACTGAGGAAAAGCTAAAAATATAGGATGAATGAAAAATATTGTTTTTAGGCCTATGTGAAATTGCATTTGCTCACAATAACAAAAAGGCTTTGACAATACATTCTTTCTAAACACTACAAATACAAATATGAACTTCCAGCATTATTTAACACATTTTTGAAATAATAATTCAATTTACATTGTCCTGTGGTAATCATTTCATAAATGAAATCTTTTTCACATTTTACACTCTCTGTTCTCACTTAACTGACACATCTACCTAAAGGGAGAAATACCTTTAACATCACAGATAAAACAACAATTAAACAATTCATTTCCCCTAAAAGAAAGAACAAGGAATGAATGGATATATATGTGGGCGTGTACACAGACGCTTGTCTACTGGTTAGTGTGTGTGTGTGTGTGTGTGTGTGTGTGTGTGTGTGCGCACGTGTACACACGTATTCATCTTGCAACCAACATGGTAGGCGAGTTTCCTGACTTTGTGTTGGAGCACAATAAAGCACCCTCTACACACAGGAGTGGAAAGGTCTGGAAAGATTTAGCCCTTGAAGCGACTGACTGAACACTGTTTTGTACAGTTCACCTAAAATTAGACATATTCTGTGTGTAATAATGTCAAAGCATACGCAGATACAAAGAACAATTTGGTTATATGAAACAAGATGACATCACCGGTCACCCCAGCTAGGGAAATGCTTTGCACAGAGCATGGCATTATTATGCTGGAATTCTGGAACAAAAGGAAATGGCACTCCCAGATTTCTATCTCAGAAATGACAGTAAACTGAACTAATGTGTTTCATCATTATTTTAAAACCATAGGTAGTATTAGCAGTCTTGCTGATTGTTTTATCACATTTTCAGAGGTTTATAAATAGCATGCTTTAGTTAACACCTTTGCCAGTCATCTTGGCCCAGGACAAGAGCCAGTGACAGGCCCTCACAGAATGATAAGTGTCCAGATTAAGGCATTCTTATCATGTGTCTTTCCCCTCAGAAAGCCAAACAGTCCACTGAACCACAGCTGACCTGATGCCAACTACTCTGCTTCTTAACATAGCATGTTACAACATGGTTAAACCCCCCTATGCTGAAGAAATAATGGTTAAATCATTTTTGTTTTAAACATACTTGATCACAGACTAAAGAAAAAAATAATAATTTAAAATAAAAAACCCTAGAGTGGAACCATTTGTCTCAACATATCTTCAATACATTAATTTTGTGTAAGATATTCAGCTTTTTATTTGTAAAGGTGATTCTGACACTAACAATGCATGTAACATGGTAGAAGAGGTAGCACGGCAAATGAGGCATATATATGTGTGTGTGTGTGTGTATGTATGATGTGATATATATATGAGTAGGTTATTATTAATGATAGATGTCACATTACCAACATTATAACTTTTCATCATTTATTAGCAAATCTGGGACAGCTCTCAAGCTTAGCTATAGATTTGGACACAAATGTTATGACTGCTTTCTCGCACATTGTGGACCATTTATAGTCCCGGCCAAAAACAAAGGCCCTCTGATTCAGTAAATCATGAGAAAGGCATTCCTCTGCCTACTTAATTAGACAGCGGCCACATCATGGAAAATGGGAGGTTACCAAACTAAATAGCTGAAAGCATGTCCATACACTCAAGCACTGCAAAGAGGTCCAGGCCAGAGAGAGAGAGAGGGGGGCCTGCGAAAAGACACCAACCATATATGGATTAGACTGTCACTGAAGTGTTTATTTGAACTTCCAAGCGAGGCCAGGAGATTAGAGCTTGCTGCTTGAACAGCATTAGTGCTAGCCATAGCTAATGCACACAGGTGTACAGAAGTCAGTGAACAGTGGGTAACTGAAAAGTTAAGAGATTGACTCGCAGACTCGCAGAGATTTCTGAGTTTTTATGGTTGCAAGATGCACAACGTCAAGCTTGTTTTGTCAGGGTATCACCTCCCAGAGGAATGAGCTGGAGAAGTCATTGTGTAATCTAAGAAGATAAACTACATGGGCCGAAAATGGAAACTAGCTAGATGTATTTATAGCATTTCCTCTTCTGTTTTCTCTTGTGTACTAATATGTCCCTCACCAGAGTCCAGTAAAAGCAATGCTTGCTTGATGTTTGCTTGCAGTCAAATCTGTGCCAGGAAACAATGGCTCTGGTAGTGGAATGCAATGAATATGTGTCACAGATTCTCATGGAAATGTTAATAATGCCACTTTAAAACACGCTATGTATGCTGGGATGTAGGCAATAGCTCTTCAAAATTAAAGCTAAGCCTTTGCTGCAATTGGCTAAGTTTGCCATATGTGATTGGCTATAATATGAACTTACTGCAAACACAACTGCATTTATTAGTTAGTTATGATATTTCCATGGTACGAAATGCAGATTTAAAATAGGACTGCATGTGAAATATAATTAAATTGGTATAAGGCAAGAAAGTAAGCATCATTGTAATTCAACAGACGTTGAATTCTGATTGAAAACTAAGGTCGCTGATCACCCTCAGAAACTGATTCAGATGTATGATCCTGGCCTTCCTGTGAGAGACGGGGGCTGCAAGGTGAGATGAAGATTGGCTTTTAGCAGCCCTCTGAGACTCCCCCATCACAACACTCCCCACTTCCACACCCCCCATTCTTTCAGCTTCACCAGGTCTGTCCAAGCTGGAAATAAAAATACTCTTTGCATCCTTATACCATTCTAGGGAAGGATGGAGAGGATGTATACAATGGGGAAGCCACTGGGTAGGCACCACCGTAAGCAGAATTCAAGACACTTGAATTCATGTGGTGACAGATGACCATCATTATTGGGCCAATAACGAATAAAATAGAATGAGGACAGGCATTGTTAAGTTACATTTACATAAAATAGTTTTTTCTTCATCATTCATTTCTAATTGTGAGTTTGTTCTCATTGTTCTAATCTTATTTCACTACTAACATTAACATTTTACTATGTCTAGTTTTCGAGCTAAATGGAATAATGAATAATGTAACTATACAGTAC
Source organism: Setipinna tenuifilis (assembly GCA_030347295.1). Taxonomy (NCBI): domain Eukaryota; kingdom Metazoa; phylum Chordata; class Actinopteri; order Clupeiformes; family Engraulidae; genus Setipinna; species Setipinna tenuifilis. The sequence continues at coordinate 10,718,045 of CM059280.1, read as the reverse complement.
TTTGTTGCTGTAGTTGCTGCAGAAATATCAACCCTCTCAAGAATGTGTCTGGATTTACTACCCATTAATGTGGATGGATAGAAATAAGACGTAATAGTAAGTCTAACAGAGGGAATTAGACATCAGTATCTGAAAATAAATCACTAAAATATCTGTATTGGGAAAGAGGGGGGCTCTTGCACATTTAATAAAAATCCAAGAGGAAGCCGGCGAGTTACACCAGAGACATCATGGGCAAAGATAGCACTGAAATACTGCAGTCCAATGATTTATTTACACTCCTCTCCTTTCACATTTAATGGAGCGACGATGACACAAACCACATAGGCTATCCAAGATGAGCAAAAAGAAAATACTGGTATACTGCATGTCCCTAAAAGAATGCTGATGTTAATTGGTTGTTATAGAGAAGTGATATTATAGAGAAGTGAAATATTTGTAATACTGATCTCACTCAGCTAAACCCACAAACAGATCATAGACCCTCACTTGCTGCTGAGTACCAGTGTAACAACATGCAGCGATAATAAAGATAATTCCTCTTTTTTCACCCATCAGTAACTGTGGAAAATCATTTTATCGGTGTTTGTTTTGCTGTCTCTAATCCTCTCTCTCGGCCGGTGGCAGCAGGCTGCGACACAAAGCCTGGGCAAGCCAGGCGAGCGAGCGGTTCCGAGGGCCCCCGATGATGAGCTTCATGTTTTATTTGAGAAAAGCGGCCCCATTGTCCCAGAAGCCCCCTCTCTAGTGCACTCCGCCTCCTCGCGCCTCGCTGCAGCCGTCCCATCGCATTAGCGTCTCCGCGCCGACACAGCACTTAGCTGCTGCTCCCCATGCCCTCTGCGCCGCAGCGCAAAAGTCCACTCGCAAAAAAAAAAAAAAAAGTCCAAGAAAACTTTCAAGAGTGTACAGGCCCCTGCAAACAAGGCCAGTTGCCTTTTTTGCATCTGTGTGTGTGTTTGTGTGTTTGTGCATGCGTGCATGTGTGTGTGTATGTGTGTGTGTTTGTGTATGTGACAGTAAAGTATTTCTTGGTCTGTGCCATTGAGGACCATTTGAGTGGCACCATGTTCTGTAATTAGGGTGCATATTAGGGAATTAATGATGCTTTGCACAAAGGTAAAATACACTGTTGTGAGAGGGGAAAACACTTCTTGGTTACTGCACCATCATGAAGAACCATTTTAGTGCCACAACACACCATGCAATTAGTGCATATTAGGAAAATAATACTTTGTATAAAGGTAAAAAAGACTGGTTGTGAGGGCAGAAACGTGTCATTGTTTGACATTCCAACACAGTGAGTGCATGCTCCATCGGTGACACAAGCTGATAGCTGATTTGAAGTGCCCAAATATTTCATGTACAGGAAAAATTGCACCACTATATCTAAGCAAACAGGAAAACTGTATATTTCTGCAAAGCATATGGATCGTGGCCTCTTGCAATGTATTGCATGTGTGAAACGAGGAGCTCTCCATTAGGTGTTAGCCTTGCTTCAGTTCCTGTTTTCCACTTTAAAACAATCACACATGAGCATGCACACAGGCAAGCAAACATGCTTAGGCAATACGCACACACACAAACAAACACTGAGCAGTAACCCAATCCCTGCGCTTCGACATCTGCATCACGCTCAGCTGGGGCTTTTTGGCAGGCCCCTGTCACAGAGGTTCCCCTGCGTCTCGGCCACTGCCCCCCCATCCATCCCGCCCCCAACCCACTAACCCCAACTCCCCAACCACCACAACCCTCCCCCACCGACCTCCACCACCACCACTTCCCCCAACATCCCAAATACCCCCACCCCCCCCATTCATGGCCAAGGAAACACAAACACTCACAAACGCACAGTCACCAGAGTTCATTGCTTTTAGACTCAGCGACAGGAATCCAGTGAAAACAAAGGCAATTGCCAGAGATATAGTCCTGTTTATTGTCGGTGGGGAGCAAATATAACAAACATGAGCTGAAATATGATGAGCAAGCCTGCAACAATACCACCCCTTTTTTCCGCTCCATGGCCTAGTTCCATCATCTGAAGTTTGTGCAGCATTGTCTTCTCAGCTTATGGACAAATGAAGCACTTGAAACAGTGTTTTACATGATGTTCAAGTTCACGGTTTCTGAAGACAAAACTGTGGTCTAAAAAGGACCGAGTGCAGCTGGCAAGACCACAGAAGTGGAGTATTTGAGTATTTTATCCCACTTACGGACACATTCCACAAGTCTTACACAGACCAAAACACTGACCCTGTAAGATACACAGCACACACTTTATGGGGAGACTGGCAGATCATAACATAAGCATGGTCATGTTCCTTTTCAAACATGACAGGTCACAGCACCAACACTGCAGCGTTTTCGCTGGCTTCCCCTCTAAGAATATCAGGATATACTGAGGTGTACTATGACTAGCACAGAGAGAATGTTAATGTATGTGCTCTTTTTCATTTCACTTATAGACAGAGGTGGACATTCTGGCTTCAGAAAGTAAAAAAGTCTGCCACATTTTTGATTCAACTGTTTTCTGAGCCAGCTGATTCTAATGAGCACAATAATCATCATACAGACTGGTCTGTTAATTAGTGAAATCACCTGTGTGAAGAGCATGGGCAGAAATAATACATGACTCGGTTTTTACTTTCTGAAGCTGGGATCTTCATCTCTGCGAATAGAGGAGAGTGTGACTTCAAGGACTCACTGGAGACTTGGGTGATCAGTTCTTTACTTTACTGGTCTTCCAGGAGAAGGCCCAACACTCCCCCTAATCACTACAAATTCCAGAGCTAGCCGAGCGTCTCACTGGATTTTTCTGAGGAGTGAAGGAGCTCACACATGACATCGGACGCTCACTAACAGGGACGACAGGATTGGCTTCAATGTATATGAAAACAGAAAGGTCATAAGAGAAATGAGCATGACTATCTCTGATGTAGCACACTAGTCTACTTTTACTCATACATACACACGCATACTCATGTCTTTTTACTTACACACACTCGTGCGTGTGCTCACACACAGACACACACACACACACACACACACACACACACACCCACAGGGATGTTCTGGAATGTCACCATGAAGCTACAAATCCAGCTTGATAGAAGACAGGGAGAAAGAAGCCTCCTTCTCGCTCCTTTTCCTCAACACAACCAAAGTGGCCAACTTCCTGTTTGACTCTGGACAGCCAACATGAAAGGTTATGCTATTAAATCAAAAGGGCAACAAATTCCCAGGCAGAGGGGCTTGGATCAGATAAACGGAGCTGCCAGTTTCTCAGGAAGGGACACACTCTCTCTCACACACACACACACACACACACGCACACACACACACACACACACACACACACGTGGGAGAAAATGAAGGAGGAAGGAAGAGGAGAGGCAATTACTCTAAGAAATATGCATCTAAATTGCTTGTTGAACCTTTTTTCCTGTTTTAATTTCTGTCTCCAACCCAAGCAGGGAATAAACAGTGTTGTGAAATACAGCTACAGCTAATACAAGTGCAGTGTATTAAATGAAAATACAAAATATCTTAACAGGAAAACAGAACACTTCTATAATTATCAGATTACAAAAACCAAAAAAACCAAAAGGAAACACAGATTATGGCTGTAGTCAATATAAAGTGTTAGCAACTGTATTGTATTTCAGTTGTTTCTGGTTGTCTGATTAAAAGGCAAATCCCTTTAATCTCATGTAATTGCTTTTTAAAAGTGGCGGTATTTGTTTGGCTTTACAAATCTCCAAGGAGTGTAAAGCTACAGTCTAATCACTCAGTAGAAATCTCAGAGCTGTCCACTGGTGGCCAGACCATATATGGAGATATGTGATGCTGGCTGTTGTGGATCACATTTGTCTCTGTAATGTATGTATGAAAATGTGAGTCTAGATCCTACTACAGAGAATTATTTTATTATGTAATCTAAAATCCAGGTTAAGTCTCATGGAGCTGTTACAATTCTATTGTTATCTTAATATATTTGAAATGTCTAAATAGTTTCCTCTGTGAACAGCTCAATAATACAAAAAAACTCTCAGGTGTAATTGCAGCTCAGTTAAAAAGTCACTTGACCCCCATCTCCCTGTTTATGACCCTGACCTCTCTAAAAGCACTGTCAAAGAGCTTAATAATATTTTAGCTGCTTGTAACCTTTTCAATGTTTTATGGGTAGAAATACTTCAAAAACAATCCCTTCCCATCTGCTGTGCTGTTTGTTGCCCTTGCAAATCTTTAGCTGTTAGGGACATTCTTTTTCATGAGCTCATCTTAGCATAAATCAGGAAGCTTGAGGACAGGGATATTAAACAGCTGATTTATTCAGTCTTTTTCAACACAGACTGTTACCTCTGGGCCACAAAGCTCTAGTAAGTAAATAAATAAGTTGGTAGACAATCTCCTCGAAAGGATAATAAGTGGGTTAGGCATGGTTTTGGTCTGGGCACAATTTTTCTTTAGTTATATTATAATGAGTGTACCCCATAAGTATATACATGTAAACTTAAATGTAAACAGTGCGCAATAACAGGAGTAAATACATAAATAAATTGATAGACCATCCTCCAGTGTGTGTGTGTGTGTGTGTGTGTGTGTGTGTACCATTCACCTTTTTTGCCAACTAGAATATACATCTCATGTGTCTTATATCATCTCGGGGGAGTATAGGAGCTTACTCCTCACAGGTGCCAAGAACCTCAGTGACGTCAATGATGTATATTCCAAAAGTATCCCCTCTTTTCTTTTTAATGATATAAAAAGCAAATGGCTTCCGAATGCAGCACTCGAGACCCTTCCACACAACCAGGCACTGTAAAATCAGCAGGCAGAAGTAATGTTATTAAATATTGAACATATGTTGAAGGCTAGCTAGGTGCCTGAGATTTCTAGAGCCCAAACAAAGGCAGGCAGACTGCAACCCTAGACCTGTAGACAAACTAATACGGAGTTGTAATGTATGTCGCAAGATTATATGTTGCAGCCCTTTTATTTTATGATAACATTAGTTATTAAGAAATTGCTGAAAATATACAGTTTTTTTCTCAAAGTATATGAACTAATGTCATAACTCCTGTTTTAAGCAATCAGTCTAGTTTGTTTTTAGCATCCACACATAAAACCTTAGGGTTTTGTGAGATTTAAAGTGAGCAAGTGTCAGAATATGTTCAGAAGCATAACTGGCACTCTTAACTATTATTTAAAAATCAGTTTTACCTTTTCAAACCTTACAGGACTCATGAGGGTTCATGAGTTCAGTTTTAAAAAAAGTTGTGAACAGGCACACAAAGGAACCCAGGTTTGGGGTAATGCAGTGTAAACTGTATGGTACATATTTGTGGTATGCATAAAATCTTATCACCCACTTTAGCAGAGTTCCATTGTTATCAGAATGAGACAGACCCAGAGAGGGGCTGTGGATGTGGGGGGCAGTGGAGGAAATGAAGGGGGTGGGGGCAGGGGTAGTATAGCTCCTCCACTCTGCTCTTTACCAGCTGCATGGGGGTGTGCAGACCAATAGAGAGCCAGAGCTGCCTGCCTGCCACAGTGTCTTGCACAAGACAAAAATAAACATGACAGCCGAAAGTCCCAACAATTAAAAACAGGATGATAAAACCTAAACACACACACACACAAACAGCGAGGCAGACATGCAGACACACACACACACACACACACACACACACACACACACACACTTACTTACATGGATGCATGCCGCCGCTAACACAAACACCTACGCACAAACACACTCTCTAACATTAGCAAGCACACAAACACACACCCACGCACAAACACCCTCTCACACACATGGTCGTTTAGAGGAAAAAAAACGGTACAGTCTTTCCATTGGCTATGTGCATATACATTTTTTCTCAGTTGTTGCAATGGCAATGCACACATAGGGCAGAACAGGTGGACTTGTGGGGACAGACGGCGGCCTGCTTAAAGTCAAGGGGAGTGGGAGCAGAACATTCCGGAGTCGAGGCAAAGTGTAATACTCGAGGGAGGAGGCGGTGGGGTGGAGTGGGGTGGAGCTGGGCGGGGAGGGGCGGGAGCAGCACCACAGCACAGCTGTCCATCATCTCCAGTCAGCTCCACCGCGGCTGAGAGGCTACTTAGCAGGATGAATATTTTATGCCGGCCCTCCTCCCCCCACCCCCTCCCCTCTCGCGTGGGCCTGTCGTTTCCCCTCTCGCTCTACAACTGCCATACTCTTAGGAGCACACCGAACTTTGCATTATTCAGATGCCACACGCTGTGCATCCATCGCTCCCCTCATCTGGAAGCTCATTGCAAAAAAAAAAAAACCCAAGTCTCTAGGATCTGTTTTTTTTCTATGGGGGGCGGAGGATCTAAAAGGAGGCCAAGATGGTTGCCATCCCCAAAAGGAATGTCTCTCGGATCTCGATTTGTTGGCTTGGAGGTGACGCTGTTCACTTGTGTGAGGTCTTCATCCTGAGCCTCCTTAAAGACACAGCAGTCGTTCGTGGAATTTCATTTGGAAATGTGTTTATCTAAATTTAATTTCTGATTTCTAAAAATTAGGAGCTTAATGGATCATAAACACATATATAGGAGAATGGGTGGTAATGCTCAAAACACATAAAACATAGCCAGCTTTTTTTTTCAACAGTTACATTTGCTGTGACAGAAGATGTTACATAACGATAATGTTTTGGTGAGCGTCCATTACAGCAAAAAAAAGTTAACATTAAAGCATTAACAATAAAAATGTTTAACTTCTGAAAAGGCTTTTGGAATATTTCTAGGGTTTTTTAGGCAAGTTAATCTGGGCTTTAGCATAACGCTGTCTCTCAAGTCAGATCGCTCCAATGCTCTCCACTTGTTCCGTTCTGTTGACATAATAAGTGCTAATGTTATGCCCAAAATTCTCTCTTTTTTGGGCTGTATAAAGATTGACCAGGGTGAACAAAAGCTCCATTGATATCAGTGGGCCAGGAGCCAGCCAGGACAGCTGCAGTTGGACAGGTCAAGGCGAAAGCGGTGGGAGGGTGGGGGGAGCGGTGTAGGAACAGGGATAGGTTTGCTTTTATTTGACTGAACACGTCATTATCATGGGAGACCGAATGACTGAATGACAGAAATGGCAGGAATACGGTACTTACAGGTGAGGTGCCTGTGGTCTGTAACTGCCCAGGAAATTATGAAAAAGTGAAAGACCAGTAGGCAACAAGAGGTGTAAATCCTTTCAAACATCTGTGTTTTGCAGCTCACAAATAATCAATCAGAATCCCTTATCTGTCATTCCACCAGTCAGTTAAGCCACCTCCCTTAGTAATGTCCAATTACAGCCACACTGTAACAGAAAGCAGTTGAGAACTGCGAGACTTAAAAAACCAAACCCTAAAGCTCTGCCAAGAGATTGTGGATAGTGGCCACCAAGAAGCGGCAGCCATGACTCCTCATGTGCTGTGCTTTTAAACATTTTTTTCCTCTTTGCAGAATGGGAGAGGCACGCGTGGGATTCCTCCAGGCTCCAGGCCTGGTTGTCTTTCTCCTCTCCTCCTCCTGCTTGCTCCTCTCCCCCTCTGCTCTGATGGCAGCCTGTCTCCTGTTTGGATAAGTGAGAGGGGAGATGTCAGCCAGTGTGCTGATGTATACCACCTGCCTTGGCCTCCCGCTGACCCCGAGACGCAGCCCCCACAGCTGAGGCATTCCGATACCTTCCAGGGCCGTGTTTACACTGCAAGAGATTATACACTGGCTCCGCTCAGATACATCCCTGCAAATTACCAATGGCTCTGCTCCACTCATTCATCTAGGCACGGGAGGGGGGCTAGTCCACTGCCACGGCTGCCAAGAAACCTCCACCCCCCCCACCCGCCGGTCGCCTCTACTAAGGGGCTTTAACACAATGAGGACTCACAGGCCGATGGCTGTTGTTTAGGCTTTGGGGGCAAGCGCACTGTACTTACGGAAGAATTTCACTTATTTTCCATTGACAACGCTGACAACTGAACAAGCTTGCTGTGTTTGTGTGTTCATTTAGATGGTGAAGTGAATTAGGCAATGGTTCATTTAGACATGAAGTGAACTGGCTGGGCAATGGTTCATTTGGAAATGAAGGGAATAAGACCAAGTGACCTCATTATGAGAAAGCTTGCCAATTTTATTTCAGAAACTAAAAGACTACCTCGGAATCCGTATGGGAACCCAATTTGTCCCATCAACTTTACTGACCCCAGGCTATGGCCATTAGTATTTGGGAGTTTTTGTTTGGGTGGGGGGGCGCTGGTCACTTGATTTAGATGTCACCAGATGACAATGTAACACTGGTGGCCAGATCTCCATGTGTGGCGTAGCAGCTGGTGACACCTGTGACAGCAGATGCTGATGATGGGCTCGTACTCACGGTGACTGATGGAGGGCCTCACACAGGTTTCACCATCACTTAGATGAAGCACTGCTGCTGCTGCTCATGGTGTTGATGAGTGCTGCCTCCCGTATGCCATGGTTAGCTCTCTAATGGATTTGATTGAGTGGATGAGGGATTACATATTTTGATAGTCATATAATAGTTTTTGTGGAGGGCGTGTCTGCTTGTATCATGCTATCTTTTTTAAAGACAAACTTAAAGAATATGCCTGGTGTACAAAGCATTCAAGGATTTATACATTTTTGATGGCAATCTACAATGTGTATGCTGCAGGAGAGGTTTTGCAAACATGTCTCCATGTAACTAAAAATGACGTAGGCGAGTGTTTGAGAAAGTGTGATGTCATTGGGTTTAACTGCACCAGTACATACCTTTCAATAAAGATCTGTCACTCCATCTGCTGTTCATACAGAGGTACTACAAAAGCAACCATTTTCAGGACACTGTTATCGTTGCACTTCTGGAACGCAGCTTATAGGTGGTTTATTTCCTTGCTAGAAAGCTGAGAAACAGCTCAACTCTGCCTGGTGTAGCTCTCCTGGTGTCTCTGTTCACCATTGCCCCCCTCCCCGTATTTGTCCGGTTTCCTTTTATGGCAGAGAATCTAAAATGATACTGCTGAATTCTGCTCGGCATAGAGTCAGCTTTATCACTGCAGATAGATTTAAACCGCCATCAAAAGGCATAGAAATCAACGTCTAATATGGGAGGATGAAACACTATCAATAACAATTTGTTTAGCCTTATTTAAACTTCATTGCAAACCCATTTTAATTGTAAACTCTGTTACATAAAATAAAGGCATCACTTTAGGTACGGTTACGCATTCGATCATGGGCTTATTAGAAAGTGCCACAGAAGGAGGGACAAACCGAGGGAGGAGGAGCGAGTAGCTTCCAGTCAACTGAGCCCGTGCGTCCAGAGAGATGCGAGAGATACTGAGGATGTTGGAGAGGATGCTACGGCTAGTGTGACTAAACGTGGTTAAACGTTTCCATAAGTGCCCTTTACCCACCTTCAACGTCAACAGTCATCTTTTCAAGAGCCCTTTTTCAGGCATGCTTGGCGCAGAGGAAAGGCAAGTTGAACACTATGGATTTCCTTTGTTATATTTTTCTATGCTCTTTTTTTTTGCTTAATGCTGATCGAACTGACGAATTATTACAAAATTAGTCTACATTTGTATCTGGCAATGCGTAGGTCTGTCTTGCACGTAGTGTGGTGATGTGCCGCCAAAGCGTCATTGTGTAGGGTCATTGTTTACAGAGCTCAAACCGAGAGGTGATGACTCATCGCTAAACAACAAGCTTTAGACACTTGGTCAAAAATCATAAATTCCTGTCAAACAAAACGTAATAACCAGTGACTATATTTGCCATGTCATGTGAGTCCCTCTTTTTTTTTCAAGTCGTCTGTGAAATGTGTTCTCTGCTTCTTTTATGTAAGTCTATCCTGGGGCAAACGTCTCTGCATCAGCACATATCTCCTCTCAGTTCCATCCAGTTACACAACTGCTAGCCTGTGCCGATGCTCCCAGGGGGGCCTTGTACAAGACACTCACATTATTGAGCCTCCTGCCAGGCCTGATAATGGCTCTTTTCTTACTATTTAGGGGGCTGCCTTAATGGGCTTGTCCCCAGTGTGTGGTTGCTATAATTGCTTTAAGCTGGACTTTTTCCAAACCATCATGTGTGCTGTGCGGTGACTAGCAGGCAACATTTGATATCATGTTTCAAATACGTATAAGCCTCTTAAAGACCAAAGGGCTATAGCTATATAACGTACATCTGCATCATGTACAGAGACATGTTTGTCACGCAATAATTTCACTGTATTTAGATAGAAATTGAAGGCCATTCATTGTGATGATTTCAAAGTCGTAAGACTTTTAAACCTCTTTGTAGTGGTTTTCCCAGCATTCATACAAGTGTTTCATGCAGCTGTGTTTGTCACCAGAGACTTGCTGACGTAAAAGAGGGCACGGCTGTGTGACAGTGACAGGACCAAAGAGAAAGGGGAGAGGTTCACAGAGCTATTTGTAGGTTGTGGATTACCACTCGATTTGTGTTTCTGTGCCAGAAACAACCGGAAAGCCTCTTAAGTACTTTAAAAGTGACCTGCATTCCTGCACTTGGATGATGTGCGTCTTTCTATGCATTTAGTTGGCAGAAAACAGCAGAAAATCAAGCCATCACTTATAAACCGAGGTGTCAAAACATGTCATGTAGGCCTATTCCTCTGTGACTCTGCCTGTGCATTTAACACAGGTGGTGTTACTGTTTCAGCCAGTCTACCTGTGTGATGATTTGTGTATTCATCAGGATAAGTTGGTTCAGAAAATGGTTGTATCAAATCTGGTGGAGGGTTTTCATTTTCTGAAGCTGGGATTGATAGCTTTGCATCTATCTGATCTTTCTATAAAGCAAACTGTGTTTTGTGTGTCACCTCAAACAGGCTCTGTGCTAATATAAGATGAACTAGTTGTGACACCATACCTGTGATTACTGTGTCGTATTATTGTTATTGAGTGCATTTTATTTTCTGCTGGCTGCATAACAACCACTGTGAGGAGTTGTTTCTCCCTGTGATACAGTGCTGTCCTGCTGGGTTCGGCCCCAACGCTGTGCTGGACCAGGCACCAGACCCCAGGGCCTCTGTGGTGCTCCTGATGCCCCTCACCCACAGGTGAAGATCCCGGGTGGGCGAGGGAACAGCAGGGATCACCCTATCAATGTCATCCGCTATAAGGTGGGCCACAGTCCCAGTTACTTAGTCTTGATAATCCATAATGACAATTCATCTTCTGTTCTGCACTCGTTAACAAAGGTGGAAATCTAGTAAAAAAACCCTGCCATGTATTCCTTTTGCCTTTGCACTATACACAGATAAGGTTCATGAATTAGGTGGTCTACCTGTGATGATTTGTGTGGTCATTAGGATCAGTTTGTTCAGAAAATGGTTTGCTCAAATATGGGGCAGAGTTTGTACTTTCTGAATCCAGCATCTCAACCTCTGCTGGTAAACACTTCGTAGAGGATTCTTCTGACTAAGGATGCTAGCAAGGAAATGCAACTGGACAATAGGGTGTTTCAGACAGCTATATGCTTGTCAGTGTTGTCAGCTGTTGTGCATTAGCAGGAGTTAGCCGAACACACTAGGGCCAATGAGCAACTTATTGGGGGTGTGGTAAACACAGGAAGTGTATTTACCTCAAGCTGGACTGAAAAAAAATACAATTATTTGGGTCACTGTGTCAGAACTGGCAAATCTCTCACAACTGACCTATTCTCATGTGAAAGACATCATGTCTCAGCTGTTGCAAATTACAGACACACACTGACCAGTTTCCTTCTTACAAGATGTTGGAATTCTTGAAAAGAACCAGGGATTTGAGGTGTTAGACAGATATTTAAGCCTAAGCTAAAAACCACTTACACTGTGAGCACACACCACTTGTAAAGATTAGTTTCCATTAGTCAGTCAAATAATATATATATAGAAGAACAGCAGAAAAATAGAAAACAATAAGAAAATATAGAATATATAGAAGTTATTGAAGAACAATATAGGTGACAATTCTGCTTAGTTAAAAAGGATTAAAAGGTTGGAGAAAAAAAAGCTAATCTTCATGTGTCAAAAACACATTCCTCCCTGTAGGATGCAAAGCTGACGGTGACGCAGGTGAGCTCTGCGAGCAGCACGTCCTGCATCCTGCTCTTTGAGTACCGGCTGACCGAGCAGGCTAGCTGGTGCTGGGAGACGGTCCTGTCGTCATGCAACCTCTTCCTGGGCATCTCAGAGGGGGGCCTCCCAGAGGGCAGTAAAGAAGGGTATGTGTGTCTGCAATCTGACACCCACCTCCCCCATCCCCCCACACACACACACCCCCACACACCACCACCCGCCACAGATCTCCTTGTTCTCTCCTTGGTTACATAACCATGCTGTGCAGGAGTTGCGTGCTCTATATAAAACCTGAATCACGGCACAGAGTCACTGTTGTCATAATAACAAGGCCTTGTGTGGTAATGGGACAACAGGCTTAGCCATGCATCTTTAATGTGGCAAACATCTGTGCCAAGGAGACGGTTATGCAGAGACTTACAGGCTCTGGCTGTTGCAATACTGAATGCCCTGAATTTGCTACAAGCCAGTCTAATGATAATATGCTCCTGCTCTCTTCCTCTTGGTTGCAGTCTTTCCAGTCTGCTGGAGTTTGCTGAAGACAAGCTGAATGTTAGCCACGTGTTCGTGTGGTTTCATAAAAACAGGGAGGACCTAAGTAAGTGTTTTAATGTCATTATGGTAGTAATGGTTTTATTAGGTTCTAATAAATGTCGCAGTGCAGACATGAGAAGTCTTCACGCATGGCCCCTTTTTATGTTAATGATACCTGTCCTTTTTTTCCAAAGCCAAGTACAATACTAAAAACATTACATCATAAACAAAAATAATTGGCTTAAGTTTAAAATATAACATTGTAGGGGGGAAAGAATATAAATGTAACTTGTATAGTAATATTTAGACACTATTCTATTCAATTAATCTACTCTTATCCTAAGTGATGAATGGATGTTGACCACTTGCTTCTGTGCTCCATGTGTCCTCCAGTGTTCCTAACCAGAACATTCTACTACATGGGCTTTGAGATGGTGAAACCTGGCCATCCGCTGGTTCCATCTCAGCCCGACCTCCTCTTCATGGTCTACCACATGGAGCCAAGCCACTGTGGAGAAGAGTAATGTGAACAGGTTATATACGCAGCTCTCCCAATTTAGGCGTCCTCACCCACCAGTTCTTAGCCTTTATTGGAGTCAAGGTTCCACTTCGAGGAAGTCTTTAGTTATTTAAACCTGTTGGGCAAGCGTTGTAAAAAGAATTAAGTCATGATCCTATTAGGCGTGTGTATGTCGACCTGTACTTCTTGGTATTGTTTTTTTCCTCAGCATTTCTGGTTACAGGGTCACTCGGTGCTAAAGATAATGTTCTTTCCATTGCTGTCAAAAGCATCTATAAAAAAAATACATGTCTATAATTTCTCTAGCATATTGTGTTGGTAATTTTCCACTCTCTCGTGTAAAAGCTTGTTCCATGCCACGGAAACACAACAGATGGAGGTTTGGTGGTTAAGTGTCAGGTCACTAAAATGCATACGGCAAAAGACTGAATATTCAGAGAGATAAAAAATAGCACTTTATTACAGATAACTTAATTTTCATCCAAAGCATTCTACTTTTTTTTTTACTTTCACTGCCTCTTTAGAGAAAGTGTGTATCTCAGCATTCTAGTAAGCATTGTAATGTGTTGCTTGAGCAACTGACCATTATCATTTTGATTTCACCTGTTTAAGGACCTGCATGCACTTTTCTTTGGGTCAGTTAACTCCTATGAATGATCTATTTCAGTCATGAACAACCTGGCTTTAGAAGCTACAATCAAATACCACATATTTGTTCCAGCTGGTTTTAATTAGTACAACTCTTCGGTGAAAGGTTTGGTAAAAGGTGAAATAATCTGTATTAAGCCCACAGGTAGAACCAGTTGATTTGGAATATGTGGTATTGGATTGCAGTCTCCAGATCTAGGTTGCCCATCGCTATTCTATTGTATGATAGTTGGTGTACAGTTTTCTTGTACATGTAAGAATGATAACCACCGTAAAGTCATGTCTTATTCCAGTTGTATAATAAACAATAATTCATTATCTGATTTCTTGTGAGATTAACTTTTTTTTTAATGGAGCCACACATTCACCGCTGTACCCATCTCCCAACAGAGGCAATCAGTGTAATGAGTTTGCTGTTCTATTATTAACATGATGCAATGCCTCTGAGAGATAAAGAGGAAAAACATGATTAGGGTATCAGCCTTGAGGCTTTGCACAGTGCTATAGTTTAAGCATAGTCTCTTATACTTCAGACAGAGAACACAATGGTTCTCAGATAATTGTACAATGCTGCATAAATGCAAGATATTTAACCTTTATATCTGGCTCCAGTCCAGTTCGAGTACAGTCAATTATCGAACAGCACAGCCTACACATCAACATGGCTGTTCTGTATTGACTCAGTCGCACATGCTGGCGATACATTTCTGTAATAAAATAACAACCCTAAAAGCAACAACATTTTGGCGTGAGCTATGTGGCATGGTGTATTTTTATCAGGGCTATTGCAGACAGTGGGATATAGCGCCATCTAGTGTAGCTGACTGTGTACATGTAAATAAGAGGAAGACTTCAAGGAATCCATCTTGTTGGACGTGGTCTGGAAGTGACATGACTGCAAAAGCGATAAAATGTGGGAACAGAAGGGTGCTGTATACATATGAAGCAACAAAGGAAAGAAATAAAGACTGAAAGATCAATAAACTATCTAAACAAAGACCCAGCAGTCACAAACAGCCAAACTGGACCTCATCTCCAAAACCACTGGTGGTGAGAGCTTTGTGAAAAAACAACCCTACCCACCAACAGTGGTGGAACCATATTTTCAAAATAAGGTAGCATTACTTAAGAGATTTGAAGAACATTTTATTCAACTTCATAAACTTTTGCGTCACAGAAGGTATGTATACCTACAGCTGCTTGCCTTTATTTTCCTCTCGCCCTACTTTGTCTCACAACTCTTCCTTTAGACGGCATGTGAACATCACTGACAGGACTGAAGCACTTAACATGCAGCTGGTTGAAGACGGATACAAGCGATTGAATTTTTATTTCTAGTTTTATAAATCACATTGCTCTGCATGACAGCAGCTGATACAAAGCTTAATGACAATCACTTCAATTTTATACACATTGTCTTCGGTTTCCAATTTTTTAAAATATAATAGAAAGAAAAAAAAAAGTAAAAATCTACAAAGAAAATAAAGTGGTAAAAATCAAGCACAGATACACACAAACCAACCTAAAAATGTGATGGTGTTTGTTGAGTCCCATGATGTTTCTGAAGGACGTCTTTTCATCAAGTCTTACGGGTTTCTCTCTTTTTGCCACAGAAATCTTTGCTGCAGAGGTCAAAAAATGTCCCAGGTCAACACTGCATTTGTGGTTAGTTTAAATGAGGTTGTGTAAATACTATGAAAACAAAAAGGATGAGAGTTATACACCGCGCCAGAGAGAAATGACCTTTTCCCCCCACTGCATGTGTTTGAAGGGGGTGGGGGTGTGGGGTTGCCTCTAGGTGTGTTGGAAGTACACAAGGGAACAGTGTGAGGATACCTGGGGCATGGGGGACTGGGGGATAATTGGGCTGTGCGTTTTCTACAGGATGGTGCTGGAGTAAGGGGTAAGGGGGGGGGGGCACAGGGACAGAGAGATGCGTTGATTTTGTGTGTTTTTAAGGCAGACCCCTGATCAGATCAGAGCAGCGCCCTTTCCATTTTTGTTGTGCAACTGGTTACGTCGTTTTCTTTTCCTCCCCCTCCCCCCCGTCCTCCTCCTCTTCTTCTCCTGGTGCCAAGTTGGGTCGAGTTGTTGTGCCGGTGGTGCGAGTCGCCCCCTACTGGTGGGCACACTGCACGCCGGGCCCGTGGTGGCCGCCCTCGTCGTCGGAGCTGTCGTTGTAGGCCTCGCGACGGTGGCCGCCGGACGAGCCCTGGCTGCTGTCGTAGTCCTGCAGGTCCACCTCCTCAGCGTCCGCAGAGATGACCGGGGGCTCGGCTCTGTTGGGCAGCAGGTCCTCCAGCTCCTGCACAAGGATGACCCGCACACACGAAGAGGGGAGGAATTAGCCTAGAGGACTCAGACTTTTCACTTTGTCTAACTTTGTAGACTGTAGTTCTAAATGCAACAGGGTAGTGCATTTTTGCTTCTCAGCAAACATACCAACTTGGTATGATGTTTTAACATGCCAACAGCTTAACCAGGTTAAAATGAAAAACCAACATTCTAGGCCAAACAAAAAGGGCAAAACTGGAACGTTCTAATGAATTGGCCGAGATGAGAGCGCCCACAACCTTCAATTTTGGCCTAATACGGCTGTTAAGAAATTTTAGTAAGTCATGGGTTTCTCCAGTTCTTCTATACAGTCCACGGTAAAAATGTAACCATTTCAAGTTTGTGCTGAACACACATCTAACAAGCACCATCCTGCCACTTAATACTGGTTCAACATTCAGGTCAGTCAATACAAGCTCATATCCCTCCACATTACAAAGCTCTGCTATTAGAATATTGACAAAGACTCTACAGAGATGGGCCGAGCTTCATGTTTCACCGCCCGACTGCTTAGTGGACCTCGGCTTTCTCTCCAGGATCCCAATTTGCACAATTGACTGGACCACACAATCACTTCATTTATAATTAACGAGGCCGACCCACTCTGCAGCTCTGGGCCTAACACACATTAGCAATTCTGACATAAGCCAGTGCTATGTTGGGTTTGGTTACCCTACAATTTTCCTGCACACAAACTTGGCCGATTTATACTACATTTTATTATTTCTATTATTTTATGTAGGCCAAGTAAGGCTTTTTTGCCTCTTCTTTTATGACAATAGTCTAGCAGAGGACCGAAAAAAATGATCTGAACTCACTTTTCATGAATGTGGCCTGCCAGGTATTCGTTTAGTATAAGGCGGTGTTATAAACATGATTTACAGAAATGGTCACTGCTAACTCATCCTATGTAATGAGTGCAATATCGTTAAGTTATGTCATTTAGGAATGGCATTACCAGATAATGGTCAGAATGAGTACAGTTATAGCATTCACCATCGATTCAAAAAGATCTTTGCTCATAAAACTCTTTTATAAATCTAAACGGTCCATTTCCTCTTTAAAATGGAGTGTTGTAAATGGTGTAGTTGAAGCGTAAAACATAATCGCACACACACTTTCAACAATGTGGTAGCCCAAATCCCACAGCCAGAGCTTATGCAGCCAGGTGTACCACAGTACCGACATCACACCTCAGCCAACGCTACTCACCGTCAGCTTCTCTGGGCTGATCCAGTTGTTCTCGGGGAACTCCACATCAAATTTGATGTACAGGTCTCCTTTCTCAAAGGGGTTCCGGTACTGTGGCATACCCTCTCCTCTCACCACCCTGATGGAGCCTGAGGAGCAAAGGCAGGGCAGGTTTATTGGTACAGCGCATTTTATACACAGGCACTTCAAATTGCTTTATAAAAACAAAAGCAAAAAATTGTGCATAAAAGCATAAGAGAAAACAAATGAGCATCATGATAAATTGTGTGCAGCAACCCAAAACGTAAAAACAGACAATTTAATAACTGCCAATAACGTAATATTTTGGGCCATTTTAAGTGTAATAAAGTCAATAATATATTATAACTTATTTCGTTAACAGCAAAATTTTATTACATTATTGTTAGTCATTACATAATTGCCTCCACAGAAAATAAAACCAATTACCCATTGTGTTGTAAGGGTAGAGAAGCACAGTATAGAATACATTAGAGGTGTGCAAAAATATCAGATAATCAATGCATCATTTCTATAGGCTGACATGAATCTAGTGAAGATTATTTAACCTGGTGTTGGTGATCACTTATAAACCACCTAATGTTATGAAATACATTGTAACCATAGTCAAATCTGTTTGTGCACTTCATAACACAACCTTCCATACTTCCCTGAGTGATGCTGCTGAACAGACCGGTTTTGATTTTCTGGCCCTTGGCTATGCGCACTGCTTTTGTGTAACATTTAAACCCATCATTATCATTATTGTCTTTCAAAATAGTACATCAGTGAAACTACAATCACCCAAACTATGGCGGGCGGCAATGTTGACATACGGTGCCCCAGTTAATGTGGTATCTATACATGTGGAGGAGTATGTGTAGGTCAGGTCTGATGTAAACAGACGGTAGGTTTGGTCAGGTCTCTTTGTAAGAGGCAATAATACAACTAAGTGACATTTTCTAGCCAGAATGCAAGAATAAAGGAAGTAAAACATTACATTACATAGCTCCAGTTATTACATTGTCAATGGATTTTAGTACTAGGCCAATAATGTAATAAACAGACAATGTTAGAACTTATTGCGTTATCGGCAAATGGTATTACATTAATTCCCTATCACGTTATTGGCTATATTACATTTGAAATGGCCATGTCACTGACAGTAATTACGTTATTGGCAGTTATTACGTTTTGGTTTGCTACAAGGGAAATGCTTGAAAGGATAAAAAATAAGTATAAGGTAAATAAAACACATTAAATAATGAAAGAAAGAACACACGCCCACATCAGCCAACACATACACTGCTGGAGTGGTCCCCATCAGCAAAAGAATTCTCCAGAACCAAGATACACAAGGCTCCAAAGATAATGATACACTACTAGGCAATTTCTGAGCAATGTTGCCTGGCAACCCTGTTGACAGATACGGTTTTGGGAACTTTCCCATGAATATTAGGCAACGCATTTTTATCAGAAGAATTTAGATTGGTAGCAAGCATCTTTCTGCAATCATCCCATCAAAAAGTTAGGAGTCAATCCTGTTGTTGCCTGGTTACATTACTCAATAAGCTGCTTTGTGGATCATCATTACCATGACAGTTTTTGAAACCATGGTACAAAATGGCAGTACAAACAACATTTTGCAAAGGCCTCTCACCTGGCTCAATCACTTTCCCAGCAGGGTACTTCACCATAATCTGTCTGCCGTCTAGGTGCTTCAGTGTAAACTGGAATCCGCAAAGTGCTTCAACTAAACCAATTTTGTGAACCATGTGTAAGTCGCTGCCATCCCTCTTGTAGGTCTGAAATAAAAAAAAAAAGATCACATTTGATGAGTGGACCAAAGACTGCAATTCTTTACTAAATGCTTGTATGTGTAACTGAGGTCTTCCTGCGCAGTCCAGCCTCAGGCTCGAACCAGCAACCTCACAGCAACTGCGGCTTGAAAGACAGACGTGCTACCAAGTCAGCTAAAACTGAGGCTATTCGCCAAGTCAGTAGTGTATCCTTTTGAGGTGTCAGGAGAGAGGTCTACTAAAGCTCTATACCGAGCTGTGTTAGCTGGCATCTGTTACTTATGCACAAACAGCTGTTTAACAGGAGGTTGACAGAAGAGCAATTACAAGTCAGCGATTTTATTGTGGAAATCAGACAGGTTGGCAACATCGTTATAAACTGGCCAGTGTTTAAGCACCACTGACACGCTCTGCTGTCTCCATGCTGTCTATGCTTATTTATGCTGTGTCCGTGTGTGTGTCTCATAGTCTCAGTGCTGCACCTGACTAGCGAGTGCCCTGTGTAACCCTAGTTCAGTTATGCTGACAGGCAGCCACTGAGGCTCGGTGTCACTAGCATGTGTCTGCTGGCCTGGCTATTCTGAGGGGCCATCATGTCATGTCAAGGGGTTGGGTGAGGTGGGGGTTATCTAAAGGTGACGCAGCTAGTCGGGGAGAGCAACAGCCACGTTGATAGGGAAGCAGGCAGTGCATGGGACTGGAGTGGCACCACAGTGTGCTCATGACATGCAGTCATGACAAGCTGCTACGCCAGCCCTCGAGGGAACCGTGCGTCAGCTGTGGTCTATTGGTAAGGGATTTGGCCTTGGGAAAGGAGGACCACAGGCTTTATACCTATACCAGGAGGAAAAATGTGGATGGGGGAGTAACTCGTGTTCTCCTGCACCCTCTTCCATGGCTGAGGTGCCCTTAAGCTAATCCCACATTGCTCCAGGGGTGCTATCCCTGTATCTAATTCAGTGTAAGTCACTCTGGAGAAAAGTGTCAGCTAAATGTAGTATAATTTGATGAACAGACTTACCATCACAAAAATAATTAGCAGCAATTACCACTACTCCCATCAAAGATTTGTGTTTATCAAAGGTAAAGATTTATCAAAAGATTAAAAATTTTAACATGAAACTGTGCAAACTACTCAACTACTATGTGGATAGCCTGTGTGCGCGCCTGTGTGTGTGAGTGTAATCGAGTGCAAGTGAGAGAATGGGAACGTGCATGTGTTGCCTGAGGTGTTCAACCCTGATACTGACCTCGTGTTCTTTCTCCTGCAGGACAAGGACGATGTCTCCTGGCTCCACGCCAGGGGCTTGGTCCGCCTCGCCTCCGAAGGTGATCTTCTGGCCGTGCTTCATGCCTTTATCCACGTGCACCTCCAGGATCTTCACCTCCTTCACCACCTTTTTGCCTTCACATTTTTTACAGCGGTCCTTCTCACTGATCACCTCCCCTGCAGGCAAACAGAGCATCAAGCAATCAACAACTAGACTAGACAACTGGGTTCCACCGGCACCTTTGCAGTCATTATGTAAGAACGTCTCAAGTATGACACTGCATTCCTGTTAAATACGGGAGGGTTGGGATTCTAGAAAGCAGGTTTAGTCACGTAGCTGGGTATGCAAATGGAAACCCCTTTAAGAGAGAGTTCTCACAGCCATAGGGATCTTTATTTGAAAATGTACCACTTAATAGTTTGAGGTAACTTATCTGGGTTAGTCACCAAACCACTTACTTCACTTAGCCCTCAGATCGAGACAGGTGCCTCAGAGGATGATGAAGCCTTTAGTCCAAGAACAACAGAGCCTTACCTTCCCCGTTACAGTCTGTGCACATAGACTGCATCTGTTGGACCATCCCGGGGGCCAGCTGTCTGATCATGACACGCATGCCACGCCCTCTGCAGGCCGTGCACTTCTGGACAGCTCCCGTCTTACCACCCTGGCTGCGGTCACAAACAAAAGCACAAAACAGCAGAACATCAGAATCAGAACAGCGATGTAGCGCACAGAACAGTCCTTAGAAAGGTTTTTTACTGTATAGTTTATCTTTGTTAACATAACTAAGAAAAACACTGCCCAAGCTCCTAGAGCAAGCAAGGGCCAAAGTACAGGCCACTGAATTGTAGAGCTTCCACTGTACATGCAAGAAATAGCATTTGGTCCATGTTCTGGTTTGCTAACCACAATCTCCATTAATTTGTTTGCCAATATTTACACTGCAGTACTAGATACCATCAGAAACATTCAAAATGTTACAAGAATATTTATAGTTAAAATTGGGCGCAATTGTGGCAACGAAAACATAACTTCACTGGCAGCTTTTTTTTGTGACAAAAGTAAAACGATGTAAATGTTAAAAATCATAAATGTTATTGCAAAACCTCTGGCCATGACCCTGGTTAAGAAGGACAAGGCCCAATACCCAGCATAATAGCTAGCTGGCTATTTTATGTAGCACACAATCATTATCTACGAATGGATTGTTGTCATTTTAAAACAATCATTGAACCATTAGACTAGAATAAATTCTAACCACGTTTCAACTGCAGAGAACACACTCAATACAGAGCAATTTTACCCACATGTTACTCAGGTTTACATGCTGCCTTTGAGGTCAGCAGGAAAAGGTGTGAATTTAGAGCTGGTTTCCGTTGGTTAGACAAAAAAACAAAAAGAACAACTTGTTCCAAATTAAGAGGGAACGAGAGTAGATTTAAGTAGGACAGAAAAAAAAACAGCAAAAAAAAAAAAAAATACTACTAATTTTAAGAAACACCATTGCACAGTATTGATTCAATAACAGTACATGCACACTTGAAGTGGCCATGCAAGCATCAACATCACTCTGCTTAGCTTAGTTACTAAAGCTGGTGACTTATCACTGTTTGCTAGTTGCTGAGGATAACTATAACAGCAACTGGTTATAAGAAGATGAAGTGTGCAAAATGAAGAAAGCGTGTTACCAATAAGACTTGTTAGCTTTAAGTTCTTTGCCGTTTCAGTGTATTCTGAAGGCTTGTTTGCATGCTACCTTATCTCTTTAGCACACACCTCTCTTTTAGCATATATCTGAGCAGTAAACACAGGATGGGACAGTTCATGAGTAAGCATATTACCATCTGATTAACATCCAGTGGCACTGAGGCATTCTGACAGCTACCTTGCATGTAGAAGCATAAACTACCCAACTTAACACAAAGCTAAGAGTATTGTTCCCTCATTTTACAGCCAACAGGAAAGTCCATTAGAGTATAACGGTTTCAAGAATTGCAGTAAAAACTGATAAATGACCCTGTAGTAAGAACTGCCCAAGTGGACTAGTAGCACACTCGGGCAGAAACACAACCATCTGACTAAAAACCAACTACACATTTCAAAGCTCACCAAGACTAAAACAAATTTTAACATCCAGAAAAAAATCATATTGATCACTTAATGGTAGCATCACTTGCATAAAGATTTTCAGCAAAATTTTAAAAAGTTCGCAACTAAAACCAATAACTATTGCACGATTTCTAAATGCTGGTTTAAACAAGTCCTACTGTAAAAGCCCAACTAAACACCGATGCCTTTTTCTTCCAAAGACAGCATACCAGACTAGAGCAGAGCATAAAGGGCAACAGCGCTACACTCAGGGTTACATGGCATGTTTAACACGTAGAGGTGGCTTATAAAACAGAGTGATGCTGATGGTGACCTTGGTAACAAAACAATATGGGAGGGTGAATGGGCAAAGTCAATGTAACAGATGCTGGCTGGCTGCCTGACTTAGCTGTGCTTGTGCATTAGTAAACCTCCTGATCACTTGACCTCTGTTACACAAATACCAGTGTTCACAGCAAAAAAATGAAATTCATAAGATCGTCTCCTGATGGAGGCTGAGGTTACTAAGACAGAGGTACAGCTTAGCGTACACAGGCATTCCAACTCCAGCTTTACCTCCTCCAATAACCCTTTGTTGTAACAATTAGCCCCCCACTGCAGGCGAGAAAGAAGGGGCTTTACGTAGTCATGTAGTCAGGAGGCTGTAGCAAGTACACTTACCCATGGCAAGTCACACACAGCACATTCTTGCTCAGCTGTAATTTGGTTGTTTTGCCATTGTACAGGTCTTCCAGAGACACCCTGTAATGAGATTTATTTTAGACTTTATTAAAATGGAACAGTGTCATGTCACATATGAGCAGAGACCATTTCCTTTAGGATTTCATTTTGTTCATACTCTGATATATCCTTTGAGGACCTTAATATAATGCCTTTAATTTTAACACACCCTTAATCTTTTGGATCTTAGGCTTTCACATTAATAGTACTAACTCTAGACATCCTCATTATTGCAATACTCACTAAATGCTGTAATCCAAAACATTCATGACTAAATAAAACAGTATAATCCATATTAGGATCACTGCAGAGCAAATGTTAGTGGGCTCTGCTGAATTTGACCGTTTTACGGCTGGCTGGCTGGCTCAACATAGCATCAAACGAGATTGGACTGGATTTCCTGCATCAAATCACAAAGCAGCCAGCTTAAGTATTCTGGCTTCTACGAGGTCTTAAGTACCATGATGTTTGGACGAGATCCAGCACACTGCTTTCTCGATTTGACGGCTGTCCATCAACAAACCTCGTCTGATCTCGTTTGACGTCACATCAAGCCAACCAGCCATCTATGCAGCCATCTAAGTCAACATGACAGCTCAGTATTCCTTTAACTCACTTGAGTGGGTGCACCATGTCCTCTCCTCTCCTCCGGCCCCCATTGCGGCGACCCTGGCCCCCCCTGAAGCCAAAGAGGCCCCCTCCAAAGATGTGGGAGAAGATGTCGTCCATGCCGCCTCCTCCGCCGCCACCTTCTCGCAAGCCCTGCTCCCCATAGCGATCGTACAGCTCCTTCTTCTCAGGGTTGGTCAGCACCTCGTATGCAAAACTGATTTCCTTGAACTGGATTCACAAAGTCAAAGCATTAATTCTGATCCAAGGTAACACAAACACCTTGGCTGAAAAAAAAAACACTTTGTTGGCAGAGACTGTGCCTCTTTATGAATCATTTGTAGCTCTAAAACTACATTTGGCATCAAATCCGACTCCATTCATTTTTATGGTAGACCATCATGTGATGAGCCATGTGATGGCAAAACTCCCCCCACTAGCCATTCAGCATTCACCATGTTCTACGCCTCACAAAAACTCCCATAGATAACAGTGCTTAACATTACTAACACGGTACTTGAACTACATCACCAAGCCTTCACTTGTGTCATCAGGGCTGCTGGTGATGTTTTCAATGTTTCTGCTGGGCTTCTGAGTTTTAAACCAAATTGGATGCTACTACCAATTTAAGCCTGGAGTGTAACTTCAGCAATCATCACTATGAAATACATTCCATGTACACCCCAGTGCAAGAACTTTACCAAAAGAGAGCTTATGGTCTCTGTACATGCTATGACAGCTTAGAATCTCTACACATTATGTGGAAGTGAAACGCAGCCATTTACCTTATCTCCAGCATTGGGGTTCTTGTCAGGATGATATTCTTTGGCCAATTTCCTGTATGCCTTCAAAGGAAGCATAAAGATTACTTCATAAAATAGGGAAAAAAGACTTAGCATGGACATTTGTTAGTGTTGTGTAATGCTGTCCTACATAGCAATGAGACAGCAGAAGTCTACGAAATAGAATCAAAATCTGACTAGAACATGTCTATTCACTAGTTCGTCAGACTGTCATCTTGCCAATTCACGGCAAGAGGAAACAAAGGTTGGTCAGCTAGCCAGCTAACGTTAGCTACAGCAAAATTTCCGCGAACTTACTAGAAGTTTAGCTGACAGATGACGTCTGGGATCAAACAACAAATACTGTGCCACTATTTATGTACATACCCCAAATTCAACACCTCGCGTAAGATAACGACACTTAAGAGAATTAACATGTATATTGTCCATATTACCCCTAAACGTTTTAATCAATTTAGCCGGATAACGTCTGACGGCTGCATTGTTAGCAATTGCTTGCTTTAACAGGTTAGGCAACACTATTATTTCATCAAGGTATGGTAGCAAAATCAGAACCACAACGTGGTTAACTTGCACGTAAAACACATGAATTAAGGTTAAGCTTACCAGTGGTGTTATGCTGATAAACGTAATTAGGACAAGTATCGTAAGTTAACATAGCAACCAAGCTAAGGATAAGGGTAATGGTGAGGTGTATAATTAATGTTCGCTGATGCTGTTCCTAAGTGATGCTAACGTTGATTGTGTAACTTCGTTACACGCAGTTTTTTTTCTTCCAAAAAAAAAATCAAGTCGACGAGCTAACAACTTTAGCCAACAAAGTGGATTAGGGACATGTAAACAAGTACCGATAGCGTTTATAGGAGCTAGCCGGCGACCTGAGGACATCCTTAGTGCTAGTTGAGCCATCTTCACCATTCAATCAACCCACTCAGCCAATTTTACACACGAAAGTTTCCATAGAACTACGTGTCACGTTATATTGATTTAGGCTTACAGCGCCTGCCATGTGGATCTCATAGCGAACATTCATTACATAAAATGGGTCTTTCTCTCCACCTAACGACAACGGTAGCATTAGCACATGGCTATGAACCAACAACAGTAACGATAGCGGAGTATCATGTTGTCTCACGCTAGTTAGCCTGTTACCTAAAGTAGCTCATGGCTACAATCTACATTTCTATCCTTTTACAATGTATACACCACCGATTCTGAGAATAACTGTGAAAACAGCCCGTTACCTTTTCTACACACTAACTACATAAGCTACCCAGCAATTTAATCCACTAAACGTGATTAAATTTAGCTAGCCAGCTAATCATTTCGCATCCGCGAGGCCTTTGCTAACACAAACAGAAATGTTTCCTGCTTGGCTACGTTCTAGCAGACTAGCCATCTTTACAGTTAACTTTAAAAGTGTTGCTAACTTCAAGTAAGCTAACTACTCAGCCAGCTAATGTGAACTTCCAAAACCAACGTTGGGCCTCTGCATTTAGCTAAACGACTAGCTGACTTAGCTCATGTTAGCCACCTATAGCTAGCCGGCTAATCTCTTTTTTTTTCTTTAAAAAACCCTGTTCATCATTCTCTAAAGTTTTACAAGCGGATATAAATAAAAGATGTTCCTACTTTTTTCAGCTCATTTTCTGTGGCCGTAGGAGACACTCCAAGAAGGTCGTACAATTTAGTATCAGCAACATTCGCCATGGTGAAGCTTGACGAAGGACCTTCTGTAGGGGAAGCAAAGAAGTGAAAGAGGGACCGGTAGTTCACGTCATACGCACGTTCAACTTTATCCTTCCGCTATAGTTTCCAGAAGCTTTCGCGCTGATTTGCGATGATAATTGATGTGTCATACAAGTCTAGTTTCACCTCTAAACTATTCAAATTTTAGACTTCTTTGGTAGCAGCCACAATCACTTTTATTAGTAGGCCTATGTGAATTTATACCTTGACTTTAATAGGCCTAATATGAAATTCGTTTGTTTTTGTGCAAAATGTTTTAAAAGAAATAAAAGGAAAAAAAATATTTAAAATATTTAAAGAGAGGATGGGTCTGAGAATGGCCCTATCTAATATCAGCATCACTTCTGTAGCCTGCTCATTTTACACCATTCCAATAAATCGTTCACTTTGTATCACTTTGAATTAAATTACCGGCCGGTAAAGGCCTTGCAACCCCAATAAACCTTGACCTAAAATTTGGCCTTCAAAAACGAATCAAATTTACAAACAATATATGATCTTCTGTGTAAAAATACTTGTAAATGTTGTGATGACTCTTGATATCTTAATCAACAAGTAGTGTGTCTTCGAATCCCTACACCTTCTGCAATCTCCCCAATGGGAGGCAGAAGCCTATAGGCTACCCGTCTGCTATGTGTTATACAAAAGAGACTTGGTTCAATGTGTTTTATTGACTATTAGACAAGCTGTCTGCTCTTTTTTAACAGTGGATAACATGTAGGCCTAATGTGGGAAACAAATGTAACACCATAGGCCTACCTGACTATTACAGCTATATTTCCTTAATTTTGATGCAATTCTTTTTACTTGTGTGGTCAGGTCGTATGTGCTTTCATATTACATTGGAAAGTATTTATTGTATCTTTAGTTTGGACATGCAGATGTGTCAAGTCACTGCAGAGAGTGTAGAACCTTAAAACGTTGGTCGCTGCTTTGACTTGGTGTCAAAATCAAGCTCCAGTGTAGTTTCAATTGAACACACTAAGGTTGTAGACAGAGCTTGGTATGGCAAGCCTCCCATAGACAGGAAGTTCTCAGAAGCAGTATCAATGGGAAGAACTGAGAATAGGCAGGTTGACCAGACTAACTTGAACGCGAATTTCAATGTAGCATCACAGGCAGTGGGCGGGCCCAGGCTACCTCACAGTATCACTTCAATGTCAAATGGTAGGCCTACATTATTGTATCATTTGTGAATTATTAGGCTACATGTTTTTAAGGGGACAAGTACAGCATTTTTCCTCAAAAGGAATCAAACCTAATGTTTTAGGAAGACTTTAAAAGCAAAGCCATTATAGTAGAACCTGATGAAACAAAGGGGAACACCTGTGATGACCACCAACTCAGTATACAAAGCCTGAGATCACTGAAAGAACAACTGTGATGTTCAGCCTAAGTGCATGCTATAAATTGACCTATAAACACAGGATGTAAAGGTTGTCCCTCTACCCTGCTCTGTCTATGGCCATCGTGGCTTCACATGGAAAACAACTGTCGGAGGAGTTGAACAAGAGTTTTGTGAGACTTTCTGATTCTGATTGTCAGAGAAACATCCTTAGCAGTCCCAGCACTTCCGGAGTCTTCTGTCCATCCATCTTGTGTACGACTGACAAAGGGACTTTTTTTCTCCACTTCAGAGACCACATTGTCCTTTGGTACAGACTGAACTGGTGGCAACACAGATTGCCCCTGCTGGGAAGTTGGCTTTGATCAATCCTGACCATCTAAGAGCTGCTCCTTTACTTTCCTCCACATCTGTCTGTCTGAGAGCTCTGCTGTTTACACTCTGCAGAAAGGGTGACTGTACAGCAATGGAATCACTTCACCACCTGCATTGACCCCTTTCGGAAGTGATATATTTATTGATATGGACAGCTTTATTTTTATTCTTTTCCATCCCACACGTTTGTCCATCCTCCTTAACAGTCTTGTACATTATGCAGTCTGGGGAATGGTGGTATGTCTACCATATAGCCTCTTACCAGTGGTATTCTCTGGCTGCTACACTGACATGAAGCACCTTATGTGCGCTGATAAGGAGGGTCCTAAAAAATTAAATGGTGTATTGCACATCCTATTGGAATGCCGACCCTAGCTGTTGACAACCTGTAGTAAAGTCCTGGTGGGCACTAGCACTAAATTTCGCGTTCAAGTCAGTCTGGCCAACCTGCCTATTCTTAGTTCTTCTTGATCCGAAAAAATCTGGAACCAAGGTACCAGGAGGTACCATTGATGGTAAACCTACCTGTACAGCAATGTTGCTGTTTCCTAGTGCATTAAAAGCCTTCTTAAAGCTGCCATCAGCCGGTCTTCAAAATTGCAGGACCTTGGCCTGAAAATTTAAAAACATATAACATTCAGGTCCGTCCCCTACCCTTTCCTGAGATCTAAAATGACTCTCTCTTTCCCCTCTCCCCCTTCTACAAATGTGGTAGTGCACAAGACAGTGAGTGCAGGTGAATGAGTACCCGAGTACCATGTCCACAGCAAAAGCACTGAGCTTTGACTGACAGGGGCTACCACTCCTCTTTTGCTCTGACAGGTTCCCAATCGCAGTGAGCACTGTAATTTTACAAATTAGCCTGCGGGCTGCAGGTGGTCCCAAAGGAGTCGCTTTTGTTCCTAAATTGCTTTTTTCATGTACTACTGTCAGGAAATTGTGACAGTTCCAGCAAATATGTTAGAAAATGCTTCTGGCTGCAGTTTTAAAGTGGTCATCCTCGCCCATCCATACTCACACGTCCTCATTACCATTGCTTCTTTGTCCAGGTTCATTCCTGTCCAGTCCTTACCATGATATTTGTGCATTTTGGCCCTTTACTCTGCTTCTTAAAGAGCCGTTGGGTTGTTTTCCTTTGTCTGTTTTCGTAGCCACATCAAGTGTCCCTTTGAGGGCTTTGGGGGGGTTGCAGTAGGTGCCTAGCCTCCCAGCCCAGTTTGCTGTTATCCAGACTTGTTTGGCTGTGCTCCAGTCTTTCCTGGATGCCAGCCACACTTTCCCAGTAGTCACCATGTAATACCCAAGATTCAGAGCATTGTATTTAATGGTTAAAGACCCACCAGGCATCTCCAACAGTGCTTCTTCATACTGGTGTGTTTCCTGGAGGCACAACCCAGATGTAAGTAGGACAAGACAAAAGATATTTTTGACAAATCATTGTCAAAGACGAAGACAAACTTAATGTAATTGTTTTTTTTTTTTTAGAAAAATAATCAAATACAGTATATAAAACACAAAAAAGGTACAAATTAAGTACCAGTAGATCCCCATAAATACCCATAAATCCCACTAGATGTCTACAGACACTCTTCTTGATCCAGTCAGCAATAAATACCAATCCAGGTTTCCAGCCAGTTATTGTAGATCTTTCTTTAGCCTCAGGCTGAAATGCATTGCCATTGGCTTGTTTGGCAATCCTGTTCTGCTGGTCAGCAAAGCAGTGTCCTCCCGTTATAACATTTTGGTTGATTGGAATGCTGCTCAACCATGGTTAAGATGTTGTTGTTGTTTCATTTACATTTTTTTTCGCATTGTACAACTGTAGCACAGGGTGGTCTTGTACTGTGACAAAAATATCAGGAATTTCAATGAAGCATTTCTAGGCAAGAATGTAAGGAGGTTTTCCTGCGCAGTCCATCCCAGTCCATTTAATTTGTATAGCACGTTTAAAACCAAAGTATACAGCGCTTCACAGTATACAGAAAATGGCTAAACAGCCAGGTTAAAAGGTTTTCATACACAGACAATGTATGATTAGAGCAGGTTATTAGCTCAGTCAGTAGCATATCCTTTTGAGATATCAGCAGGGAGGTTTACTAACGGTCTACGCCAAGCTGTGCTAGCTGGCATCCGTTACATTTACACAAAAAGTAATATACTGGGGGCGCCATGGTGCAGTTGGCTAAGGTGCCCATGCAATGCTTGTGACCCGGATTTGAATTTGACACCTCTGACCCTACCTCAGTGGTATCTCCCACTCACTTCCTGTCCTTGTCCACTTACCTGTATATAAATGAAAAGGTGAAAAATCCTTTTTTTAAAAAGTAACATGCTAACAGTTTAGTAGCACCACAAAGCTCAGAAATGGAAAGCATTTGAAAAATACATGTTCAACACTTGAGTGTAATACCATGTACATTGGTAAATCACCCACCTCAAGGGGTCTGGCATGTACCTGACCAAGACTACAATGATAAAGCATAGAGTATAGAGCATAGGAAATTAAATGAATTGTGTCTCATTGCGTTCAATGTCAGTTAGGACGATTCAGGGGGCCGAGAGCTTCACAGGGCCCCACAGAAGACTATGATTTTTAATCAACAATATGTAAGTAAAATATATGGACATACTAATTTAGTTTATCCATAGAGTTAAGACAATTAAAGTAATACATCGTTTTTTTGTTTAGATTTTGCAGTTATCTTTGTATATACCCACCCATGCACATTTCTATATTTTTCCGTTATTTGGTATGGCCTAACATGTGTTTCTTGTACTGTGTATGGCTACTGCTCCACTTGTCAGTTCATTGTTACCCTTCTCGGCCAAAACTGTAAAAATTAGTGAAGTTCTAAATGCAACAGGCTAGTGCAGTTTTGCTCTTCAGCAAACATACCAAAGATGATGTTTTAACATGACAATTTTCATTTTACACCAAAGTGTCCCTTTAAGTTTATATACTAGTTTACATACTGTGGTGCTGCATGCTGCTGCTGTTAGAAATGCATGTCGGGATATTAGAGGACACAAGGAGGAAAAGGAAAGAGAGAATTAAAGAAAAGAAAGGTTGACAGTTGTTCCCACAGTTTTTAAAAAATAAATTGTTCTGTCCCTGACAGATATTATGATAGTTTAGGCAGTACAGTGCCAACTAGTGTTGAGCCGTGCATAGCTCATTCAATAATTTGTATAGCGTTACTATAGTAACCACTGGTCATCCTTTTGCCTCACATCTATTAAAATCCAATACCATCTGTTCCGTTTAAGCCCTTATAACTTATCATCTGTAAGTATACAAATAACTTACCTTTAGTACGTTAGAATGCAATAAAATAGAACTTCCTGTTTTGTTTTAACCCCCCCCTTCACCCATTCTACCCATGCCCTTCCTCAAGTAGCCATCCCCAAACTACATTCTATGCACTTTATTCCCACCTCCCCATGCAGAGTTTTAGACAATCAATTACCAATTTCACTGCATGTCCTACTCTAACCAGTATGTCTATGCAGGTGACAATAAACCATCCTTGTATCTTTGTAAAACCCTATACCACGCTGTTCCATGGATTCATCTGCCAGAGTCTACAGTCAAACTCATAAAGATATAATTTAAAAAGGACATTTATTCATTTCATCTGTTCATTGTAGTTATTTTGTACCAAGAACTTATATACATTTTGTATCATTTTCAGTTTCACTCTTATTCATTAAAAATGGAGCTTGGAGGCTATTTCCTGACTTCGACACTTTATTGAATGGAGTTAGGTTGGCTGTCAAATTGAGTTCATAAACACTCGAGGCTGACAGTACATAAATAAATTCATTAACAAGCTGATTTTAGCCAAAAAGATAAAGCCAGCTGAGTTCGTCATCAGGCTATTTCCAGGATGGCGAAGAAGAAAAAAAAACGTTTCCACTGTCATTCATAAGAATGGCCTATCCTACAGATTAGGTCTCCATTGAAAAATATTAGAGTGAGACTGTATTTTTGCAATAAGCTTTTAGCCCCTATAATAGTTTGCGTGACAGCTAATTATACTAGTTCACAGGTAGTTTACAACAAATGGGATACCCTTATGTACAGATGTAGCCCCACGGTTAGGAGATACAGTATTTGGGAGAAGGTGAGCTAAACACTATTTCCAGTCCTACTCTAGGCTACAAAATGTTGCACAAAGCCACCAGAATTGCCTAATACATGAATAAAATGCTTCAGGGTTAAGATGCTATGTTTGACTATAGCTTACAATTGTGGCTATTTTCCAAAAATGAAATGAAACTGTGATCAAGATATGTTGATTAGCTTTCTTAATGCTACATTTTATGCTTAGCTTGTAGGTTATCCTTGCTAATTCTATCCAAATAGACTGTGTTCATTAGTGACAGATTAGCTCTATTCCTATTCCTGGGTTTATTCCCCCAGGATTTCTGGTCTCAACTAAAGGTTGGGCAAGTCAGGGCTTCCTTAGGCTTAAAGTATAAGGGTGGCAATTAAAATCCTGTCAAAGACAGCACTTTGGTTTAAAGTAATGTTTGGAGATGTCTGCAGACCATCTCTCCATGCAGAGGACTGAGTTTTATGAGAAATAAAGTTGGGTATATGAAAGAATAAAAAGTATAAGACTTGAATCTAAGTAAAGAACAGTGGAGTGTGGAGAGAGAAATATTTGATACAGTGACTTTTCAATGGGGCCTGCATTTTTATACAGTAAATGGTTTAGGTTTAAGCAATGTGTGGCAAGTATAATGTGGCAGATACCATTGTTACTTCTCACAGGGATTTACTTTATTTGGAGCACAAGTATTATTTTATAATCTCTATCCTGAGCAGTTACCTTGATTCCATCTGGCCATAGATATGTGTCTAAAAGTTACATGATTAACAGGTACAAAAAACTCTTTTATACCCACTTCCATCAGCCTTGTCTTTTTATATATATTTATATTGTTGATGTTTTCATGTCTGCGTCCACTGTCTGGTGTGCTTGGCTTTGTGTACTCTCTTTTGGCTGCAAAACAATGTGCCCCTCGGGGATAATAAAGACATAAACTTTGAACTTAATACAGATACTGCAATGCATATTAGACTGATATTTTATATTTTAGTGCCTAAATACTACCATATCCAATATAATTATTATTGACAACTGTCATTGCTGTATTTCTCCATTTGGCATTTTATGCTATAAGTGTGTGACCTGCATTTCCACTAGGTGGTGTAGGCTACTTATTGAACACATTGTTACCAGGAACAACCCTCAGCAAACACCTCAGCTGAAATGACCCGTGTGGTGGTGAACGTTATATGAAGTCAGATATTTTATGAGCTTTACCAAGTATATATTTTTTATTTTTAATCATGGTCTATTAGCTCTAGGCCTATTGAGGTTTTTTTTTTTTTTTTTTTTACTTTTTTGCAGTGATGAAAAGAAATGATAGTTGATATTTCTATAGTACCACAGTAAATTTACCCTGTAACCAAACAGAGCTTGTATAAAAGCATTTGTAATGATGTATGAAATAGAGTAGCCTATGTTTATCACTGTTTGGGGACAAACTACAAATTGCATGATGAGTGTCAATGATGAACGTCATACAAAACAGCAATACAGACAAATAAGTATTTCATTGATAATTGAGAATTTCATTTTTATTGGTTTATGTGTTCCAAAAGCTGTGTATTGTGTGACAGTCCAAATGAATGTACTGAATATGTTGTTCAACAACTGGCACCCCATTGTCTATGGTTAAAATATGCCTCATTCCCTCTCTGTGAAGAATCTAAGTCTAAGAAAGACAATATTAGTTATTCTATACATTTACAATTAAATTAAACAATGGTCTAACTCCATACATTGTTTGCTTATCCAGAGTAGGCCTATATCCTTGATGAAATACCCATGATATAATATTATTTTTAAGCAGTAGGCTACCTCTTGAATTCAAACAACTGCAAAGCTGTCTAATAGAAAATCATTCTGTGAGTAGCCTGGGTCACGTGTTTATCCACTAGGTGGGGTAGGCTACTAATTAATACATTGTAAACCATTGAGGAATAAATTCCTTAGCAAACACCTCAGTTTGAAAGAAATTTGGACTGCCCTCTGCAGCAGAGATTTAAATAAGTTATCAACTACGATTTATTTCCTTATCTAATTGTTCCTCAAAGTATCAAAGTACACTAATCACGTTCGATTATTCTAATTGTTCTGCTAATTACCCATATGCAAATTATTTTTGACCTTCTCACTGCTGTCTTTCCAGGCTTATCTCGCTGCCCTGTGCATGTTGTTGATTTGCTTGCTGCAACGGAGTCGGATCTCCTGTCACATTCTATGATGCAAAAACACTGCAGCTGTGTATGCGTGCCTGCAACCAGCACAAATGGTTCCCATCCTTCACCCTCCAGCGTGGTCAATTTGAGGTTCATTTTCACTTTCACCCACAACGGGCCTTTTACCCTCAGAAGGTGTTAGTGTTAGACCACGAAAAAGCCCCATGACAACACAGGCGCGAGTACCCTCAATGGCCTGTGTCCATGGCGAACCTAGGGGCGACGCGCTCAGGACTGGCCCAAAACATGGGCGATTTTGTCAAGAGATGACACTGAATAAACGATCTAAATGTTTTACGGAGATTGTTTTGCCACTGTATCCCCTCGGTGATGACACGGGGGGAAATCGACCCCCGTGGCCCGTGGTTGCAGAGCCAGGACGCGTTGGGGGAAATGAGGCAGACAGCCAGTAAATAATTGTTGCCATTGTGCCCCTCAGCCACGGGAAAGGCTCGGGGACTGCTCCGCACGATCTGCCAGGGTTTGACATGGCACCCGGACCCCGAGCTGTCGCCCCTACGGAAACATCACCCGTGCCTCCACAATTTGTGCACTTAACACTTCACTTGGCACATGACAGGTGCTTATTTCCTTATACTAGTTCCCTCTTTTTTAAAGAGAGCGGGGGTAAGTAGAATGTGGACATACACCATGGGTCTCTCTGTGTAGTGCCCTGCAGCGTACGTATGTGGTTATGTCAGCAATATGACTGCATGGACATTGCAATGTTACCTTTATACATCGTTATTATTATTATTATTATTATTATTATTATTGTTGTGGTTGTTATTATTATTCAGAACAACATCAACTGTTGTATGTAGTTTTTTTATTTTACGAATTGTTCATTTTATAGTAATTCTCATAGTTTGGATAAATCCCAAAAACAAACATGGATCACTGACAAAGGCTACAAGAGAAATCATGTGTGTGTTTCATTGGCATATCATATTTATTGGACATAACACTGCACTTTCTAGGTTTTATTCATCTTCAGTCGGAGACTAGCCTTTGAAAGGATTGTCCTAGTTCGATTACATGGCAGCCATTTATAAGACTTACTTTTTACACTCACTGATATATACTGTATATGGTGATTTGGGGAGAAGTGTCCATTTTTCGTAGTCTAGCATTTTTATACACTCTCAGAAAAGAAGGTAAAGAATTGTACTTGTCACACCGGCAGTACCCTCAAAGGCACAGATTTGTACATCTACTGTCCCCTTATTTTTTGAAAGTGCAGGGGTACAAATCTGTATCTTCAGGTACAATCACCATAAATATACCCCCAAAGGCTAATATTAGGACCTTAAGGTACTAATGTGTACCTATTCACCTCTGTAGAAGGTACAAACTAGTTGCAAAACAGTGGTTAAAAGGTACAATTATCTGCCTTTGAGGGTACTGTCGGTGTGACAAGTAAAAGTACAATTCTGTACCTTCTTTTCGGAGAGTGTACTCCTTCTGTAATAGTCTAATGTGTGAGATGAAGATACTTGCTCAATAATCCAATGCTACTTGAACCCAGGAGGTCAACTGAAAAAAAATGTGTTTTTGTTTAGTGTGTGGCAAACCACTGAGACAGAGAAAGAGAGAAAGAGAGATGGTTTACGGTGTGCAGCTGGGCACCTTCTGCCACCCGCATAGGATTGTGGGATAGGGAGGGCAGTGCCACGCTCACTCACATGCTGCACATCCCCTCGGTTAATTGATGTCGGACATTTCCACTGCTGCCACATTCAGGGGAGCCTTAAATAATTTCACCCAAGGCCTTGGTCCAGGTCTTTGGTATAACCTCGCCTCCTGCAAATTGGTCCCATCTGGAGGTGTGGGGGAGTTGCCAAGGGCTCGAGCAGTGTGGAGGAGGCCTTCATGTAAGCAGAAGGTTTCTAGAAGCCCTGACGTCCCAGCGCGCACGGATCTATGTGACCTCGATGCTGGCTCATGTCAAGATAACATAATCTGACTTCAGAGCTCTTGCTTTTGGTGTAACAGCCACAGATCCCCATCAGAGTAGCAGACTTTTGTGTTTGGATAAGCAGAGTGATAGCTGTGAGAGCACCGCTAAGGGACAGAGCGAGCGAGCGAGGGAGCGAGCACTTTTTCAGAAGCTGTAGCAGCTTTCTTTCTGTGTGACTCACCTGACTGCAGTCTCTCCCTCCGCTTGCTATTCCTCCTGATCTATTATCCATAGCCTGTCCATGCGTATTCAAGTCACTGCCTCAGAAGTTGTCAAAGTAACAACGTTTTAATACTGTCGTCTATGCCATTGTGAATAAAACAGAGACTTTTTTTGTTTTGTTTTTGGTCATGTTTTGGCGAATTTGTCTGAATCATGGCCTTGTTCTGAAATAAATGGCACAGTGTATTCATGTGTGTTTGTAATTTTTTGTGATTTGTTTTTCTTCTCTAGGTACCAAGATTTTATGACAAAGTTACTTCAGAAAAAAAAATAACACCACATCACACCAGCAAAATGTGGCCTTGATATAGGACGAAGGGCCCAACATAATAAATAATTGAATGTTTTACTCACTGAGAGCATCTCCTACCTTGACACTTTAAGTGACTTTCCTGGATATTCTAATAGCACTTGTCATCTTTTCGTCCTTAGCGCTTGTATTCAAAGTCATGGTCTCACCCTCAGTTTTCAAATCCCATTGCTCTGGTTGACAATTCAAAAACATGACTGGGATTACACCTCTTTTTGTCCTTGTCAATCACTGGCACCTTGCACTCGTCTTGAAGTCACACCAGAGACTGCAGGGAGAGACTGTCAGGTGGCATTAGTGTCCCCCCGCCACAGCTAAAAGACAACTTTTTAACATAACAAAAACCCCAGCGATGCATTATTAAACGTGCAGATCAGGCACAATTTTCTGTGAAAGAGCTTGGATCTCAGCTGAGCTCCAGCTCGCGGTCAAGTCTCGCTCGTGAGCCCCCTTTGCGGTTGAGCCGCGAGGCCGAGGCACGATCCCGCCTGCGTCGCTCGCCATGAATAAACTATCAGCGCCGAGAAGCCGAGCTGAGCGCTTCGCCGCACACACACTGAGAGACGCAGCACCCGCCCGCCTGCCCGCCCGCCCGCTCGAAACCTGGGGGCTGGAACCTGACAGATGTGAGGTGGAGTTAGGGGGGCTGGGTTGGGGTGGTGGTGGGAGGATGGAGAGGGATGGAGAGGGATGGAGAGGGTGGAGGGCAGATGTAGACCGGGTCCAGGTGGTCCCAGGCCCCTTCCGCCTGGCCAGCAGCAGCTCATCGCAGCATTCACCTGATTGGCACTAATTGGCAGGCTCTGCTCGCTGAGACGTGGGGAGTTGAGAGGCTGGAGACGTGTCCCCTGTGCTGCCTGCCAGTGATGTGTTTTTTCTCCCCTCCTCTGGTGGACTCACTCTCCCTGACCTTGGGAACTTGCTACCACTGTCCTCAGATCAAAGTGGGCAGCGAGCGAAAGAGAGCGAGAGAGAGAGAGACGTTGAGAATTGGCTTTGGAATGGTAGACAAAGCCTTCACCATCAGAGCGATGGCCTTGTGTGTGAGTGTGTCGTTGCTCCATCCTGCGTGCTGACAGGTACTACCAAACTATTGTCCTCTTCAAGTTTTTCTGCAGGTGCCTAAAAATGTGTCAGAAAGAAAGGTGGTGCATATTTTATGATGTACTGATTAAAACACTTTATATTGGTGTTTTTTTTTTTCTTTTGTCAATGTAGATGTAATATAGGCAGAAATAAAGCTAACCACACTGAAATCAGTCCCTAATTAGTTGTTGCTTTCTACGGCATGACATGTATTATTTTGTTTTGAATGAATGAATGAATGAATGAATGAATGAATGAAGGAAGGAATGAATGAATTGAATGAATGAAAATGATGGTTTTAGGACCATCTCCATACCTATGATTTATTCCTCAAACAGAAAGGAAAGTCTTCATTATAAACCAACATAGGTGACAGCTCATTTGCAATGGTCAGTTTCTCAGAAAGGGGGCAAATTCACTACATGGGGGCGCCAACAATTTCGCAAAGCCCACAGACTTCCACAGTGTGCTTTAGTGCAGCGCTTGTTTGATGCCAAGTACTTCAACATACTTGGAGGAAAATTGGCAAGGTGTTTTCAGACTACTCTGAAAGGAGTGTGTCAGTCCACCAACCAGCTAATTGTGTCTCCGCGGGGATTTCAGATGTTACCTGTAAGCCGGCTGAACCACACAGAAAAAGAAAGCCACTAAGGCAGTGGAGTCATGCTGACCACTTACACATGCATGACACAAATCAATAAACAGCCTGGATTATTATGGGGGCCGCAGTGGAAGTTTGTCAGATGTGAGCAGCACTTAAGTTTAACAAGTTTAAATTTGAAAGGGGGTAAAAAAAGAGAAAAGAGCAGACCACAAGGTGTTTTCCCTATGCCGCAGCAAATGGTTCTCATTTCAGTGACATTACAGTCGCCACTCAAATGCCTGTTTTTCTCCTGGTCTTCTCTGCTTGTTTTCTCTTTTTATGAACTTGGGTGACTTGGCCTTTTTCTTCCCTTTCAGCCAAATTGATCTCAGTGCTGGAAAGCTAATTGTTCAGGCATGTGTTCGGCTTCCTGGTGGAGAGTGGATGTGAGCCAGCCGAGGTTAAAGGTCGCCATGACATGTTTTTTTTCTCTGATGCTGAAATGGGGAGAGGCCATGGGAGAGTGTCGAACACACAGATGAATTGAGCCCTTCGTCGAGGCACTTAAATGTGGAATGAATACAAGGACCAACAAAGGCAAAAATAACCTGAGTGGCTTCTGGTAGCTCCTGTAAAGCTGGTAGGTATCACCAGGTCTATCATGGAAAACGTTTTGCTGAAACTACAGCTATAACTGTTCGTTGTCAGTAATTCTTCTATAAATTGTTCAATATTGTAGTCAATTACAATTTATATTTTGACAGCTGTGATATGAGTTTGTATCCATGTTGACAGAATTCATGAGATAAGTAACTCAAAGGTAAGTTTTTAAACTGGTAGTTAAATTTGTATAATTTTAGGACATTGGCTGCTTCAATTATAATGGGGCTTTAATAAAGAAAGTAATTATTCTTTATTGCATTCAAACACAATAGTCAAGATTTTATAATGTATCCTCTGAGAACCTGAAAACACTTTCATTTTGAAAACTACAAAATCATAGAACACAGCCCTGTTCATGATATTTATGAACTGCAAAAAAAGGAAGCCAGCCAGAAAGGGAAAAAAAAGTGAACAGTGAGCATGGACATCGATTTTCTTCTTAACGTAAACAACAACAACAAAAAAACAGAGAAAGCTAAGCCAATAAAATGACCTGGTATGGAGCTGGCCACTGACAGAGCCACATAGGATGAAAGCAGACACCCCACTGACAGACCAGCCCAGCCTGCTGGCCGCTCCATAGGAGTGCAGTCATGCATTATATAGATAGTGCTAATCACTCAACCCCTAACCACACCACACTCAACCACTCAAGCAGAAAAACACACACTTTTGTTGTGCACTTGACATGAAGGGGGAAATACATTTAGAAATGTAACAATATTGTATATGACACAGACGTGTCTTGTGTTATATGTATTGTCATCTAAAAAAGGAACACAAATAAATTACGATACAATTACGCGTGTGTGTGTGTGTGTGTGTGTGTGTGTGTGTGTGTGTGTGTGTGTGTGTGTGTGTGTGTTTTTCCAGACAGTTCCAAGTTTGGCAGCAAGAAGAGAAGGGCCCATTTAACAAAGCTTGTGTAATAGATTCTGGCATATCCCGCCAAGCACCAGCGGGG
Source organism: Setipinna tenuifilis (assembly GCA_030347295.1). NCBI lineage: Eukaryota > Metazoa > Chordata > Actinopteri > Clupeiformes > Engraulidae > Setipinna > Setipinna tenuifilis. The sequence goes on along the minus strand of CM059280.1, from coordinate 10,677,807 downwards.
CCACAGACCTTCACTAAGCCCAGCAGAGGGTCTTTAATTGATGTGGATAAGGAAATTATCTATACTCTGGTGATTCCAAGCGGAATATGCTGAAAATTCAATTAAACCAATCTATTTTCTTAAAATATAAAGTGCGACCATGAGAGTCAACTACAAGGTCAGTCCACAATTCTGAGCATTTTTACATCTTGGAAAATGTATGCTGTGAATTGCACAGAGACACAATACATTTTCACATTGTTCAGGACATTACTAGTGTTTTATCTTTCATGAATCAACCGTCAATAGCTTTTCAAATTAAAATCCTTTTAAAATGTAAGCACACTTTGCAACTGTGACGTCACAGTATTTGCTCTTTTGTAAATGCAAAAGACAAAATACTGAAAATGACTAGGACTGAAAATGACCAGAATCTTACTGGAAAGTGGTGGCACTGAAAATGCAGGGTCTTATAACGCACTGAAATTCTGTATATGTTGCTAAAGTAATTTACACACACGCACACACACACACAGACACACAAACACACACAGACACACACACACACACAGATGGTGCTGTAGAGCAGGTACACTGCTACAACTCCAAGAATATCAGTTGAGCCATGCCATAGTGTGCAGTCATAAAGGGGAGCAGAGGGATAAAAGAAGGGGTCTGAATGGTCACAAACACCTCTGAAAACCCATCAGTGTTTTGGTTTCAGTTGGTTTAGGGAGAACGACAGGGCAAGGTGATTCTTTATTTCTCCCAGAGAAAAAAAAAAGAAAAGCACCCTTTGCAAGTTTGCTTTCAAAAAAAAAAGAGAGAATGGTTGACCAGTCAGTCTCTTCACAAAGTGTGAATAATACAACGACTCACACTGCAACAAAGTCCTTGAAAGCCACATCGGTTTTAAGAGGACGGCAAATGACTTAGTCCAATTCATTTTTCAGGGACTGAGACCCCGGCCAGCCACAGGTCCATTAGACATCATTCGGACGAAAAGAAAAATAGATGCTCCCGAATAACCTCTGATAGTGTGATTGTATGAAGCCGACATGCCAACAATGACGGCCCTCTGTCTGATGTTTGTGTACATCTGTATGCAGTGTCTTGTATTGATTTTCAGGGGCCTTTGCTTGCAATATTTGGCACTTGCTAGCACTTGCTTCAACAAAACACTTGTCCAATAGAGCAATCTGAGATGTTGAGAACTTCTGTTTGTTGACAGCTGGGATTGATCATGTGGCGATGCATTATGTAATTAAACAACATCGATGGCTAACACAGTTCCCTTTCCCAAAAGTGATAATCGGATTCACTGTCTAATGTCTGTCCCTAACTTAATAGATATTGGACCTATATCAGTGTTTCACTTTCATGCTTATACGACTTGCTTTGATGTTACCCTGCACGCATCTGACATAGAATAAGTCTTAATAAGTAATTGTCACATACACAATGACCAGTTTTGAGTCTATTGCAAGTTTATTTCAAAGCAACGAGATGTCTGGCACAGAAGAAACACACATTAGCAAGTGAAGGCTGGACGTTTACACCAAGAGCTAATAAAGTGACAAGTAATTCAATTTCTATTTACAAAAGCAACAAGAGTGATTAGAACACCATAAACTAGCATTGGCATTTGGGTGTCAAAAAAATTAAAGGCAGCTCAATTTCATGCAGAGAGTAACAAATAGATTTGTTGGAAAGCTAACATTCAGGAGTTTTTGATACGTATTAGTTTCTCTGGACACCACTCTGGAAGCGAATTAAAAATGTCTAAAATGTAAGGGTAGGTTTGGAAAGCCATGTTTTTTTTTACATAAATAAGGCCAAGAACATTTCAAAGTATAGACCTGAATTAAACATTACGAAGAGGTCATTAAACATTGTCAATAGAAACATTTCCCAATCAAGATAAGTGAAATATGTCAAGGAAACTGTCAATGATTGCCTGTCTTTGGGATCCACACGCTGAGCTACATGCCACAATTAGGGAATTAGAGAAATAAATGTCCAGAGAAATTAACCTATGTATCAAAACCTCCTGAATGTCAGCTTTTTGACAAATATATTTGTTACTCTATCATTTTGAGATTCCAAGAAGTAAACATTTAAAATTTGTCCCATCTTTTTGGCCTACCCTGTATAATAGATTGAACAGCTTTTGTTTTGAAGAAATAGTACATTACATGAAAAGCTACTAAAGCTGTAAAATCACTAAAGATGTTAAAAAAGAAATACTGTCATTCATGTCATTTGATCTTTCTTGTCCGTTCAGAGTAGTCTACAGTGCAAATGGTTTCTGCTCATTTACAGCCACATCACGTCATAGCTAATCTGCATAAAAATGAACTGCCTTCAACTTTTGTTGACGCTCTAGTCCCCCAAGCTCTGACGTTCATCGGTTTTGTCACTCTAAATCGTCTTGTCTTGTAAATTTCTTCCGTCATATTTAAAGTTTTAGCTCTTAGTGTGAACGCAGTCAGACACGGCTCTTTGTCCTTCTAGCAGATAGCGCTGGTCATAGTGGGAGGGTGAGTGGTCAGGCCTGTTTTGGGGAAGTGAAACAGCAGATGGCCCCTGTTACCACCAGACAGGGCTTGCCTGAGCTGAGGAGGAATGATGAAACCCTAACAGAGCAACACCACCAGTCCCAAGGATGACTCCTGCCTGAGAATGGAGCTCTGACCTCCTCAGGAGACCTTCCTCACTCCCTCCCTCCCTCCCCCGCTCCCTCGCTCCTTCCCGGAGCTCTTCCTCCCCTCCCCCGCCGCCACACCGGACGGCGTCTCCCCGAGTGACTGAGTACAAAAACACCCAGTGATTTGTCATTGGAATAAACGCAGGTGACACATCTGAGCCACTGGCGCACTCGGGGTAGAAACAGACCCCTTACTGTCAGTATCACACGGCACTCTGATTGCATACTTAATCACCGATCAACCCCCAAAAAGATCAGACGTGCTGGAGACATACAAACAGCAGCTAACCACCGCTGCCTCCCTTTCCCCTTTTTCCCTTCTCCTTTCTCCCCACTCTTGATACGTTTGGGTGTAATGGATTTTTATCAGGCAAAAGTATCGGGGCTGATTTGACGAGTCCCCAGGCTGCTCGTGTATTCCTTTTGAAATCCTGTTCTTTAGTAGTCTTGCTCAAGTAGCCTGGGGCCATGGCCTTCAGAGATCACAATGTTATTAATATAAACATGTCAAACCGCATGCTGAAATTCAAAACAGAGGTGCCAAAGATGTCAAGGTGTCAAACTCCTGAAATATAAATTACTCTTTAGTATTCCTAACCACTACACAAAATATGTTTTAATACAAAAAAGAATGAAAGAAAAAAAAACATAGATACACGCAAATGTTTAATATTTCAAATGGAGAGTCACCAAATGCAAAGCCCATAAGGACTCCACCGATGTCCTCAATAGTCAGGTTGTTAGATGAACTTGTGGCCCACAGGATGAAATGGCCTATAAGGATGGTGGGGGCATCTGTTGATGAAATAACGGTTGATATAACTCAGAGGTCTTAGTGAGAAATGCAAGACAATCTACAGTTCTTTTTTTATGAAACTGCATGTTATTCTCTTCTGTATATCTGTTTGCTGGATTGCCACCCTTTCACTTTATTGATCTTTTAATTTATCGTTCAATGGCTTTGTTCCGTCATCACAGTTTGTTAAATACAATCAAGCACAATAACTGCTAAATATTGGGTTGTGCCATTTTTTTGGAAAATGCAATTTCAGACATTTTTCCCTCTGCACATGGTCCTATGCATTGGATATTTCAGCGTATTTGTGCACCTTGTATTTACCACATAATCTCCCTGCAAAAAGCACAAAAGAGTCTCATCCAGAGCCTTTAATAAATGCATGCTGTGCCATTTTTAATGGCAATGTTATCATTTTGATTGCCTTCTTATTTTTGCACCATGAAAAATGTCACCAAGCGCCTTTTGCCTTCTTCAGGCTGAGGGTGAAGGTTGGGCACACCATCTCTGGCCCGCCAGCTGATTTTAGAGAGAGGAAAGGCACACCTAAGAAAGAAAAAGAGAGAGCAAGGACGACAGAGATATCTGGCACTACCATTACTATGGCAGCGATGGTAAACGCTTTTTACCACATGCCACAAGCACTTTCAGGTGCCTGTCATCCCCGATGAGCATAAACATTTGACGTGATGCTATGATACATCTGTGACAAAAAAGGGCCCGATAAGCGACCCGAGCAGGCAGAATCACCTGATGTGATATGTCACCTCTTCCGGTTTTCTGAACAGGCGTTTGTTTGGGCGTGCTTTGCTGCAGGGCCCCTTAGCGTCAATGTGCATCTGCCATCGCACCAAGCCACGAAGCACCGGCATGACATCTGAAACTAAGCAGATATTCAGTGGTTTACACTTCAAATGTTTTTAGCCACTGAGCCCTCTGAGAGCAAACTGTCCATCAGCAAAGTGGAGGACCTTGAAGCACTTACCTGCCTACTACAGTTAACTGAACACCCAAAGCTTTTTCATTGTGTAAAAAGCATTTGGAATGCAGTGTGTTATGAAAACACTTTCTATTTCAACTGACATAACGAGCAGGACTGATGGCACAGTCCACTGAAGCATTGCTGGTTTGTATTTTAAATCTATTCCCTTATAACAGAAATGGAGGTTTATGTAAAGTATATTCACAATATCTGATACAAAAAAATGAGATTAGGGTTGATTTGTACAGAGAAGCCAGGTCTAATTGCTTAACGTATTATGTTGGTATCAGGTTGGAATGAAGACTTAAATTTTGATGTCCATGGAGATGAGAGTGAATGAACTCTTCAGCTGGTTTATTGTTCTTATCCACTGGTCTGGAATATGCCAGGAGGGAGAGGAGGAGGAGGAGGAGGAGGAGGAGGATGGTGGCAGGGCAGGCCTAGGTCTTGGGTCCTGTATGTCCCACTGGTGAGATGAACCCTTAACACACATGTGCACACACACGTGTGCGCGCACGCACAGACACACAGACACACAGACACACACACACACACACACACACACACACACACACACACACACAGACACACTGCCTGCCCTGTTTGCCCCGAACCACTGAACCGCACATTCCCCCGCCACACTTATCTTCACAAATGTTGGGCTGTCAAGGGTCAACACCGGGGTTGGGAGAGAGCCTTGAGCCCCAGGAACCCCTCAGCCCCCCCCCCCCACCCCACCTTCAGCAGCACCCAGCCTGGAAGGGCAGCAGAGACCCCTCGCAATGAGCACCACTGCTGTTTTAGTCATGAGCTGTGCACAGCCACAATATTCCTTAATGACTCACCATGGCACAGATTCACAAGCCAGCACAGGAGATGCTGGAGTCTGTAATCCTGTTACGATTCTGGCCTCCAGCTCAAGAGCAGGGAAGTTCACAGTTCATTGAACCTCCCCTTGTCCATGTAGCCCACTGACAGGCGATGTTTACGAAGTACCGGGAGGTCACAAGAACTGCAAACAAACGCTATACCACACCTAGTCCAGATTAGGTCACCTCTAGACCTGTAGTACTGAGATGCACTGAAAAATTGCTCTGATCCAGAAGCTGGGAGCGATACATACTCAGGCATGACTTTAAGGATGCAGATTGCGTGATATCTACAGGGATGCAGGATGTTGACAGCACGGGCATGGCGCAGGGTAGGGAAAGCAGGCCAGATACTGGAGCAAACACATCTTTAGCTTACTCTTCTCCAATCTTGTTATAGCTTAAAAAAAACTGCTAATGTGAAATTTAAAAAATGATTCCCCCATGCACGGGTGCACTTCAAAAGTGACATCAAAATACTTTGATACAAAACATATATATTTCAAAGTTGGAAATATTTGATATAAGTGCCTTTAGCATTCATGTAAACAACACCGATGTGACCAAAGCTGCATGATACTGGTCTTTGATCTTAGCCCCTTGCCTTTGATCTGGCACTGGAGTAAAAAAATGTATTTTCCAAGGGGGTGCATCAAGCTGCACGGAGGAATGACCCTGGCAGCATTAGGCAAACAGCAGATTAAGCAGCAGCTCCCCTAAACCTGCAGCAGAAAAAAAAAACTGGACAAATCAAGTAAACATACTTACCAATCTGTCACATATAGGAAAAAGCATGCCCAAGCGATCTTCAAAACACCCCCTAAATTAGCGTTACCATTTGTAAATTAACTCATGGAAGATTATAAATGTAAAGGCCCTAGTGGAGGTAGAAAAAAAATCAGAAACATTTATCACAGCAGTAAATTAGCACTGCCTTGGAATCACACCCCAGTCACAAGCGTTTAGTCCTCTGCTACCAGAACGGACGCAAATAACTTGCACTAATTGACTTTGAAGGCAATTACTGGGATGGAAAAAAAAATGGGAGAGTGGAATGTTTAAAACCTAGTGGTGCTGGACGAAATGCATATTGATGGCTAGCATCAAAAGAATAGTCTTTGAAGTGGTGTGGTGTCAGTGTGTGATCGATAGGGGAGCCCCAGATACTAACCAGGTTCTCCTCAAGCATGATCTGTGGGGCAAAGGAAAGGGGACGCTGGGCTGTGTATTCATCCATCCATCCGACTGCAACCTTCACAATGAGAGAGGCTATTATAGGACATCATTCAAGGATGAAGAATGGGAGACATGAGTCTTAGTCTTAGTCTTAGTGTGGTCCCCCCACACACAAAAAAAAAATCAGCACAAACCTCATCGAGGGGAAAAGTTCCATGTTCTGACTGTGGTTGGGGCTCGTAAATGCCATCCGCTGCCAGGGATGATAATTATGACCAGAAGTGTCACTGGAATGCAAGCGCACAAACTGCCATGTAAATGTTCTCTCGCCTGCTGTGTTTTCCAAATTGCTCACTCAGGACCCTCCTCAGAGGGGCTAACTATGTCAGCTCCACCGCAGCGCAGCTGCCCGGTGCTCCCATGTCGCCATCAGAAGGACCAGTCGCCAAAGGCCCTGCTGATCATCAGTGTCTGCCACTCTTGTTCAGTAGCTAAGCTCTGATGTTGCTTGTAATTTCGCCCCCTCTTGTGCCTTAAGGGCTATGACAAGCCTATAAGCACACTGAGCAAATCCCCTGGCAAACGTATATTAGGGGTTAGAGATGTGAATTTGCCGTTCCTCAGGGGCAAGGATTTTGTGCTCTAGCTTGACAGCCAAACACTGTAATTCCCCCACCGAAGACCCCACAGTGCAAGAGGTCAACACAATATCATCATCACACAATGAATGTGCTACTGGGTAGGCTTAATTTTTTGTCTTGCAAGTTCTCACAGGGTGAGGCATACTTGGAGCTTAAAAATTCATAATTGATTTCATTTTGTCGAGAGATACCAGTGCTGCAACTCTGACACAAAGAAACCTTGTTACCGGTATATCCACAAGAAATGTTCAAAGAAAATTAAAAATCTTTTGATTCAAATTTTGGACGCACAATTGACACACCTTATTAAATGCTCAGATAATAAAAAAAATATTTGGAAAATGTAAAGTCATTTTAGGGCCAATCCAGCACCTTTTCAATACTATATGATATTAAGGAAGAGTAAATATTAGAGGCTCACATTTCACAGCCGTGTATTCTCTCTGGTTCATCCTATTGATTTTTTCCCCTTTTGAAAAATACATTTTAAAAAGGCTCGAAGCCATCTGACACCATGATCTGGCTAGACACACATGGGCAGCACTGTGCCCTGAGGGTGTTGTGACCCTGGAGAGAACACCGGGGCAAAGGTGCTTTCTCACAAGACAATGTCCTGCAGGTTCCCCTCTTCTCCACCATCCATATGAATCTCTCTGACCTCTGAGTCTTACATGAAAGACGCCACCAGAGTTAGCCGCGGTCAGGATCTTTGGGGGCAAAACGCAATCGTTACACAGCCCTTACATACCCCCATTCGGTCATAGCCAGCTACACCATCATCATCTCTGCACAAGTGCCTCCAGAGTTAAAGTCTACTGACCTTCAACTGTATTTATTCCCAAAGAGAGAGAAAAAAATATAGTTGCTACCACCAGTGCAGGTTCATGTGCTATTAGACTGGTTAGAGCCCCAACAACCTATTGTGAACCCTTTTTTCAAAGACCCTTCCCCCCGTATTAATGAGAGCACTGGTACACCTCTCTTTGTTAGCCTTACCCATCAAGATGTTAGTCTACAGAAACAAGAACAAGGCACATGCTCACTGTGTAATTAAGAAATGGTGTATACAGCCTGCATATTAAAACAGCAAAACCTGTAAACAACATAGCTAGAGGGAGGAAATATAGTTTGATGTACTCATTTCGTGTTGGTGCTGCTTTAGGGAAATAACGATAGCTACTGTGTCATTGTTGAAAGTGAGAACACTGCAGATAGTTTGTTTTTCCAGAAGCAACTTTGTTTTATAATTATGCCACCCTAAAGTTTTAAAAACTTCCTATCACCCGCATCACTGTATATATATAAACTATGGCTTCATTGATTTCTGCCCAACAGGAGGCGAGTTAATATATTTGACTGACTTTACATAAAGGACTGAACAGCTTGAGCCTCTGTCCAAAGTCATTAGGATGTTTTATGCATGATTGTGCCATGGTTGCCTATTGATGTCTTCATGAATGGTGCTGCAGTGGTAATACCAGAAACAGTTGATTAAACTAAGGTTCTAATCAATATTTGGTAAAACAAAGACATTGATTAAAATTCAGCTGTACATAGGACTGATCAAACTACACTCTTGTGACTTTTTGTCTCGTTATTATTCACAATGAAGCCTGTTAGGTGTTAAGGATGTTTCAGTGCAAGGGATAAATGTGATAGCCAAGTCTCTATTTGGAAAGACAACAAAGAAGCCCTTTCAGTAAGGGCATAACAAGGCAAAGAAAAACACATGTGGTCCACCTCCTACCATTTCTGAGCTGTTTCTTTTAGTGCAAGAAAAACAGCGCTCGGTGTTGGTGCACGGCATCATTCAGCAGCCATCGCCGACTCATAAGTCACATTTATGCCTGACCTATGGGAGACAAGAGTGATGGCTTGAGGAACCGGGACTTCCTCCGTGCCCAGTGGGGCAGTGCATGCCGGAAGCGTTGTGTGTGGCGGAGTGAGTGTGTGAGTGTGTGAGGGAGGGAGGCCACGCTGTAGGCACGACATGTGTGACACGTGCATTCCCTTCTTCAAGTTTCTACCGCCTCGGGGGAATCAAAGAGGAAAGTCAGGAGGGAGGGACACCGGAGAGACCCCTGTAATTTATGGGCGAACAGGCCAAAAGTGACTCCCCAAGCTGTGGGCCCTGAAGTCTTTGTGCTAGACCTTTTGGTGTCACATGAGAGTTACAACATACAGTAAAAAAAAAACCTTTGCAGGGAGAATGACACGTTTTCTACATTTTTCACAGAATATTCACAACTCCCACACATTGGATTTAATCCTATAGGATGAGTTAAAAAGCCCCATTACTGACTTATCTGACAAACCTTACTATTTAGCATAAATACCTCTGAGCTGAGTGTCCTAACAGATCCATAGTTGGTCTTTTAACCACAAAGTCAATGCTCATAAAGCTCAGACGATTCACAGGTTTCCTCAGACAGACTGTTTTCCTCCTGTCTTCTTTAGCCAGATTGCACCCAATTCCCCCTATTTGTCTGTCTGGTTAGCCCCGCCACCCCCCATCCCCCCTCATCCCCCACCTCTCCACCTCTCTAGCCCTCTGTTGTTATGGGTAGTGCTCTGGTCGGGGAGGAGGGAGTGAGTGCGCCATGCATGTGCTCGGTGTCATCTGACTTTTCGGGCTGGCTCGCTGATCTCCTCTGATGTACAGTACGTGACATGCCAGTGAGAGCCATCCTCTAATCAGAGCGATGAGGCTCGGGGGGTGAGGGTGTGGATGTGTGTGGAGAGGTTGGGGGTAGGGGGTAGAGGGGGGGTGAGCGCAGCCCTGCCAGCGAGGGGGCCAAGGGGAAGTCAACAAAGAGGCAGCTGTGTGCGCGGCACTCAGGTGGAATGAAGGGATTGGTGCGGAGGGTGGAAGCCGAGCAGAAGGTTAGCCGAGCAAAAAAGCCGGAGATGTTTGCATGCCTCTGCAGCCAAAGCCAAAGCCCCCAATTACCACCGCCGTGGACTGGCCTGCTGCGGGCCGCCTGCGTTAGGTTCGGTGGCCGGGCCACTGGTGGCGTCCTTCTCATCTGCGGGATTAACCCGGCTCCTCCGCCTGTCCCTCTGCTGTCACCTAGGAGCCTCTGATGACCCCTCCACAGGGGCCTCATCATCACCTTCATGTCCAAGGGCTTCTATGCAACTCATTGCCATAAAATAGTGTAATTTTTGTTGGTATTTTTACTCTATACTTCTCTATACATATTCTGTTCTTAAAATAGCAAACTGTGTTGTTTCAATGGGACATTGTAAGCTGTAGGTAGAAAGGGTTCTAAAAGCCTATTATCTTTTTTCACTTCTAGGAAGTCCGTTTAATCACCTCAGTGACATTTTTCTGTGCCTGGGGTGAGGAGGGGCCGGCTTGGCTTTTAATTACAACTGTCTGGCTCATTGGATGAATTACAGGAACAGGTTTTGGTGGAAGTGTTTGTTCTTGAATGTGTGCTGCCGTCTTATGCCTCAGGTGTGTGTGTACCTGTGCGTGTACGTGCCTGTGTGTGTCTGTGTGTGCGTGTACGTGCCTGTGTGTGTGTGCGTGTACGTGCCTGTGTGTGTGTGCCCGTGTGTCTGTGTGTGTTTGAGTGAGTGTGTTCTAGATGTATGCCAGCAAACCACAACTGCAGCAGCAGCAAAGTCCACAATCTCCTCAAGGACTGTACAAAAGCACACCCCTCTGCATGAGGACATGGTAGAGTTGGGGGGAAAAGTAATAACTCTGGAGAAGAAGAGAGGAGAGAAAGAGAGAAAGAGCGAAAGAGCTCGAACACCGCTGTGGCGGAAGAGAGTGCCGCCTGAGGGGGAAGAAATCACCGCATGGGGAGCGAAGGCATGAACTACAGATAGAAATTACAGTGTCTATAGCTAAGCAATCAATACTGTCACTGAGGAATGGCACTGGTGCAAGACCTAACAGCACCTCACGTATTGGGCACGTTTACTGTGTGTGCCGACAACAAAGGCAGGGTGAGAGGCAAGAAGACACAGGCAAAGAGACAGAAAGAAAGTGTATGATATCGCAAGAGTGCGCGAAATGTCCCAAGCCACAACAAAGGGCGGTAATTGCATGCTTGAACATGAAAAGTGTTACTGGAGGATACTGAAGAGTTACTTCTTTGATGAATAGACCTGTATACATGTACTTTAGCGATGGAAAAACACACAGATATAGATAACAAGACATTTACATATGATATGGCAATCTTGTTGCAGCTAAGTACTATTTTGACACGTCTAAAGAATTTCACAGTAAATGTTTTAATTCTCCAGTCTTATGCAGTTGTCATTTTGGAATGTCAAGGTCAACCAAGAATTAGTTCTATATAAAAGTTACAAACACAGATGTCCATGCAAAATTTATATGAACACTACAGAACACACAAAGAATGAGGCCTACCCTTTAAAGAGATACAGTACTCACAAAAGTAAGTACAGTCTTCACATTTTAGTGGAAAATGTATTGTACTTTTCAAGGGACAATACTACAAAAATGAAACTTGCATTATTATGTTTTAAAGTAGTTAGTGTACAGCTTGTGTAGCAGTATAGATTGACTGTCCTCTGAAAATAATGTTAAACACAGACATTTTTGTATAAATAGCAGACCACAAAAGTGAGTACACCCCACAGTAAGCATGTCTACAATGTGTCAAAACCATCAATATTTTGCGTCAGCACTGCCTTAATAATGCTATGTGTTAAATTCATCAGAACTGCACAGGTTGCACCTGAGATCATTTCCCATTTCTCCATGATGGCATCACAGATCTGGCAGATGTTAGATAGTGGTGTCTGCCACTTAAGGATGTCCCACAGGTACTGAATAGGGTTTGGGTCTGGAGACATATTTGGCCCCTTCATTATCTATAACTTATTCAGAAAAGCAGTGGTCATCTTGGAGGTTTGTTAGGGATGTTTGGTATTATATTGAAAAACTGTGTCGGCCAGTTTCTGAACGGAGGGCATCATGTTTTGGTTCAGAATTTCACAGCACATGTTGTAATCCATGATTCTGTCAACGAACTGCAGCTGCAAGCTGTCGACAGCACTTAAGGAGCCTGAAATCATGATCCTACCACCACTGGGCTCAATTGTGGGCAAGGCACAATTATAACTGACTACAACGGTACTCCTCCATAGGACTCCACCACACATGCTGTACACCATTTTAACCAAACAAGTTTCTCTTCTCCTCGTCTGACCACGGGACATGGTTTCAGTAATTAATGCTCTTGGACTGCATGTGTTCAGACTTCAGTAAACGGTTTGCAGGCTTTCTTGTGAGCAAACTTCACGAGAGGGTTCCCTCTGGGACCTTGATCTACCACATTGTAGACAGAGTCAAGCTGATCTCACAGAATTCCATAAAAGCCATGAAATCACCCCTTAACTCAAAATCTGCGGTGGCATGACAAAATTCTGTGACTGTGCCACGGAAGTCACACCAATGCAAGTCTAAGACAGGCTGCATCCGTGGTCCACATGCAGATCCCCTGGTTCAATAATAACTGCATCAGAATCGTTAAAAACTCAAAATAGTGCATATTCGGTGGTTTACACGCAGATCATTTTAACGTCTGCGTTTGCTCAATGAACATTGTTTTCTAATTTGGACAATAACAACGACTACAAACGACTACGCTCATGAATACTCCCTCTGTCCACTGATTGGCTAAGAGGGATTCTGCCTAAACACAGGTATTTCAATAAGACCTGCACCTGACTGTCTGTACAAAACGTCGTGAAGTACCAGAGGCTAGTTTACCAGACTTGGAAAAGTGTCCCATTAAACTTGGAGCTTAAGTTATAAATCTGTGTACTAAGACATTATTGTGTTATTATAAATCTGTGTATTAAATATCATGCTTTGTATAATGCTACTCTTTTTACTTGTCCAGAATAACCGACAACGCTCCAGGCTAGACACTGAACGTTCTAAAGTTGCAATGCCTCACATGCCCACCGGGGCATGGCTGCAGTAGCGAGCAACTTGCTGCCATGTTAAAGAGTAAAATTTGTACAGCTTTGGTTTAAAAAACTGTTTTGGTATTTTTTTTTATTCCATATTTTGTGGATTAAAGTAAAAATGGTCCATCATCTACAACGTGCAGTGTGTGCTGAGATTTGGGGGCAACTTGCATGCCATTTAAACATTAAGAAATATTTTAAAAATCCATTTTGGGAGTTTATTTTAATGCATGAATGTGTGATGTACAGAAAAAAATCTAATTTATGGACTTTTACGTGTCCCGGGTGGGGCCAAAAGCATCCTTTAAAAGTAGAATTGAAAGACTCTATCCTATTATGCCATGGGCTACAGGGCTTAGTAATCATCAGATATTTCATGTATTTCAACATTATGTGACACATATTTTGATACAGGGAATAATGACAAACGTCTCTGTCAAATTTGAGACCTCTAGTTGCTTGTGTATTGCCAAAAGGCAGAACCAAAATTTCAACAACAATTTCATCAATAATTTCAACACAAAAAAAAACTGGTTCTGTCGAATTTGAGACCACTAGCTGTTTCTGTTTTGCCTGGAGGCATAGCCAAAGATCAGAATTGGATTTCTGGGAAGCACTACTGTGAATGTGAGTGGTGATATGACTTAACACGAGACCTCTAGATTCTATTCCAGTAAAACAGTAATAATACTGGGTGGTGGTCTGTGTAATCGTCATTGTTAGACAGCCTGATCAGCACCAATAGGCATGCATAATCAAAATGCCACAAATATCAACATCATATCATTAATCACTTGTAGACATTACCATCGGATTTTGGTTCAGGCTAAAGGCTAAGAACTACTACTAGTACTACTAATAATAATTGGGAAAGAAAAACTTATGAGGTTGTTGAAACCAGTCCATGTCTGTTAGACAATGCAGTGATTCGTTACTGGATCAATTAAGTTACATTTTAGGCACTGTCACTAATTACACCCTGCTGTCATGTGTCGACCACAGACATCCATGGTCCCATTACAGAAATTCAGAATTGCTGTTTAATGAAAGAAGGCTATGAACAAAAGAAGGCTACAAACTTCATCGTACTGAATAACATGGAAAAATCAAATTAAAAGTTAGGTCAATTGTATTACCATAACACATGCAGTCTTATATACAGTCAATGGTCCAGTCAAGCAGACCAAGCCACAAACATGATAAATTGGACAAGTGGCTTTGCGTGGTTGAACAGTGGTACAGTTATCAATCAGGGTGTACTCACTTTTGTTGCCTCCTAGTTATACAAAAATGCCTGGGTAAAGTTATTTTCAGATGACAATAATTCTACACGTCTACACGAGCTGTACAGTTACTTAAACATGTCCAAGTTTCGATGCTATAGTATTGTCCCTTGAAAAGATAAAGAACATTTTTCACTAAAATGTGAAAGGTGTATTACTCAATGTTGTGAGATAATGTAGGTTTATTCTGAGGTCTGTATTTGAGGTTAGGTATTGACATCATGTCATGCTCAATTAAAGGCAACAAGTAAATTCAAAATTCAATTTCAAGGTTCTCAGAGGCCCTACAAATGGTAACCTGGTTGTGAAACAGCTATCTGTAGGTACAGGCATAGGTATAGCCATATAGGCCTATGACAGTAATTTTTCTATTTCATGTCACTAAATCCAAAAATGCCAGTTCACTGCCTGTTTGCTTAGTTTGGGCTAGGCTACATTAAATAGAATCTTAAAGCACTTGACTTTGTAATAAGCTGAATTGCCGGCATGGTAATTGTTGTAAAAGCCTTACGCTTACTGTTGTTATAATGTCTGTTGGCTAGCCTACCAGGCTAATTACTCACATGCTGGCAATGACCTTGTCGCATTCTGCGTTCATCTGATGGGCCTAATGAGGTCACATGTGACAAATTGTCACTTCACGTTGTTCCGTAGAGGTGGCAAGCAGTGACTACAATCGACTGTGTCCTACCTCAACTCAACAGAAATGTAAACTTTGTTCAAATTTAAGTATTTAAATCAGTATGCAGTAGTAGGCCTATGTGTGCCAGCAGTGACATCCTTGATATTGGAAGTCGCAGAAGGACATTGAAATATATCGGGACCAAGACTACCAAGGCAAGATATGGCTTCGGTAAGCGCTATTCTATGAAACCGAGTCGCATGTAAATTAAGTTTTACTCAAGGTTCGTTAGCAAAAAACGTAGCAGCAGATTTTCCTATAGGCCTACGTCTGGAGCATACAAACAGGAGCATATGAAAACACATCCATTTAGGTAAATGATGTTCTGCACCGCAACTTATGCTTTGGCGCTAATAGTTGAGAAAGTTCCTGTGCAAGTGAACCGATTTGACGCGGCACAGCTAGTCTACTAAAATAAGGGTAAGTTGTCATAAGTGACATGTTATGTGTTATACATCGTTAATGCGAATGAATCTTTATTGAGGTATGCCACAGTCTGCCTGTTCCTAGAGAGGGTTAATAAGGTCAGTACTCCTCAACTAGACCAGAAAGTTATGCTTGCCCTCAGCGGCTAACGTTAACTCGCTCGTAAATGTCAATGTAAAATTACTGGCCTTTGACAGAATATGTATTATAATGCGGGGATAGTTCGGTTAAAAGTAGGTCAAAATAAATGTTTTGCATTCTTGGAGGAGTGTTCTGTCAAGGTCCATAACGCAGGCTAACGACAGCAGCTAAGATGCACGCGCAGTGACCGTCCACTGGGCAGTTGTAGATGGCGTGAGCCAAAGAAGGTTGACATTTGCTAGCTACTGCTGCAAGGTGGTGACAATAAGTAACGCAGTTCAGTTCAGTGTAAAGCATGTAACGTCAGCTGATGTGTTAAGCTTGACCAAATAAAGGACTGACTTTTTAACAGTTTATTGTACAAAAGAATTTCTTGTATAGAAGACACACAGAATCATGCTGTAAACTAGATAAAATTAATCTGTAAAAGTAGCCATTCTGGAATGTTATCTAAAACTGTCTACTGTCCTTTCTTTTCCAGACATTGCATCCCTCAAAATTCAAATCCAAGATATTAAAGGTGTAATGTGCAATTTTGTTTGCATACTTGGTCACCCTCATGAACCATTCTGGGCACTGATCAAAGCAGGAAAGTGACATGTAGGATCATGAATTTAACTGAGGTAAATAAAGTTACACTGTTACTTTACGCAGTCTGATTTGAAACTGTACTACATATTTGTTAAGCCTATAGCAATTTGACAGCACTGTAGAGAAGGCTAATGTAGTGTGGCTGTATGTTTACAGTTTGACCACATTTACATCATTCTGTAGTTTTTATGAAGTATAATGCAAAGGCGAGTGGAGTGGAGCCTTCTTTTGGGATTCACCAGCCCCTGTATTAATAACACACTGTCCCTACTGTACTGTATTTTACGTGTATTGGCATCTCAGTAGCACAGAGATAGAAACAAAACACCAATTGAAAGAGTACCATTGTTTGGGCCAAGCTACAAGTTTAAGTAGTTATCTGTTGTTTTAAATCTAAGTTACGAATGATTCCTAACAGTCATTTATCAGACCAGACCAGCTGTCCTCTTGTCCTCTTGTTGGGCATTGAGGCATTTGCACAGAATTTCAAAACTGCCTCAAAAGTGCCTGGAATTTCATTCCACCAGGGTCAGCGTTGTGTGAGTTTTTGTATTGCGCCAACATTTGTCTTTAGGTCCTGCATTCACACAAGCCAATAAGTCTTTTATAAGCTTGAATTCTGGGAAATTTGTGGAAATCCCGACTTGACAGATTAAACATTCACACTTTAGGGGCACAGCCAGATTTTTTTTTTTAGTAGAGAGACAATTGCACACTTAGCTTAAATAAAAGAGTAACTGCTCGCTAAAATATGTCAACTAAGGCATGTGGCTGATGCGTGGAGAAAGAGACAAATAGTGGTGTTAATGTTAATAAACAAAGTACTTTAATAGCTAACAATGATATTTATGGCATATTAGGGCTTAAAATAGTTATCTGCTCCTTTGACAGTTTCAAATGTGCGACGACATCTGATACAATTCATGACGACATTGTACCACGAGTACACTGACACAATATCAAGGAAAGTTAAATATTTACCTGCACCTTAGTTTTTACAATGTGACCTCCTGTTGAGGGTTGGTAATGTCATCATAAATCATGGGTAACAGCTGCAAAGTAGCTCATGATGTTAAACATTCTAAAGTTCAATTAGGTTTTTTTTATGAAACTCATTTTGCAATTGAAATGGCCATCTTTTGACTTAGATATTATTTTGTGCTGGACTTTCTAAGCTGATCTCTGCATGAAAGTAGACTGTCATTGTAATTAAATTTCATCAATATACAGCTCACCTAACAGCTACCGGCATACCCACTTACATAGGATAGTGTTGAACACAGACACAAAGTGTCATACCTACTGTAGGTATAGCTGGCCAGTTACAAAGGCGTCATGCTTTGCTTTCATGCTGGTAAAGTTGAATTGGCTGACTACACTCAAGACAGTGTTCTGTTATGTCAGATAGAGAGCAGCTGGTTGTGTTGCAAGCTAACGTTCACAAACTGTAGTTAACTGACTCCAGTATTTCGGATTTTATGATGAAGCTTACCCGATATAGGGCAGCACAGGTTCCATATTTGTGCCAAAAACCAAACGGAAGTCCCCTCATGCTTCAAAAGCATCGTTTGTTTTAGACAAGATTCCTGTTTGTCCTAACAGCAGGTAAAAAAAATATATTCTCATTTGGTATTTTTGTTTCTCACTTTGGCTTGATGTTTTACAAGGAATCAGTCATTGGTGTTAGTGGTCTCCATTTTTTAAGCTACCCCTCTGCCTGCGAATGGTGTAAAATCCCTAGGCAGGACCGCCTAGTAGCCCTTATAAACATCACAGCCTGGGTAAGGCAGTGGATTTTTCCACAAAAATTGATCCAGGGCCCTGTACTCAGAAAACTCTATTTTTTTCTGGTATAGGCATCCAAGAAAGCCATTGAGAAGCTTGTTTTTTAGTTCAAGTTACAGTCAGTTCACTTGTAGACGATTTTTAATAGTACATTTTGATAAAAAAAAAAACTTTTCTATGTAAATGAGGATAAACCAATAACTGTAAATAAAAATGCATTTGATCAATAATGTCTCCTGTGTATTCTATGGTAAAGCTTTTTGGTAACATAAATCTCATTTGAACAATAATAGTGGATTGTTTAAATAATAATTATATTTGTTTACTGTTAACTGTAACAGTGTTACAAAAGATGTAAATGAACAGTAGCCATTAATGAGTTAAAGTTATGGACTAGTTTTAGGTATAGGCCTCTTAACCCAGCTGGAGTGGTTTTAGTGGGCATAATTAAATATTGAGAACCTGGGGTTAATTCATCCAAACAATGTATGTCCAATTTGCTGACTTTAACAAAAGATAATTAGACTAATTTTATATTACCATTGGTCAGTATTTACCTAAATAGGAGTGCCATTGAATTTGCAGCCATAGCCTTGACAGAAATGTGTTTGTCTTCTCAATCTTTTGGGGGCAAAAAATATACTAATATGAAAAAAGGATCTAAATGATAGATGCAGCTGAACATTCAATACTGATGTGAGAGGGTATGTAAGTGTTTGTTTACTCATTCTGATATTGGTCTTAATGCACACGTGTGCGCGCATATCCCAGTACTAGTGCTTTGTGTGTATATGTATGTGTATGGTTTGTGTTTTGATTTGAAACCCTCATTATATTACAGAGATAATTAACACATGGCTGTCTAATTATATTCCCGCCATATGACACTGGTGCATGGTTATCATCCTTTTTGTAACTTGCCACCAATTCACTCGCGTTGGGGGAAAAAAACACATGTCTTCACAGGAGGCAGGGTGAATATTTTAGCATCAACAAAGGCATTAGCAGTGTCAGGGTGGTTGATGCTGCTGGGGTTTTAGAGTGCACATCTGGCAGGAGCTGTGGGCGTAGCCAGTGGCAGCTCCCTTCTCTCCCCGTACCAGTCTCTACAAGGGAGCTGTCCCTGGTCTGATTTATGCTTTCCTAATGTCACGGGATAGCAATGTGGAAAACTGTGGCATAAACGCCCCAGATGCCTCCTCAGTTTTTTTCTGCGATTATGATTCAGAGGGAGGAGTAGGAGTGGTGTTCGGAACTTCATTGCCCCCACTCCACTCCACTCCATTCCGTCCTCGGCACCTCCCCACGGGCCAAGCGAGATAGCCCAAATCTGACTGTGCCTCTCCGTGACGGACACAAAGAGGTGATCATTACCAAGGGGGTTGGCGTTATCGCGGAGTGACATACAGCTCACATTTTTAAGCCAATTTTTCCCTTTTTCTGTTGAAAAAAAGCAGGGGCAGCTTCAGGTAATTGTCCTTGACTGAAACCACTAACCCATCCCTCTTATCAGTTGTTATTTTACAAGTGCATTTGAAGCTTGACTCCAACCCAGAAAGCTGGGTAATGGTTTGCTGATAAATGGGTTTCGGCTTTCAAGAAAGGCTCAGGAAAAATATGAAAACTCTGAAAACTGTTGTCGATGAAAAAATGTGTACATTGTGTTGACAATCACACCAAGTGCTTTGGGGGAACCATTCTGATCCTTACAGATCAAGCCTTATTTTACACTACACTAAAGAGAACATTTTCAGGAGTTCTTCAACACAAATGCCATTCTCACTATTGATATAATGTTATGATAAATGAACACAAAATCATTTGGCTAACAACGTTTTCTTGCTCCGAGCAGGCCTGTGCTTGTGTATTCTGTTTTGGAGGCAAACCAAAGGCAGTGGAGTCCTCCAAGGAACCTCGGCACCAGGGCAGAGTAGGCATCTCTCTGAGGTTCTGAAACATTAATGCTGAAGCTGGATTACCAATGCCATCACAGGCATTGCACTTGAGTATATTGATTTTCTTTCTCCACATCCAAAAAAAAAAAAAAAAAGGCGGTGGTGGGGGTAGCAAGGAGGCATGTCTCTTATGAGATTTCCAACTCCTGTTTTACTTTGAGACTTCTCCTTGTCTGTGTTTGTTGGTCAAATCCACTGTCGTGGATTTCCTCAGAGATTTTTGAGGGCTTCGCTCAACTGACAATCACCCGGGGTGCTTTGGGGAAATGCCTGAAATATTCTGTTCACTTCAAATAGTCACTTACGTATTCAGAAGAGCACATCTTATGTTTTCATGTTTCGCAACGACTAGGTATATATGTCTTGTCTTTATTTATAGCAGGGAAGAGTACACAAGACATACAGTAAAGACATGATTTCAGGGTCAACCATATGCGGCTAGTTGTCAGGGTCAACCAATATCTGGCTGGTTGTCAGGGTCAAAGTGAATGACAAAATGGTGCTGGAGATACACATGAAATCAAAGCACTGAATACAGTGGTGAAATATATCCAGTGTCCAACAGCCCACTGAATGATTTAAATAAAATGCACCACTGTCAATTTCTCATGAATACACACACTGACTGTGTAGGAGGGAGACGCTGCCTTGGTTTGCAGCCTGATTATAATACAATCCGAAGAGCACTGCAGCTCTGATACAGCAACGTCACCGGTGATGGGAACAGATGCGTGCATATGCCACAGCAGCGCATTACCCCTAAAGCCTCTCCACAGAAAATTAATGGCACTGAGGGAACAGTACAAACCTGCGCAACAATACATTGCCTAAGGGCTCCATGGCAGCTAAAGTGTTGTTGACAAAAAGCACTGCCTCATTTTTGAGGGACTACCTAATTACAGTAATCATGTGCGCACAGGTGACAAAGTCTAGACGAGGTAAGGGTGGGAGGAAGTCATATGTTATAAGACAGAATACGATTGTTGACCTCAAACGGCGGTTTTCTAATTGGTGAGACTGCGCTGATGGAGGAGAAGAAATTGCTGTTTTTGAGGATGGCCTCACTAGGAGGGGACGACTCGGACAAGTCAGAGGAGCCGCTCTTGCTGAACTAGCCTGGAGTGCTATTTATCACACTTTTTCTTACCAGGTCATTAGTTACTTAAAAAGGGAGTGGTAGGGAGGATGCTGCTCTGAATTCTCTGGAATAGAAAACAGGTTTAGTCAAATGCTTAGGTTACCACACAATCACTCTCTCTCTCACACACACACATATTTAAAGTATATTGGAGTGAAAATCTCAGTGTTTTTATGAGGAGATTTGTTGGAAATACCCACCTTAGTGGTGGTGCGTGTGCTTTGCTGGGAAGGAGGGGTGGGGGCTGGTGGTTGTGAGAGGGAGGAGGCTGAAGAGTATTGATGATGTGTTGGCAGCAGTGCGAGGACCAGCCTGGCTCTCATCATCAGCGCAGTGAACTGTGGGCGTGCATGGAGCCCCTCTGTCAGGTAGCGTGAAACCTGATCAAGAGATAAAACTGGCATTACACTCCGGACAACCATCCCTTGCTGTTTGCTGTGGTATATATAATTTAAGACTTTGAGTTTTTTTTTACCACAAGCACAAACACAGCAGCTTGTCGGGATTGTTTTAGAAGTTTAATTGCTGTGTACATTTACTATTATTACTACTACTAATAATAATAATTATTATTGTTATAATCTTTACTTGTATAGAACATTTCATACAACGGATATAGCTCAATGTGCTTTAACAGTTTGGCAAAGGAACACAGGACAGAGATATAAATGGCAAGATTTGTTATAGTCCAGTAGCACAGGTACTGTGTGGTGAGCTCCGCTAATGTCCCCTGTGGTTCCCAGGGGATCTCAACTACCAGGCTGGTAGAGGGAAAGTCTCTGAGTGTTCGAGAAGGGGGGGGTCCCTCTGTCGGGGTTGGTAGGGGGAAGGTCTCTGAGTGCTTGAAAGTATTTGAGAAGGTCAGTAAGATGTGGGCGAGGTTGAACAGGTAAGCCTTCAGTTACCATTTAAAGGTGTCAATGGGTTCTGCCTCTCTGATGTTTTGGGGTAGGATATTCTATCTCTTTGGGGTGTAGTATGAGAAAGCTGCTTCTCCGATCCTTTTGGGTAGTGCACAGGCAGCCAGTGCAGTTTGCAGTTTGGGCAGTATTGGAGTAATGTGCTCTCCCCTTCTTGTTTTTCCAAAGCTTCTTGCATGTTAACGAGGGTAGCTCCTTGCACCATCAGTGGTGGTTAATCTTTTGGTGTCCGCACACCAAGAGATTTTTATTTATTCTGTCCTTATTATAACACGAGGGGTGAAATATGAGAAAGTCATAACAGCAGAGAATTTTATCAGGCGTTGCTGGCTGCAAACCAATGGCTCCTGAGACCGAGGGGAGGACAGAGCCTGAGAACTTGGCTGGTCTCCGCTGGCATGTTCCAGGAGTGTGGGGGTCGACATAAGCCTATCTGCGCAACTCGGCATTCTTTTCCAGTTTGACAGAATTGGAGAGCTCTGGCACTCCTTATCGTGCTCCGTGCCAGTTGAGGACGGTGCTATAAAAAATGACTATCTTATGTGTGGAGGGGCAAAAATTGTTTGTATAAGGCAGTGGTGTTAAAAAATATATGTCTATTTTCCTGACACTGTTTTAGGTGTATAACAAAAATGTGCTTTGTGGCACTTGAAAGATATTTGATCCTTTTTAACATTCAGTAACATTAAGTGTGCTGCTACAAAAAAAAAATCTGTTGCGTGTTCAACAGATTTAGCCATCTACAGGGTATACAGGGGAGTGCATGATTGTAAGAAAAACATTTTCGAGCCGTGCTATGAAATCAGAGGTGGAGCGACTGACTGCCTCCCTCCCGCACAGATGGTTAAACTCCAGTCACGAAGAAACCATTTATGGGCGGCAGGGACCTAAGACAGAAAGCCACATTAGGTGCCTGCCTCGAAATGCTGATTGATGTAACTTTGGCTTTTGCAGCCCTTTGGCATAGGTGGAACAGGTGTGACTCTGCCACAGGAGTTGAGCTCAGACAAGCTCCATCACAGCACAATGAGGTCATTGTGTAACATCAACATTCTTGCAAAAGGCCTCCGTTTTTTTTTTTTTTTCTTTACAGACTTGCGTTGCTAAAGGTAGCCATCTGGGAGCTGGGGGATCCAGGTGAAGAGGATTTGAGCAAGATTTGCCATATAAAAAAAGGGCTGTGTGCAAACCAGCTGTGTGTCGAGACTCACACCCCCTAGCCAAAGACTATGAGGTCTGGTAATGTGTTGGCAAGGAGTGCTTCTCTAGCCCCCACACCTCGGTCTTTAAAAATAGTTACAGGGAATGAATGCCTGAGTTTGTTGCTTCCTCCTTAGTCATTGTACTGACGAACAAAAACCTGAAAATCATATCTTGAGGAGGTGTTTTTTGTTTCCCGTAACCTAGAATCACCGATGAGACACCAAATTTCTGCCCACAACACTTGCCCTTCAGTTTTTAAGGGATTTTGTCATTGTTTTGATCCAGCTTGAGCCTGTTTTGCTTTTCTTTCTCCTTTCCCTCTTTCTTTTTTTCTGTGTCTGTAACAGTGAGACAACATATCTCTTTTCCTTCTGTCGTCTTTTGCCCAGGAGGCCGCTGGAGAACTGGGACTGGCGAGTGTCGAAAAGTGACAGAGACGTGTATTTTTGTTAGCACAGGGTTGGGTGTCTGGACGAGGTCCCTTAGCTGTTTTATAGTTTAACCAGCCTTGACTTGCTCTGTGGTGACATGCATCTGCTGACTCGGAGGATCAGTGCGCTAAGCTCGGGGCTGACTGGTGGGCCATGCTTGAAAGACTTTTGGCATGTGCTGGTGCCTGCATTTTTCACCCTTGACTGAAAGCATATGCCGCGCACAATCGAGACAGTGTTAGCGTGTGGGTCCCAGGCAGCTTCCTACACATCTGGCAGCGCTTGGCCCCCCCTTCCAGGTGAATCATCTCCCCCGGGAGGGTGGCTCGCAGTGCTGTGGCATCTGTAGAGTGGCAGGAAGTGTCTGAATCTGTCCGAGAGTGATTTCTATCTCCACATGCTTTTCCAATTTCATCAGACCTCCCTCTCCCCTCACAACCCCCCCCCCCCTCTTCTCCTCTTCCTTCAAACCTCCACCCCTACAACGCCACCACCCCCACCCCCCTCATTCCTCCCCCATGTACCCCAGCCCCATCACACCCCACCTTCTTGCACTTGGCTCCCGGTTATAGGATGAAGCCAGCCACAGATGAAGGAACGGATGGTTGATTTGAGGAATAGGGGGGGTGGGGGGAGGGAAAGAAAAAGGGAAGAAAATGATGTGTGACCCTTAAACGGGAGTGTCACGGCCAAGAATGGGTAATTATGTCCTGTAGCCTGATCTGAAACAGCAACCGCACAGGCTGTGCACCTTGTATCACGCTGATTATTTCTGACACAAACAGATGTACATGGTGTTGTCAGTGGCCATGTGGGAGTTACCATGTCGAGATTTTAAAATGGGAGTGTGTATGTCCTCGCATTACAACCAAAAAAACAATGTGGCAATGACAATAATGCTAATTATCTTTGACTCCAAGCTCCATTATTTCTTTCTTTCGGACATTATTATCATTATTCCTGATTGGTTACCATGTTTTTTGGACTTTTCTAACATTTTTTAATGAAGACCGTGGTCAGCGAGCAGGGATGGTGTCGGTAATAAAAAATGAATTATAATTCTGTGGCTGGTAAACAGAGTCCTCAGTTTCACTGTTAGTGCAGGCGGTTTCTATGAGTGTGGCAGTATGCCTTTTCAGTGTGGAATTCTGTTTGGGTTTCACATTTCATTTCTGAGGCTGGGCCTGGTGTGTGTGTGTGAGTGTGTGTGTGTGTGTGTGTCTGTGTCTGTGTGTGTGTGTCTGGATCTGTGCAAGCGGGGTGGGGGTGGGGGGTTGCATAGGAGAGTGGGCACCCCACACTGGTCGAAGCTCATTTGGTGAGAAGATGCTTATGAGTGTCACCCTTGTATGCATTGAAATATTGCACAGGTTTTTACTGCAGACTGCGGTGCACCGCAGAGGCGCTTAGCGGAATCATCTGGAAGCCTAATGAAGGCAGAGGTTTGATTAGCTGTGCGAGTTGTCAGATGGGCCAGTGCACTCGCTCTCTCGCCTGCAGAGGAGCTGTGATTGGCAGGGGGTGATGTTTGTGCACCGCTGCCCGTGCAGGTTCACATCCCCGCCCGACCCCCCGACCGCCCCAGGGGACGCTGGCAGAATGGGGGCCCTCCCGCCTGTGACCCGGTTTCCTGCTCCTCCGAGGGAGAGCGTTAGTGTCAATCTGGAACCTCCTCCGGCAGACAGGGGCCTGCTGGTCACGGTCAAAACAATAACACCTTGCCAGTAATTGCCATCCAGCGACAACCTCGTTGCATCTCAGCCACAAAGAGAAAAAAATGAATTTTGTGAAATTTACCTTTCTGTTTGTTTGACCTAAAGCAGCTTTGTGCCCTGCTCTGTACACATAAGACGAGAAATGCATAAGATTGGGAATGTGTTTGGACACATACAGCTCAAATTAAATTTGGATCCAGACAGAAAAGTGCCTTTTCGCTTGTTACAGAAATGTGACTACTGAGGCTCATGCGCCTAGTGTTTGCCAGCAAACAGACCACTGTGTCATAGCCAAAGGTGCTGTTCAGACTATCACCAAGCTGCCTGTCAGTCCTGCAAGCCCAAACACAGACCTCTCGCCCCAGGCCGCAGCGTGCCTCTCCACCCCCCTCCTCCGCAAGCTGGGGACCTGATCGTCAGATAGTGCTCTCGACACATTTTTCACAAAGCAGATCTCAAACACCAGGGAGTGACACTTGCTCGGTGATCAATGGCAACACCAGGCGAGCTGAAGTTCATTTTTAACACAGACGGGTGTTTGCGACTCCTCGTTTCGAAATAAAACTAGTCCTCCTGTTGAGGTTTTGGTTGCGTGTGGAGGCAGCTTGGGTGGGGCTCTCGTCTGATTTGATGGTTAATTGGTGCCTGGTGGGCTTTTTTTTTCTCAGGTCAGGAGCAGGGAAGGTAAAGTCTGTGGCAAAGAGACACAAACAGACAGCGTGAGCTAAAGTCAGGACCCCGCCAAACATGCACTCATCTCCCCCTCTCACTCTTAATGAGACTGAAACAATATGGAGGCACGCACATACTGAAAAACAATCTTCTGTTCTTCACACTGTCATACGCATCCGTGGTTATTCCCCACAGAGAGGCCTAGTTCATAACGCATTGAGCACAGACCCCAGTCATGGCAGGGTCACAATGTGTGTGTGAGGCACCAGTACCAGCTGGAAAAAGAAATAAACCTCCTAACCTTGGTCAACAACTCAAACATCTTCCACAAGAGTCGGCTGAGACTGAACCCCCCCCAAGGTGCCAAGGAGCAAAGCGAGCAAGTTGTGACTGTCCAGCACTGGGGCCAAAATATTTGGTTTTTACGCTTCATAGTTCTTGATCATAGATTTCATTTGAAAATCAGTGATTACTGAGCTTTAACGTGTTGTGGCACGGTCACACAGAAGAGCTCTCCTGAGTAGAGATGGCAGTCTCCCAAAGTGACACCCAAAGGCACGACGTGAAAAATGTATGAAAGGTACCGTGTAAGAATTAAATTATTCTCTTTGTGCTTTGGCAGGGACATTTCGGCATTGCTGGGGCCCTCGTTGTGCGTGTGGTTTGATTCAGTTTTCAACAGGAGATCACATGGCTGTCAGAGGGCCTGAGCATGATGGATGTGCACGCATAGCTGGCTTCAAACAGACCCCAGAGTGTGGGGCCTCGATCGGTGACGGCTACTTGCTTCTCTGGGTGGGAGATGGGAATCTGCACTCCCGCACACACACACCCGCTCTGAGAATGAACACGACCACAGATGTCCCTCTGTGAGTCATTAGGCCCGGTGGCTGGGGGAGAGAGTTCGCTGGAAAAATGTGTCTAGGTGGAGGGGGAGTGCAAACAGGCAGACAGAGGTCCAGGGGTCAGATGCAGGGCTGCAGTGTAGGGGTCTCCAGCCCTCCCCTCCACACCTCCGTGGCTCCGTGGCTTTGACTCACACTGCTCAGCACAGCACACGGCAGGTCAGACCCGGCTAGTTTATGTGTGTGGTTTTACCCCGTGTGACTTGGATTTCCGTGAACCTATCTGAGCCATGTACTGTGTCAACATGGAAAGACTTCCAGGTCACACAGGGTGGGAATTTTTTTACAGTCTGCTTCTCCTTAGTCCTTTCATGTGTCTGTAATTGAGGTGCTGATTTGAGATAAGAACTTGCAACCTACTGTAAAGTAACACCTAACCCTGCCACCCTTTCAGACTAAGGGGGAAGAGAAACCAAGACGTTCACATTTACTTTTCTGAGATTAGTGCAGTTTCATAACTGTTCAAAAATGTGATTTTTTTTTTTTTTTTTTATTTTGCGTGTAAGGGTTGTCCATTGGAGTTAGCCGCTACCTTGTCTCCGCCTGCACCGTACTGGAAGTGACAAGCTCTGAGATTGTTCACACCTGCGGAGGTGGAATCCACTTTCGTTCCAGTTGGTTCTTATCTCCACCGGTGAGGCCTATGTGCATAGTCTGCATTCCATTTAAATGAAATATTGTCATTACCTGCTCTTGA
Organism: Setipinna tenuifilis; assembly: GCA_030347295.1. Classification (NCBI taxonomy): domain Eukaryota; kingdom Metazoa; phylum Chordata; class Actinopteri; order Clupeiformes; family Engraulidae; genus Setipinna; species Setipinna tenuifilis. The sequence continues at coordinate 10,650,152 of CM059280.1, read as the reverse complement.
TATGTATGTAGCTCGCTTCCTACTGGAAATAGTTTTTTTTGGATGAAGTGATGTTTCACTGCCTACACTGACACCCCTCATAGCAAAATGCTTCCCCTTCCCACTCCTCGCTGCTGATTTATTTATACCCTGCAGTTTCTGTATCTGCCCTGTTGATGTTAAAGTTTTTTTTCCCTGTTGATTCATGACTGTCAGCCAACATTAAGAGCTCCCAGTGAATTGCAGGTGTACACATAGGAACAGTGTCACTCCAGTCCAAGCCCAGTGGTTGGGAGCTTGTTGGGAACTTGGGAGGGATGTTGGACAAGTCAAGTCAGTAGTCAAATAGTGACTGAGTGAAAGGACACCGGGTAACTACAGCCCCCGGGGGTACTCCGGGGCCTGTTGGGCCAGGGGGAGACAGGGGGGCGGGTCTTGGGTCCCGGTCACCGCAGTGCCAGGTTAACTCTTTGGCCAAAGGGCCACCGGTGTCAGCCCCCTGGTAACGATCTCCCACCCCCACCTTGAATGCTAAGCGTTGTCCCCCGTTGAAAGATTCCAGAAACTTCACTAGCGCTCAGGGCTCCTGGGTCACTCGTTTGTCATCATGACCCCTGACCCCTGCAGGCCAGTGTGCCGGGAGGAATGTCGGAGATGTTTACCTTGGGTGAGACTGATGGTGTCCAGGTGGCTTTTTTCCTCAGTAGTCTCTCACTCTTCAGCCAGGGGTTTTTCAGGCTCAACCTTTAAACCTGCCAGCCACAAATATACTGCACTAAACCAAAATACAGCTCCTTTGTACTTGCAAACACAATCATCATACTTGTGTCTCTTAAAAAAAAAGAGTTTGCGACCAGTCGTACTTCAATCAAAAACTGCCAAAAAAATTTAAAGGAGCACTTAAATCTATCTTGTTCGAATGAATCTCCATTGCCCTGTTTGTGATACCATCACCTAGTGACATATACATACTCTCAAAAAGTGTTTGTGACCAGTCAAGTGGCAATTCAATCAAAAACTAACCAAAAAAATTAAGATCACGTCTGGAATCTAAGTTGTTTGGACCAACCCTCCACTGCCTTGTCTGTGCTACCATCGCATAGTGACACAGGAATTGAAATGCATCCAGCAGGGAGAGGGAGAGAGAGAGAGAGAGAGAGAGAGAGGGGTATTGATCAGGCTCTCTCAGGCATCTCTTGTGCAGCTGTGTGGATGCACTCCTCTGTTAACTGACCCTGTGGCTGTGCGGCCCCCCAGCTTAACTGCGGGGGCAAAGAGTGGCGTCCGTAATGGACAAACCAAAACAGTGTCATCTATCACTCGATCATTGGCTCTCCCAGGATGGCTTTTTGAAGTGCTCTCTCCGGCTGGAACTTCTGGAAAGTTTTTTCCACCTCCTCCTCCCCCACCCCTGGCCCCCACTAAAGAGGCCATTAAACACCGTTGTAATGCAAACAGTAATTCTAAAGAGACCAAACAGGTGTCAGATACTAAGGGATGGTGCCTCTAATGTAGCCATTACATGAAGCGAGGGCAGATTATCATAAAAGCATCGCTCGGCTAATGTGGACACGTCTGATCAATACCAGACAGGCGGAATGGAGCGCCCAGGAAGGGGGGGGGGATGCTTCAGGGTGGGGGAGTTGGGGGGTAGTTGGGGAGTGCTTGTATTAATCTTTCTCCATTCTCCTGTGACCTGATCATCGCACTGTCCTCACCAAGACAGCAAGACCAGCAGACCAGCGCACTTAGAAGAGGTTTTAGAGACAGGCATGGGTGGTGGTTTCCATATGACACATCAGTCAGGGAGGGTAGATTCCCATCAAGTACGAGCTTGACTTGGGACCAGAAGCTGTCAGCGCGCAGAGTAGTGCCACTGAAAGTGACTCATTTCCTGTCTTTTATTCAGCATTATCTCCTGTGCTGTTCAGCCACATTGCAAAATCAATACTAATCCACTGCTGGAGTTTGAAGTGTTAATCTTTAGCCTGCTTCTGCTGCCCGGCAGACACATGCTGTCACCCTGCACGGTCCTCAGGAGTGTAGTGCCATGTCAGCGATGTCGATCTTCGAGGTGGACCCCTGCTAATCAGTGTGATTTGATCCCTTACGCCCTACAAAGCTTACAACTTACAGAACTAAGGAGATTGTCGGCCTGTGCCTTTAATGTATCAGATCAAGTGAGACATGTTGTGTTTTAACAGTCACCTTTGTCCTACACACTAGTGCTCGCAGTACACCCTCACCATACGCATTACTGTATTCTTGTTGCGTTTTGAAAGCCCAGTCTCTCAGGGAATGTTCTGACCCTATTGCCTGTGCGGCACTTCTCAGCTGAGTTTGATATTTTTAGAGCTCGGACTGTGAAATTAGCCACCCTTTTTACTTGCGCGTGGAGTGCACTCAGTGGACGTCCATGCTTTTACTCGCCCGGTTTTTAGATTAAACTGGTCGTCATTAAAGCACCATGAGCCCTCTCATCAGGGCTGAAGCATGCGGGGAAGCCTTTTTAATACACCTCGTGTCAGAGCAGTGCACTCAAAACCAAAACGGCTTTTTCATTTCCAATGCACCAACGTGAAACAACGACTTATTTGCGCCAAGCACCCATTGTGTTACATGTCAACTTTTTTTTACTGTGCTGCAGCAGCATACCAGTACCAGAGGCTCTAAACTGTAGTGAAACCTTGGAACGCTGTTCAGACTTAATCGATGACATGAAAGTTGTATCACCGTTTTACACGGGCCTCCCTTAGATTGTATCACAGCCACCGGTGTATCAAATAACCAGAATTCTCCAGAATTGATGTCGACCATGACTCATCAGGGACTTTTCCTTGTTCCTCCTTGGTGATTGTGATGTAAAAATGCACTTCATGCACTTTGGCTCCACTGAATAATGAATCAAAATTACAAGCACATTCCAGTCATTTTGAGGTGAGGCCAGTGCCTGGTACTACTGTTGGTTCTGGCTCCTGAAAATAGGCAGTAACAGGTCCCCCCCCTTCTTTGGTCTTTTTATTGTCAGTTAAAAGTGAAGGCAGACACATGGATATCTTTACAATGTGCAGAGTGGCTTGAACGCTAGCTGGCCATGTCTGGGCAGGTTTGCTGTATGCACCTCCAATGACATGTCTCTGCATCTTCTGAGAAAAAAATCAGACAGTCCTCTCTGCCACGAACAGCCACAATCCAAGACCAAACTGGTGCAGTTGTAGGGCAGGGTGACATAACAGTGGTAGGTTATTTTTTTTAAATGGTGAATAGGTGTTTGTATTCAGCAGAGTGGTTGCCTTTGATTAGTTTAATATATATTTGTGCAGTAAATCCGTAGTCAAATTCTTGACAAAACAGTGCTTAAAAAATAATAATAAATAATAAAAGTGATTTCGACATGATGGCTTTAAACAAACCAGACTTATTCATCTCCTGAATCCCACCATTCAATGAATAATAATCCTTTTTTTTCTTCAGCTCACATAATCTTTAGCTGTAGTCTAGGTAGAACACCACATAGTACAGATGTGAATCTGGCTGTTCCCCCTTAAGTGGGCACATAACAAACATTCAAATAGCCACCTAGACCTGTCAGGGTAAACATGCGCTGATGTATTACGCCTTGCTGTGAACACTGCCCTGGAGGGTGGGACCCGTCTTGGAGTAATTCTGTTTAAAAACAGCAATTTTACATCCAGAAGTCTCTTAATCCCAGCAATTTCTCGGGATTGATTTTGTATGCATCCCTTGGGTGTGGAATAAATAAAATGTTTCTGGCATCTTTGCTTGACAGGACAACCACTTCAATCTTGTGCTACATGCTTGGCTGAAAAAAAGCATCCCAAGTGTAACCTCATAAAATTTTTCTTCTGACAAAATAAAAAGCTTTGATCTTCAGTAAGTGATGCAGTTTTAATTGAATATTTCAAGGTTTATTAGTTACACATTAATAGATATCGCCTGGTCTGGGCCTGTTGATAAAACTTGAAAAGAAATAAAGATTCGGGCCCATTAGATTCCCTAACTGCCTGATGGTGGTGTTCCTCTCTCAATTACAGAACCCCTGCAGTTAGTCAAAACATACCTGTTAAAACCTGCATTGTAATTTGTGGATTAAATGCCGCGCCTAATGGGTTGGAACCGTGGTAGCTGGAGAAGCCCTCCTCTCTTCTCTCCTCTCCTTTCCTCTCCTCTCCTCTCTTCTCCCTTGCTCTTCTGCTTCGGGCTGCTTCATTCTGGACATCTCCTCCCTTCTCTTTCGTCTTGCCCTTTTCTCAGGCTTCTTGTGAGAAGATGTTTCACCAGTTCCTCAGTTGAACTTGAGGAAGTGCGATGGTCCGACAGCCATTGCACTATGAATACAGTCAGAAAATTCACACTTTTTTTTGGCAGAGTCCATGCTTCCAAAAAAATCTGCCACACACAATCCAGTTTTAAAGGAAAGTTGTACTTCAGTTCACTCAGACAGGAGAATGTCATGATTTATGATGACAAATTCCTTTTTTTGTCATGAAATTATTATAGTTAGTATAGGGTAGTGTTTTTTGTGTGCGATTTGTGCCCGAGCTTTATCACAGATGACCACCTTCTTATTTCCATCTTTTCCACCACAGACCTCACACATTGTGTGTGTGTGTTGTTTTTTTTTTTTTTGCGAGGTGTGATTCAGAAAATGAGCCCTTGAGGTACTTGTGATTTAAGAAAGCCTATACTTGTGTGACTGCTGATAGTGACACACTTAAGAAAATAAAAAATCGCAGGCAACTGACCTGCGCTTACATGTTTCAGGATACTGGGTCCAGACGGTGCTGAGTTCCCGTCAGCACAAGGTACAACTTGTTATCGGGGCCGTTCGCAGAGCGGTGTTGAGAGCACACACACACACACACATCCGTAGTCAGAGCTCAACTCTAGGGTGAGCTCTGTGCAGGGCTGCATTGATTTAATGCATTACTCAAGCTGCCTTGGAGAGTGAGGGAGAAGCAGAGAGAGAGAGAGAGAGAGAGAGAGCGGGAGCAGAGAGGTAGAGTCTCTCCTGACTGCATTAGGAGAGCCTGGAGCCTTTGTGATTCCTTTTGATCAAATCTCTGTGAAAGATGAGTGTCATGCCCTCTTCGAGCCAGCTGTGAGGGGACTGCCCTGTGACTCGGCGGGGGAGGGTGTGTGTGTGTGTGTGTCCGTGTGTGTCCGTGCGTGTGTGTGTGTGGGGTGTGGGGGGGGATGTGAGCTTGAGGGAGAGAGAGAGAGAGAGGGAGGGAGGGAGGGAGGGAGGAGGGGGGCATGCTCCAACACACCACGCTGGGACTCGCCGGGGAGAAAGAAGGCAGCTCCTGAGGTGAGATCGCCGAGTGGGAGGGTGGGAGGATCTCATTCCAATCCCCTGTGCCCAGTTTCAGCACACTGCACATCTTGAGCAGTTTAGAGCCAGACCACGGACAGGAAAAATAAGGAAGAGGGGGAGAGGAGTGGAGAGAGAGAGAGAGAGTGCGAAAGAGAGAGAGAGAGAGAGAGGGGAAGAGAGAGACATCGAAGGCATGTGTAAGAGTGGTGCGTTTGTTTTTAAAACGCGAGGTTGAGCTTGAAGAAGAATGTGTGTATGTGGCGTGTGCGAGTGAGAGAGTGTGAGCGAGCGAGAGAGAGTAGAGTGTGTGTGCTTGCGCGTGTGAGTGTGTGTGTGTGTGTGTGTTTTGTGTGAGGCTTCAGTGTTCATGTGCGACAGCCTGAGAGAAGCGGCGTGTGACGGCTCGGCTGCCGTACTACTTGTGCAGACAGGAGAGTTGGAGGCATTTCTTTTGTAGGGACTCGCAGGGAATGGCAAACAACACGCTCAGCCTGGGAACATCCATTTAATGAGAATGTCGCAGGTAAGGAGGAGATCTTCATTACACTTTCTGTCTTTCTCTCCTCTCTCTCTCTCTAGCTCTCTCTCTCTCTCCTCTTCTTGTCCTCTATGTCATCTAATGGCTTCACTTTAGAGACGTGTTTGAAAAACTTACAAGTGAAGTAGTTCTACTTTAAAGGATCAGTGGGGTTGACATACTAAGTGGAGTTTCGTATGAAAATGTGTTTTTCAAAACTTTTGACCGTTGCTTAACTTTGTTTTTCATTTATGGATTATGTCCTCAGAAGCTCATTGAAATTGATTGTCTTCTAAACTTCAAGAAAGTGTAGGTGGTAATCGCAAAAATGTAGATAGAACTTCTTAAATAATTTCATATCTCAATAAACAACAACTAATGATTGTCATACATTTTTTGTAGAAAGATAAACATGTCTAATGATTTGTAGACTGTTGCTGTTTAGGCGAAGCACTCACTTTCACTGTAGCTAAGTACCTCTTTCTCTCTCTCTCTTTCAACCTCTCTCTCTCTCTCTAAAAGTCTACATGGCCATGCCTTGCTTTTAGTTCCTCTCTGCTGGCTGCCAGCCAGGCACTATTGGAATGTAATTTAAGACCAGCATAATGTTTTGTCGCAGCCTTAATGCAACAATTAGCCAAGCTGTTGGTGTGCTTGTTTGTGTGAATGTGGATGGCAGGCTTTGACTTTGTACTGTACTGTATTTGTACTGAGGACAACCACAGTATGTCCAGCCTTGGGAGGGGAGCCCTTAGTCATCAGCAAACTCACGCAAGACGCATCAGCTGTTAAGGAAGTCAAGTTTCATTCATTCAGTGCTTCAGGAAGGGGGTTTACAAAGATTATCGGGAAGCATCAGTGTTTTGACTTCTCACGATTTTTATGTTGACAGTCTTTGTTTTTTCTCATTGTAACATGCAGTCATTTAATGAGTTTGTCTGAAACAGAATTCTACACCATTTTCCACATACAGACACACCACTATTGAAGCTTGATTTTTCAGAGAAAAAAAGATATTTAAATAAACAATTAACTCTGGGGGCAGAAGCAATCAGGAGGAGTTGCCTGTCTCAACTTACACCAAAGGATCTCAACATGGGGAGAAAAAGGGTGCTTTTTTTTTTTTTTTTTTTTGAAACGGTTGCAGCAGCCCCGTAGGGTTTTTTTTTCCGTCAGCCCTCTAAAGCCACTTGGGCAAAAAGCACTGATCGCTCTGACTCACTTCAGGTTCGCCACACATTTTCACTGTAGCACCTTTTTCGGAAAAGTCTATCAAACGGCAAACACGGCAGGCAGGCAGGCAGGCAGCCTCGACAGAGAAATGGCTGTATTGTCTATCTGTGCTGTTAGCTGTCTCTCCCTCCTCCGCTGGTGAACCTCTGGCCTCCCAGCCCCTATGAACTGTGTGGGCTGCCTGTGCGAATCCTCTCCCCACCCCACACCCCCACCACCCCTTTACTCTCTCTCTCTCTCTCTCTCTCTTTCACTCTCACTCCCTCTCTGCCTCTCTCCTTCCCTTTGCTAACTGCGAGTCGTGTTGAGTAGGGCCCTGGGGCGTGCTGGGCTGAGGAGCAGCCCTGGTGCAGCAGCAGCACAGGCAGCAGAGCTCGGGCACCAGCCAGCCAACCAGCCAGCCAGGCAGCCAGCGAGCGAGCGAGCGCACAGCCTCCGAGTCCCGCACTCACTCAGCTTCATTAGTTTCATGATGGTCCATCGGCACTGGGGCCCCTCTGCTGCTGCAGGCCCCTCGCAAGCCTCCTCTCTCTCTGAGTGCGCCCCTGCCATCGCCACCGCTGCCGCCGCCGCCACCGCCACCACACCACCACAGTAGAGGGTGGCTCGCGAGGATTTGTCAGCCAGATGTGACAAGATTGTCAAGAGGCAGGCAGGGTGAGGGAAAAATAGAGAGGGGGGTAGAGAAAGAGAGAGTGAGAGGGAGAGAGAGAGAGGGAACGAGAGAGAGAGGCAGAGAGTGGGGGAGAATCTGATATTAATCAGTGCATAGCTCGAAGCCAAACTTTCTCAGACGCAGTGTACTAACATGTTCCTCTCATTTACTGCCTGTCTTTGTGGTCTGTGAGCTGCCACTGTCTCCCTGACTGTGAGCAGCAGAGGTGGTGGGTGGATGGAAGCAGTTAGGGGGCTTTTGTTTGTTTGTTTGTTTGTTTGTTTTTTTTGCGCTTTTCCCGTCTGCATTTTGGATCGGTTTTCGTGGTCATAGATGTTCAACACAAAGCTTCACATGGAGATTCAGGTAATATCATCACTGCTTGTAATCTCGAACATGTTGGTTGTGAAGGGATCAATATTTTATTCTTAAAAAAAAAACCATGATGTGACGTTGAAACACTAGAACACAGGCATGAGACATTACTGTTGTGGCTTTAAGATTAGTAAGTGTGTGATTAATTCTTACAGCATCTGTCTGTCTGGAAAATGGTTTAGTTGTTTCTCTCTTGGTGTTCTTATTTTTTTTAACTCTGTAGTCTTTGGTATGACATTGTAATGCATCATTTTTGTTAAGTATATTTCTAGAACTTATTATACTTAACATGTAATATATATAGAAATGTAATTGCAAAAAATATAGAACATTGATGGGAATTAAGCATAACATTGTTCCCTGATTCCATTATGCCAACATATTCTATTTTGACAATTTTCATGGCATATAGCCTTTTGAGGAAAGTCCAAAGTGTTATCTTGAGTGCTATACATTACAGTGATGTATTTACGTATTTACAGTTTTTTTTTTACTTTTCTTTATTAGAGTCTTAAGATAAAAAAAAAACCATTTTGTTTTGTGGTCTAGCATCAGGAACACAGTCGAGGCAGAGAAATGGACGTCTGATTAAAACATGTCTTGTAGGTTTTACGATAAAGTATCTTGAGCATGAGGAGGCAAATATTTCCCACTGATGTCACCAGGAAAACTTTGTGCTGCTCTCTTTCCTTGTGGGGTCCCAGACGTGTTTATTAACTCAGCCCTAAAAAATTTAGTGTGGTTGTTGTGTCTGGATATTTCTTTTTTGCTTATTGCCAACATCCAGTGCCTTCAACGTTGTTTGTACATTTCTATATACTGTCTTTGTCGTGGTCTTCATCTCATAATCGTGTTTATGTCAAACAAAGATATACGCTTGTAGGTATTGTTGTCAGCATTTCTATTGCGTCGTTTAGTATCCAAGCAAGATGTTTGAAATAATGATGCCAGCATGGTGCGTGTTCACATCTGGTCAGGCAGACATGTTTGTGGACAGTGACAGGGAAAATCTTAACAAACCATTTTGTAAATGATTCACACAATCCTGCAAACAAAAAATAATCTGTACAGCCCCCACCCCCACCCCCACCCCAATCCCCACCTCCTTCTCTTCCCCACTCTCCCCCCTTAAATATTTAGAGACAGTTGTAGTTGTTATCGAGGCTGTGTCTTTGGCAGCGAATGCCAGCCGTGTAGCATTTAGCTGGCAATCTGCAGCAGGCATCACTTAATTGATTTGCTTTACAGTAAATTATTTCAACAAGGACACTCAATACTGCCCGCTCGCAGCTGTCCACACTTGTTATGAATATTGCTTAGCAATTGCTGTTGAGTCTGTAAACTTGCATGGCTATTATGTACATATGGCCGGATTTATTTTAAGAGCCAAAGAGAACTCCTTTTTTTCCCCACTCCTTTCCTTTCCTTTCTCCTCCTCCACCAACGATGTTCCCCCACTCAGAGAGGGGCGACTGGGAACGAAGTTCCCCCAAATTCCCAAAACATGAAATAACTGACATTCTGGACAATTGGACACACTCGGCCTCGCTGTGAGTGCGAACAGTAGCCTTGTGCAGGGGGGGGGGGTAGGGGGCACAGAGGTTGGTTGTGTGTTTGTGTGTTTGTGGTGCTGCTATATCCATTTCTGCCCCCCGTGTTGTTGTACTATACTATCAGCACGTCCTGGTACAGTACTAGTGGCCCGGACACAAAAATGCAGCATGTTTTTTAGAATCGCCAGGAAGCCTGGGCATGTCGCTGACAGTGCATTGAGAGGCTGTGTGGTGGAAAAGTGCTTCATGTAGTTATTTGGGCCCGTTCCAGTTTGTCATGACTTTACCACAGACCAGTATTTCCAACCGTATCTGTGTGTGTGTGTGTGTGTGTCTGTGTGTGCGGGTGTGTGTGTGTGTGTCTGTATCTGTGTGTGTGTGTGTATGCTTGCTCCGTGCTTGTTGCTCCTGTGTGTGCGCACAGAGGGCTGTGTGAAAAGGTATCAGGGGGGCATCTGCATCTGGTGCTCTGGCCTCGGTGGCCTTCACTCCCTCCCTCCTTCCCTTCCCTTCCCTTCCCTTCCTCTCCCTCCTACAGGCGAATGTTATCACTTAGGGTCTGGGGCTTCATGGTACGCCGGCCCTCCTCCTCGCTCCCCTCCCCTCTCTCCCCTCCCCTCGCCCTCACACTCCCCACCCGAGCGCTGGCCCGCGTCCCTGGAGAGGTCCCGCTTCATTTTAACTTTGACTAAGGAGCATTTCATTGGAACAAATGAGTGCAGACGGGTGCGAGGCTACAGATTTATGGCTCCGCAAGTGAACATTAGTTGCAACATATTTAGTGGGAAGCAATTCCTTTTTTTCCCCCCTCTCTGACTAGTTCAGTGCTTGGACGAAGGAGGAGTATTAATTTTTTAAAGTCTGGCTTTAAAAGATGTTTACGGTTTCCGTTTTTTTTTTTTTTTTTTTTTTTTTGACGAGGAAGGTAGTTTTTTGTCCGTTAAGGAAAAAAAAACAGTGCTGTTTTTACAATGGTTACATGCATCTGTTTTATTAGATGTTTGTCAATTCATAACGATAGCTCTTTTATCGTACAAAAAAATTATCAACTTTTATTATTGATGGTTTTATTTTTTAAAACGTGGTCATGTTTCATAATTGTCATCTACATATTTTAAGTTCAGAGCAAATAGTAAACGTCCATAAACCGAGCAATCTGGGTTAGTTGATCAATTCTTAAAAAAAAAAAAAATCTAACTGATCGTCTACGGGATGAAATTAGATATGTTTTCCCCCTTTACTTCTCTGTTTCCAAAAAGCCAAGAGCAGCGCTATCCATGTCCCCTTCTCAATGTGTGGTAGGGTAGTGCAGGAGGAGAGGAGTTGAGAGAGGGCATGTAGGGAGGCAGGCCATGGGGGCTCCCGCTGAGGAGAACACCTCTACAGACATCTGCTTCACATTTCCCAGGCCAGCCAATACAACACCCAGGAGCTGAGGGGCAGCACCAGCACTCACACAAAGAGAAAAAAAGACAAATATTTTTATTTGCTGTTATGCACTACAATATGACCAAATGGAAGATATTATTGTTTTTATCAGAACATACGATATGTGTTGTTATATATATAGTGTATATGTATGTCTAGGCAGTGTTTTGAATTGTTTTCTAAAATGTTATATCTTTAGTGAAATTGTTGAACTAATTAAATCCTGATGTAATTTTTATTTTATATTGGCTATTAAATGGAACACTATTTCATAGTCTCATAATTTTGTTTTCAGGGAAATAGCACTCATATTGTGGTCAGGATGCTAAAAATATATTTTATAAATATATGAACAACATATAAATAATCCACACCAGCTGAAACAAAAAATGTCAATAAACTGTGCCTCAGTCCGCTAAGATTTCAGTGTATCTTTTGACAGTTTGAACATCAGGGTTGCTACACTATTCAATTTCACCCGTTTAAAAAATATTTATACAACCAGTTCTCTTCTAATACAGAAAGTCAAAGGTGACTCCAGGGCTAGTACTTATGTCACTTATTTCCTTTCAAGCACAAGAAATGAATAGCTAATTAGGAGAAAAAATCGCTTCAAATGTTGAACAATGGAATTTCCTCCTGTCACTCTCTGGCCCGACTGATTGAGATCTACATTACACGCAACAGCAGAGGAACCGCATGCATGTAATGGGATTACGTTAATTGGGCCGTGTTCGCTCTCTGGCTGATAATGATGGGATTTTGCTGCTTTAAGACGAGAGCCTTTTTTTTTTTGGCCCCTCACTTTTTTTTTCTCTTTTAAATGAAAATCAGGTGCCTCACAGGGCGCAGGGAAACCAGCATTAAAGTGTTTCTGGTAATTAACCTCAAGCAGGAGTCATATTTGATTAACAAAGTGAAGGGCTCCTCCTCCCAGTTGACCGAATCGGCCTGCATACTTGCTCCGTTTTAAGGATTACAAAACATGCTGCCGATGCATTATTTATCAAGTTCCACGAGGTACAGGAGCAAATCTCCAAGGGGTTTTTGCCTTCAGTCTTACCAAGTAGTGTTTTTTGATGACTGTGATTTGAACAGGTCGTGTGTCAAAAATTTTAGTTTCACCGGTCATGAAATGAAAATGTGCTGGATGCAGCGATCTGTCTCTAAAAGCTCTCCAGGCTTTTTTTTCGTGTGAGTGTCTTTGAAAAATGGCAAATGTGGATAACCAGGAGAGAGGCAATGGGGTTCGATTTGAAGTTTAATCACAACCAGCATTAATAATGGTCTCAGTCAACAAGGGGGCCATCGTCATGCATTAAAGTAACACAAAAAAAAGAAGAAAGAAAGAAAGCTACCTCTCAGTCCCTCACAGCCCTTTTTAAGTTAACTGCAGAACATGGCTGGACTTGCATGGTGAAGCTCTCTGTGCGCACACAGCTCTGCGCTTCGGCAGTACAGGCAAAGGCTGCTGTCATCTCAGCATCTCATCCTCTCCACCTCCACCACGCCTCAAGCCCCCTTGTGTCAGAGCAGCTCAAAGGGGGGACCTCTCTCATCCCCTGAGGCACGTACATCTGTGTGTGGAGGCCCAGCCCTGCCTCCCCCGTGCTAATTAATGGCCCATTTGAGTGGAGATGATTTAATGTGTCAGAACATCAAATGTAAGGCGTGCACTGTCACAAAACAGAATTTTTTTTTTTATATATCCTCTTTGGTTTCTACCTTATTTCCTTGAAATTTGGGCTTTGATTTTATAGTGTGTGTGTGTGTGTGTGTGTGTGTGTGTGTGTGTGTGTGTGTGTGTATGTGTGTGGGTGCGTGCGCTTGAGTGTGTGTCTGTGTGTCGGCTAACAGAATGAAGCCGTGAGGGAGATGTTGTCCCAGGGTCAGACCTCCACCATGTGGCAACCCCCTGACACGTTTTCTTGCCTCCCACCACTTTATACCTCTATTAACAGCAGGCAGGATGCGCGCGGAGAATCAGCAGGCGACACGACAAACACAATATCAAAAGTCCACCGGCGGGAAGATAAGCCCCATTAGGTGAACCCAAGCCCTCCCGATGGACTATAAAACGTCATCTAGCCACCAGTGGCCCTGGAGCTTTGATTTTTTTTTCCCTTTTTCCTTCTCTCCCTCTCTCCCTCCCTCCCTCCCCCGCCAAACCCTTTCAAATGGCATGGCTGGTCCAGGTGTGGCCGAGTCCTTCTTTTGTTAGAGAGGATGAGCGCGGCTGCTACTGCCCTGCAGCTGTGTTGGCCACTTCTCACCCCACTCTTCATGCCCCGACCACCCTCCCCCCTCCACCCTCCACCAGACAACTACCCCCCTACACCCACCCCATCCCACCCCTCTCTGGAGGAGAGCGTCTGGTGTGACATGCCCCACAGTGCAGCAGCTAACATAATCCCCTTTGGTTCCCTACACAGCTCTCTCTCTCTCTCTCTCTCTCTCCCTCTCTCTTTAGAGAATAGGCTTGAATTATTCGCCCAGGAAAGCCTCGCTGACTGCCTCCAATCTATATTCTTTCTTGGGCACGGTGATCTAAGAAATGGAGGGGAGGAAAAAAGGAAACAGGCGTGGAACTCTTTGCTCTTGTACCCCTTTATTCATGGGGCCAGATTACTCTGTTCGCTCTGTCCAAGAACGGAGGAGCTCTCATTTTAAAGATGGACTGGAAATCGTGAAATGAAATGCCCTGTGAAATGAAAAAGCCAATATATCTTTGGGGGGATGATTTAAGGTTGCTGTTTTTTGAATGAAGCAGCACATGTTGGAGGGTTAAAAAACAAAAGCTGCATGTTTGAATATGACTGAGTGGATTGTACGTTTGTATGTAAATTGAGACTTTCACATATATTTGGCACTTAGCCACCATTTCACTGTGGGATAATAAATAAGGTTTGGATAACTCAGGGGTGCAGTACTAAGCTCATTATTTACTCTGGCAAACTGCTGATTGGTTAATAATCAGAAATGATGACATTGCACACTATTTTTCTGTTGGAGTCATAGTTTCTCTGTTTCTTTGAACAGGCTATTTGCTGTACCTTGGTGAACTGCAACTGTGATAGTTTTAAACCTGGGAAACTGAAGAGGCGGCAATGTGAAAATTGCAAGCATGGATGGGTTGCTCATGGTAAGGGAACAGTTTCATTGTCATCAAAGTCTGTGTGCTCTTAGGCACTTAAATGTGAAGCAAGCATTTGGTTTCATGTAGCCAGACAACATTCATTCATTCACTCACTCACTCACTCACTCACTCACTCACTCACTCACTCACTCACTCACTCACTCATTCATTTATTCTTTCATTTATTCATTTATTTATTCATCCATTTTTCCATTGATACATTAATTTTTCCTTTTTTTTCAAAAACATTTTTTCTAATGTTCTAACATGACAACGTGTTGTGATATTTTTTTACCCCATTTTCAGCTCTGAGCAAATTGAAGGTGCACCACATGTATCAAGGCAGTCAAGTGGAGATTGTCCACTCCAATGTGGTGTTTGACATCTGTAGTCTGATGCTGTATGGGACGCAGGCCATCCCCGTGCGCCTCAAGATCCTCCTGGACCGGCTCTTCAGCGTTCTCAAGCAGGACGAGGTCATTCAGATCCTCAACGCACTGGACTGGACCCTGCAGGATTATATCCGAGGATATGTTCTACAGGTTTGTACACACACGTACAGAAAAAGCTAAATGTCTTTGTTAATATAGTACAGTCAGACATTGTACACAGTTACAAGACAACCTGGCTGCAGAAGCTATAGTCCAGTACCACATATTTGTTCAAGCCATTTACTAAATCTTACTATATCCCTACATTCTTCAGCCAGGTAGTTAATTATTGAAATCACCTGTATTGAGTGCAATGCAATTAGAATCAGTAGATTTTGAATATGTGGTACTAGATATTTCTAAATCCAGGTTGCTCATCACTGTTTGTGTACAACAGAATTAAATATACTGTCCCAGGTTGGTGCTAAATGAGGGAATACCAAAACACAGTGTATACCTGATTTAAAAATTCAATATATGCTATTTAGAAATTAAATTGTATGTATGCTAAAAAATGAAATTTATAGTGAAAATAAGTCTGTGGCCCATGACCCATTAAGTCAAGGGGTTTGAGCCATTATTAGGGCTGTTGCCCAATTATAAAAGCTGTCCCTGAATCTAAAGCAGAGAACATCTAGTCGTAGCCACCTCCTGCTCTTGGAGGTCTCAGATTATCAAACCTATTTTTGCATTCATGCTGAAATCTTGCTGGAGTCGGTGTTACAGAGCTGAAATGAGTAAACATATATTTGGACAAGAACTTCCTGAAACCCGCCAGGGAAGCACCTAGGAGAGTCGGCTCTATTAGTTCATCATCAGGCATCATGGGGCATACATGGAGGGTTCATGTTGGGCCCTCTCTAACGGGGAGCGCTAAACCAGAATCCTCCACAGACCCCTTGAGCGGCGGCCATGTGATGAAATATTTATCGTGGTTACAGCACGAAGTTGCCGTCATGACTTTCAAATGACTTCCAAAGCGCGATCTTGCGCTGGTGTAATTACCGTCGTGTTGGGCAACACCAGGCGCTTGATCAATGGGCAGCTCCCCCCTGTCTTCTGATCTTCAGTCCCTCTCCCCTCCCTCTCCTCCTCTGCCTTCCTCAGCTCCATCAGGGAGGGCTGACTAAAATGAATATCTGCGATAAGAATGAATTTCTTGCTATAATTAGCCACCCATTTGACCTTTAAATAGTTAAATAATTAAATAAATAAATATATATTTATTTATATTCTGTATGTATGTACCTATTTAAGAATTTAACAGCTGACGTAAGCCTCAAAAGTGTGTTACATTTAAGCTGTTTTTTTCCTGTTTTGTGTTTGGTAGGATGTGGCAGGGAAGGTACTGGACCGTTGGGCAATTATGACATTCGAAGAGGAGATCGCCACACTTCAGCAGTTTCTGCGCTTCGGCGAGACCAAGTCCATCGTGGAGCTCATGGCTCTCCAGGACAAAGAAAGCCAGGCAGTCATCGTGCCCAGCACACGGACCAACTCTGACATCCGCACCTTCATCGAGAACAGCACCCAGCGCAGCCCCAGCCTGCCCGCCAAGGTGGAGAAGCTTAGCACAGGCAACGTGCACCATTTTGAGAACTTCATCAACAGCATGGCCTTCATGCTGCCCTTCCAGCTGCTTAACTCGGTGCCCGCTCCGCTCCTGGGCTCCCCGCCTGAGGCGCTCCAGGTGGGCTCGGGTCAGAGGCAGGAGCAGCAGGTCCATCTGGAGGACCCCTGCCCACCTGGCGACAGCAGCCTTCTCGGCTCCAGCTCGGCTTCCTTCACCTCTGACATCGAGCGACACGACAATCCCTTGGAGGCCGTTGTCACCAAAAAAGAAGTTGAGGACTTCCCCACTAGTGACAACTACTCCGATGGACCCTCCACCCCTTGCACATCCTCTGTGAGCTCGGACATCAATCAGATGTCCCCAGACTCCAAGATGAGGTCGCTGGAGAAGAATGGCGGCCTGAAGAAGGGCCGTGTGTTCTGCAGCGCCTGCGAGAAGACCTTCTACGACAAGGGCACCCTGAAGATCCACTACAATGCCGTCCACCTGAAGATCAAGCACAAGTGCACCATCGAGGGCTGCAACATGGTCTTCAGCTCGCTCCGCAGCCGCAACCGCCACAGCGCCAACCCCAACCCCCGTCTGCACATGCCCATGAACCGCAACAACCGCGACAAGGACATGCGCCACACCGGTTCACCGTCTGAAGCCAAGGACATGACGGGAAAGCGCCAGAGTATGGAGCCATCTCCACCAGCGTCGAAAGCCGCTCGGTCACCAGCTACATGGTCAACAATGCCTGACTCCAAGCTCCAGAGTAGCTTCCCCAACATCAGCCAGAGCGGCATCCTCTTTCCCAACCTGAAAACAGTGCAGCCCGTGCTGCCGTTCTACCGCAGCCTGGTCACCCCGGCGGAGCTGGCCAACACTCCAGGAACCCTTCCTTCCCTGCCCCTCATCTCGTCCTCCGTCCCCATGAAGCCGACCATCAGCGAGGCCTCCTCAGAGCCGGTACCAAAGAAGAAGTCACGCAAGTCCAGCATGCCGATCAAGATCGAGAAGGAGGCGGTGGAGGATATGGAGGAGCTGGCGGACGGCAGTGACTCCGATGACGAGGCCCCTCAGGCTGGCAGGGACATCGAGGAGTCCGACGGCAGCGGTAGGGCCTGTGGGCGACTCGTTTCCAGCGACAGCGAAGAACAAGGGCTAGTTTCACCTATGGACAGGGAAATCCTGCCCAACGCTTTAAAAAGGTCGTTTGGTTTGGCGCAGAGCGCAAACATGGACACAAACAACATCAGGGAGGAGGATGGCTCACACTTGGTGGACGCAGGGCTCAGGCATGGTGTGGAGGTGATAACCTGCACGTCACCAAAGCAAAGAGATCACCACATGCACAGCGGCTCCATGTCAGGGCCGGAAGAGGAGGAGGATGGTTGCGTCAGCAAGCAGATTCAGGACAAGCCTGTGACCCCCTCTACACAGATAGCAACCACAGACTAAGCAATGGACCACTGTTTCAAAAACTAGCCAATGAGAAAGAAGACGGTGAAATGTGCGCGGACGAGTTCAGCGATCGTGATGTGGACAGAGACCCTCACTCAATGTGTGTGGACGACAAAGACGACCAGCCCCACCACTGCGAGATCTGCAATAAAACCTTCAAGAATCCCTACAGCGTCAAAATGCATTACAGGAACGTGCACCTGAAGGAGATGCACATGTGTACCGTAGATGGCTGCAATGCAGCCTTTCCATCTCGCAGAAGCCGAGACAGGTAAGGAAACTCTGTTTTAAAATATTGATCACCCTCAGGAATTATTTCATTGAAAAAAAATCAAGCAGTTAACATCCAATAAAGAATCATTCAAGTATATAAGTGTTTCACAAGCAAATTTATTTTACATGTATGTGGAGGTCAATATATTTTTTTTCCTATTTTCACACATTTTAGGCACAGCGCCAACCTAAACCTCCACCACAAGCTGTTGACCAAAGATCACTATGGAGCATCCAGCACAACCTATTCCACGTCCTCTCTTTGCAGGGAGATCGCCAGCGATTTCCGGCAAGACTTCCCCACGAAAGACCACGTTGGGCAGACATCAGTCATCTTCAAAGGTCACAACCGCATGGGCTTGGTCTTCCCCATGAGCAAGACTGCCGAGAGTGCCGAGTCCCCCGGAGAGGCGTCAGTCGAGGACGAGGCCGTGCTGGACCTGAGCACAACAGCTGCCCCTCGAGGCAGCGGCCCCTCGTCCTGGGACTCGGACGGAGGCAGCGAGGTGGGGGGGCCCCTGGAGGACAGTGACGAGAGCTGCGACGGGCTAAGCCTGGGGGGGGTGAACGAGGGCTTGGGGCCCGAGCTCGGGGAGCGATCCCCGGGGTGCCATACCCCCCAGCTGCAGGGCAGCTCCCCCATCACCTGCCAACTCTGCCAGAAGGTGTACAGCAACAAAGGCACCTTCAGGGCACACTATAAGACAGTGCATCTGCGTCTTCTGCACAAGTGCAAGGTTCCGGGCTGCGACACCACATTCTCCTCGGTCAGGAGCCGGAACAGGCACAGTCAGAACCCGAACTTACACAGGAACATGACTGTAAGTGCTGCTCCTGAACAAGAGTAAGCTTTGTCTTGGGGGCTGAAAACTCCCTCCTCTCTCAAATGGATTTGCTTTCATTGTTTTTTTGTTTTCTTGAATTATCTGCATTTAGGTGGAACAAGAATCTGTTTACTGGCACTTTTGGGGATTAAATGCATGTAAGAATGTATCTGAGGGTGATATGTCATATCATTGTATTACAGTTCAGCAAAATGTCTCTTAACTGGCACAAGTCTTACATCTTCAGAATATTCAATTATTCATGTTTGGCTTAAAAATTGAGATATTGTCAACACAATACTTTTTTTTTCTAGAGGACAATCTGGTTCTGAGATACTGAGTACATACAGTATATAGCAATCAATGTCAATGATACGAAGAGTATGTATTTATCACCATCTTTTGGATCTTATCATCATCTGCTGCATCTACAAAAACCATGTGTGAGAAGAGAAGTACCTCACTACTGATTTTTACCTAACAACTCCATTAGATTCTAATGGTGTTTTTTCGTATATGTGGAGGGCCACTGGAACATTCATGAATACACCCCAACGTTTTGTTTATAAATTGAAAGAAAAAACATGTACCACTTTTTTATGCACTTATTTCATAACTATAACATTACTGGCCTTAGTCTGTTGTACTCATCAGCTACAAAAGTCCAAACTCCAAGGAACCAAAGTGCTGTCTATCGATGTCAATTAACAGCTGGTGCAGGGTTCCCCGTGTTCTTGCGTCCTTCCATTTCAACCATTTGTTCGAACCAGTCAAACATTTAAGACGTTTGTGTTATTTAGTAGAATCGTCAGGTCACATCTGTGTGTGTGAGTTCAAATATTGTTCCAGAAAAAAACATTGTGAAGTTTTTGGGTTTGTGACAGTTTTGGGTCCTTGATCCCTAAGGGTCTTTGTTGAAACCTTTAACGTGTAGTGGTCCTGTTCAATAAGTTATTGTTGGTGGTGTTTGTACAGTATTGTTTTCCCTCTGTACTTGCTGTTGTTGTTGCTCAGAAGGCTAACACTGACCAAAGAGAAAAAGTCCTCATCTACGAGGTAAGCAGTATTAAACAACCCCAAGAGATGCTTTGACATTTTTCCCAATGCATCAAGCTAATATCAGTATTCCGACTTGGGTTTTGTCTAGAGCAAAATTTTGCATTATTTAATGAATTTTATACCTTTTTTTTGTTTTGTAAAGGATTTTTTCTGGATGCTACAGTCACTGACAACACATGGGCAAAAAACATCTCTAGAAATACAGTCATTGTGAATAACAAGTCATACATTGACCAAGCACGGTTAAAAGTCTTTGAAAAAGTACTGTATTTGAATGATTTAGTAAAGTCCAACACTGAGGTGAGATACTCCTGAAGTAAAGAAAACACTCATAACAGATCTTCTGATACATTAATGTTTATTTAATTGTATATTTTGTGAATAGTCATTTTTAATCAGAAAGGAACCAAAAATGTATACTGTACTGGAATTGTTCTGTATATCGGGTGCGTTGTGCATCCTGTGAAATAGTAACCACAGGTAAATGGAACCTCCGCATATTTCTTTGATGTTCTGCATTTTTTTTCTACATACAGTATATCTTATTTCCTGATGCATTCTGGAACATGGTGGACTTAGTTTTCAAAATGAGTATTTCAGTTTCTTGAGTGATGTCACAGTTTTGTATTGAGAACAAAACGTTCTGTCAATAAATGTTCATGTTTTTGATTTAATTGTTCAATATTCATTCATCTTAAATAAAGAAGCCATATTTGTTTGCAGGTTCTGTATATTATTTGCACATTCATTCATTATTTAACAAAGCCCTCATGCCATACTATCTGTAAGACAAAAAATTATGTTGTAATGAATTTGTTCACAAACAATACACAAGACATGATATTAAATCATACCTATTTGCTATCTTATTGACAAAGGCAGTAATTTGGTACATACTTTTTGCCATGTGGAACCAGGCTCCCCCATTTGTATTGTAAACGGTGCATGCAGTAGTCATTGGGGTAAAGCTCCTGTTCAGAGAGACTGTCTCTAAATCATTTCCAAAAATCGCAGGAAATTCCACTGCGTTGCTCGAACACCACAATCAGAAAAATCAGGTTTGTAGTCTTGGTGGTTAAGGCCTCCAAGGTCTGCAAGACTGTCCCTAAAATATGTTGGAGCGGATCCGAGCTAATGATTTCTGTACACCCCATCCCTAGTTGACCCCACCAGCTGTCTTTTTAAACTAATGTGACAAGACGCACCCAAGAAGAAACTAATGCAGCCATACAGGCAGACAAGGCAAGACAGACTGACAAACCCCACATGTATTAATCAGGGGGTTTTCTTGAGGGCCTGTATTATGGTTTGTATACCGCTGATTTATTTTCCAAAAAGAAGAGCCAATGACTCAAGTGGCGCTATCCCATTACAACACTGAACATTTGACGGAAACATTAAGTTGAAAGGTCAAGCTGAAGTGGAGCAGTGAATGTTATGCAATAGGGAAAATAGGCACTGATAGAAAAAAATCAACATTTAGGCTGAAAGCATTGCATAACTCAACAGTTTCCGTCAACCCACCATTATAATTTACATTTATAAAAGCATTTCATTACCACTTCAGATCTGAAAAGCTTGTCCTTCATGTGATCTGTGACCACTGAACAGTTGTAGAAATCATCAGATACGTGTCCAGGACATGATTTAGTGATATTATTATAGCATAGCAGCACTATACAGTATCATTTAAATACAAAGCGATAAAGAGCACATACTTCAGTGATCCGGAATTTATGTGGCTTTTATTATGGGTGTGGACAGTGTTTTGCTGTCCCATATGGTAATATTGTGTAAAACGGCCCCATTGTGAACACTTGTAATGCCGCTCCACATGCTGTCAAGAGTCCTTGTGCTGCACTGATATCGGATCCCATCCCGGGCGGACAGTGCGGAGGAGTGCGAGCGGAGGAGAGAATGGATTGTCCACGGGGGCTTGGGAAACTGATGGATATGGGGGGTGGGGGTGGGAGTAGGGGGAGTGGTGGGGAGTGGGGGGAGTGGGGGGGCACTGCTGCCTGTACTCAGGACAGATGTGCGGCAGATGACTTTTGTTCCTCCATAACAAGCAGTGGGCTGGAAGAGAACAAGGAAAAGTTTTGATAAGTCCACTGGACTTCCGTTGTTACTGTGTGAGACCGTTGCTATGTCTAAACCCAAGCCATTACTTCCTGTCTACATAGTCTTAATTGCTGTTAACTCTCCACATGTGACTTTTTTTTCTGGGTTTCAGCAGTGTTGCACTAGGACTGCCCTGACGTTCTGGGATTAATATATATCTCACACTATATGCACATACCAACATTTTAGCACTTTTAAAATGTTAATTTAGGGATTGTGTGCAGCTACAATTAATACTTTGACACCTGTACGTCCATTGCCTAAGTATTATAATCATCCACTCTGTATTCACTATTTGCCCATTCAGACTGAATAGATTATGTATTGTGTTGCAAAGGTTATGACCAAACTGTAAGACATGCTTTCAAAATGCACTTTTGTTGAATATGTTATTTATGTTGGCTGTACTTGGTGCTGCAGACATTTGTCGTCTATAGCTTTATTTAGCCCAGGTTAAAAATGTTCATAGACTGCAAAAAAATCAACATGAGATTGCAAAAGGCATTTACACATACTCTTCCAAACAGTATTTTTATTTAGAAGACTTAAACTGTGTTGTATATTTACATGCTTAAAATTAAAAATAAATAGGCATTGGCAATTAAAATAGTACAATGTGTTTCAAAAGTTCAATTCCTATATATTAAGACATAGTAGGTACACTGGCTGCAGCTTTAAGTCTTTTGAAGAAGGTTGGTATCAGCTTTTCACATTGTTCTGCAGTATTTTCCCCTCCTTCTGTTTGGTAGACTTTTAGACCATCTAGACTGATATGATGATGGCTCTGAACTGAAGTGCTGCTGTTCTGTGATTTAGATAAGGGCTTTGAACAACTTTGTAAAATATTCACAGTATCCACAATAAGCTTTCTGGCAATACAGTGTACAGTGTATTTGTATATGTATTCTCATTAATTTAAATGTTAATTTAAATGTTTTCCAGTTCCTGTGAAAGAGGAAATAGTCCCACATCATATACCACCACTGAGGAGAAGGAATGTGCCAGACACCTCTACTTTGGCCTCAGATAACCATAAAAACCCTAAACAACCTCTAAACATGTTGTTCTTTTAACCAGATACTACGTTTTTTGAGGACTTCTTCTCATTTTTAACTCCTACACCTACACAAACTGACATTTGTGTGTCATTAATGTCTTTTTTGAATGCTTAAATGGGTAATGGCTTTTGAGTGATATGACACTTTTACCACTGCTCAGCTGAAAAGATGCATTCACATTTTGGCCACATTATCCAATAGTTTTCCATTTATTTATTTATACTGAATAAAAATATGAACCAAAACAGATGAACCAAAAATGCTAAGTTAAAATGACTTATAATAAAAAAAATGTGTATATCTGCATTGATTTATTAGTCATCAAATTCTCACGCCCCATGACATTCATTCAATTGAGTTATTCACCCCTAAGCTGCATAGAGCATTACATTGAGTTGGTCAGTCACTATGACCAATAAACAGGGTCAAAAAAAGGCCACCCCAAAATGTGCACTTTTGTCAAAAGTCACAAACCCCGGATGGAGGGAGTGTGCCACTGGTATGTGTAACACTGGCATGTATGTGAGAGTGGTGTCAACCTGCTTGATTACACATAATTTTACCATTAGCCAGCTAAGAAGTTGATTCAGAGAGACTGGCAATGCCATAAGGATGTTCTGGACATTTGGTAAAAGGGTGCACCAGCTCGTTTATAATTTATGAGTTGTGTACAATAAATAGTTTGTCATGATTCTGCTGCTTGAGTATTAACAAAAGACTAAAATAATAATTAATCTTTCCCGACTAATTTAAAAAAAAGAATACATATATACTTTGTGCATTTATATTTTTGTTCAGTGTAGCCTATATGACAAATTCACATGGGGTCATTTTTATTTCTAGAGATGGCTTCTTCTTCACCTGTATTACCTTATTATTATGAGTTATGCCCACAGAAATACTACTGTTATATATGGACAACGTCATCTGCTGTAATCTGTAACCTAAAAGTACAGAGGTTGAAATATGTGTAAAAGTACATGTAATGTCAGTAGGCCTATATATCAGAATATAATTTGATATAGTGGTTTGGAAAATATAGACCATACATGTTCATAACTGAAAAAAACTGATTGGAAAAGTGTGTTAATAATACATTGTGATAATAGAGAGCTTCTGGGATGCAATAAAGATTTTTGTAAGCCCCTGTACATGGCCTGTTTATTTTAAACACAAAGTGATAAATCAGTACAACATTATTTTCCTGCTTGTTTGTTTTGTATACTTTGTTCATTTTAAAACTAAATATCTATAGTTTTATGGGACCTGTCAGTGGCCAGGTTGGTGCCTACAGGTTGCTTAGCCTACCTTCGAATTTTACATTTTATTCCAAAACATCCGAAAAAATATTCTGAATCTTGACATTACGATATTAGGTGAATAATATATTGCCTTCACAAGATAACCTGCCAGCGGAATGTTGCCTTTTTCAAAATAATGCATTTAAAATGTGTACTGCTATGAATAGTTGAAAAAACAACTTGCCTGCCCTCTGCCGATAGGTAAAAATGCAGTTTAAAATATTTACCATTTTCCTTTGGCGCCACTTTGTGTCCAACAGGGAGACCTGCAGAAAGACATGTCAAACTACGCAGCACACTGTCCACTCTGTTATTTTATGAAGTTGTCTATCTTACAACTTTTGTTTACCGAAATACTTCTTAAGGCTGAGTCACTACAAGGTCTACATACCATACCAGCCTGGTCCATCAGGGAAAATGTGCCAGACAAAAGTATTTTTTGCGTAATTTGGAAATGAATGAAAATAGGCTACATTTAGAATGCAGTATAACGACTATTAAAGCCCTACATCGAACTAAAATTATAATTTGGAGGGAGAGACTTAAAATACAGTATAACCAATAAACACATGCAGGATCGCCTACATCTTGTTGTCAGGTTAGGCTATAGGCTTGGATTGGATTGGATTGGATTAACTTTAAAGATAGATAGCTAGATAAAAAATATGTATATATCTAAGGATAGTCCTGATAGACTTGATAAATTGATTTAAATTATTTTTCAGGCGACAAAACATTGGTTATTAGCTACAATAGGCTAGGTCATAGACATAATAACACTGAAAAGCTGAACAGAAAACCCTCAAATGCCACCATTCTTAGTAACAATGTAAATTGTACAAGACCATTTGATGTTTTAATAGCTAAAAGCCAAAAATCATGAAGGTGGTTCTAAATCAATATTTTGTCACTTTAATTCCAACCATCAACATGTCCCTGATAATTACGTGGTTGTTCTATTAGTGGAACAGCTTTAATCAGAAAATCAAATCAAGGTATGCACCCCAATCAAGGTACAACATCAAGAGGTGTTTGTGTTGATTTGTTGGATTGCATTCTTAAACGAGGTGCGGATTTTATTATAATCAGTTTAATGTTGTCTGAACAGGTTAATTGGAGGGGAAAAAAGTTAAGCCTAGTTCCAAACATGCTTGGAGGCCTGAACAACATTAATTTACATGCATTATTTTCTTAATATTTTTGTGGGAATATGGCTAATATTTTCCAAATGTGTTGCATGTCCGCACTTATTTCAGACTCATATGTCGCGTGTGCATTTTTATGAGTGGCATGCTCGTCAAAGAAAAAAAACACCTTGTCTCAAATATGTAAGCAGCAGATCTTAAACCAATTGCCTACTGTAGTGTAAACACTGATGTGATAGAGCAGGCGTATGAGGTTGTAAAGGTAACATTCATGTCGCAATAAAATTAGGTCAGGGTAGGCTATGTCGCGAAGTAAACTGTAACAGTCCCTCGTCGAAGAATTGTTAAGAAAGAATCCGTATCCTCGGCGTTCGACAGTCGCGCCGCGTTTCAAATGAATCAGGGGAGAATTGGGGCAGGTTTTGCTTTTGCGTTGACACGGTGGCATAATACCAAAATCAACGAGGACCACATTTTCTACACTGGGCGACGACTGGATTCAAGTTTCGTATCGTAGAATTTCGTAGAATCTACACACATTTTGTCTGGAGAACAGGAGGAAAGGACCGTGTCTAGGGCCTTTTCCTCGTTTTAATTATTTATTTCCTCATAAACTGCAGTCTTGCTATCAAAACATTGATGGTCGATCATTTCCCTCTGTGTAAGGGAGCAGAAGGAAAATAACTAAATTAAGATACAACCCTGGTGTACAGTTAAAATGGCTCGCCCACGGCCTCGGGAGTACAAGGCTGGAGATTTGGTTTTTGCAAAAATGAAGGGATACCCACACTGGCCAGCGAGGGTGAGTATGAGATGCAGCCGAGTTAAAATGTAGGGAGGCGGGGTTGGTAAGGACAATACAACCGGTGTTGTAGGGCATTTGGATGCTGCTGTAGCTTGCTTGTCCCGTTTGTTTAATAGCTGTTCATTTTGTTTCTATTCAATAAGAACAATGTATATTTATATTGGGCACACTGTAACATATTACGTGGCATCTAATGTTACTTTGTTGCGCGTACTGAGAAATGCGCGGTGTTTTCGTCGAAAAGCGTGATCTTTTGCTGGCTTCCTCTATACGTAACTGAAAGGGCTAGAACTAGCGTAGGAGAAAGGAACGTGTTTATTTTGTAGTGGTACCTTAGCCATAGCAATGTTTTTATTATTTATCCGCAGTTTATACTGTTAAACTTGACATTGGACGAGACCTTTTTGAATAACTTGAACGTGGGCGAATGTTGCAACGAGCTAATTAGCTTGTTAGCTATCTCGTGACGGAACGCCCTCCTCTAGATGTGTGTTGGCCATGAAGCTTTTCGCTCAGCGTACTGTAGTCTGTCACTACTCATGTAGCCTACCTACTGGATTTGCCCGTTTGAATGAAAACCACTTTGAATGATAGGCTACTACTTTTCAGCGCCCCATGGGAATCTCTATTATGGCTCAACCACCATTTTGCTCTCTTGTATTGAGGGCATTTCGAAAACCAAACCACTAAGAACTAGATGATGCCCTATAACAGTTTGTTTGTACCAAGTTTCTCAAAAAGAAACGTTGCTGGTACGGCCATTTGAAAATTGTGGATTTCACCCGATGCTGTTGTGTGTCGTTTTTTGGCATTCTGCCATTACCATTTGTGTAAACATCACCTGAAGTAACATATGCTTTCCATTACCATATCATTAGTCGAATTTAATTGGGTATGTTGGGGAAATGCTACGGCAGAAGATGGATACAACATATTGTAGCCTTTTAAAAAAGACATGAAATCGAGAAGGCATCATGTGGTGATAATTTACAACCCTCTAGATTGTAGTTCACCTGTTTGTAGACTGAACCTCAATATGTAATTTCATTCATCACATGGACTCCTCCATGCCTGGGCATACTGTACAAAAAAACGTAAGGGCCATGTTATAGGCTTGTAGTATGGTAATTAAGGCCTTATAACCTTAAGCTACAGACTACAAAGAAGATAACCTTTTCCTCAACTTCCTTTCATTAAGACCTTCATATTGTTTTCTCTAAAAATACTGTAAATATGACCAATAAGAAGATCTCCTTGAGCACTGGGATGATGATGTTCATCATGCCAGTTTTCTTGTTCTGCAGCTGGTTGCCTCTCCTCCTTTGGGCAGTGGTTAAATTGGCTTTTGTAAGGAGCGTGAGACCTTCTGTACTTACAGTGGTCAATATCTTACTTTACTGTATTACTATGAATACTGTAGCAGAGGGAGCTCAGCTTCGGCTGGCTGTATCGCCGGGGTGACGAGGCAGAGCTGAGCTCTGGAGGGCTCCGGCCCAATTTAAACTCTGCCTTTGGGTCTAAACACAACCCCATGCCATTTGAAAAGTTCTGACCTTGCGTGACCTTGCCGAGTTCATGTGGGAGTGGGTCAATAAATAGATCTTTGTAGTAACTGAGCAGGATGTGCACTAGCTCCGTGTGCACCATTAAAGAAACAAAAATATGAACAAAAAGTTTTTTATGCCGTTGTCATGGATTGGTATAGTTGTGAAATGTTAAATTAACATCACATTTTTCCCCAAAGATGACTTGAAGTGCATTGGATTAGTTGTACCCGTGTAATTTAGAAATGCAAAATACTGGTGTGTACAATCTGTCAAGTTAAAATAGCCTCACTACATCAACATAATCAGCTGTGTGCTGACACATACTAGGCCTAACTGTCCTGTCCAGAGCACAGCGTGGGTCCCGGGAGCAATGCCTTTGTATCATAAGTATGCATTAATTGTTTATTACCATGTGGTAGGAATTTGTTGTGGGATGCACTGTAAATGAGCAACCACGTGTCTTCTGCAAGCAGGACTTGGGTTTCAGCTTATCATAGTTATGGTGATTATTCTTATACTTTTTTATAATGAGGGGAAACATTAAACATTAAATCAGCCTTTGAGTGCTCATCTCCAATACTATAGTTTACCATGTCATGATGAAACATCACTAAAACCTTCCAGAAGACAAGGAGCTCATCAAAGTTGACCCAGGATTCCTGAATTGAGGAGAATCGAGGTCAAATCCTCAATGGCTTTTAAGCCCATTTCAAGCAGTTATATTAAGGCTTTGTGGTAAGCATGAAACATCATGTATGACTTTGAAGTTTAACCTTTTTTTTAAGGGTTGTTGATATTTTAGCACAACAGCCAATCAAACGACACCCCTCCTTTCAGTGCTCCCCGAGCACAGTGTTGACTGTGTGGGATTGTTTATGGGTCAGGCCAACAGGCTGTTTGTTTCGCATTCACAGTGCCAGGACTGTTTATGTTTACCAGAGATTTGAGGGCAGGCACTAAAAGGACAGTCACAAGACCAGTCTTTTTTTTTTGACGAATCTTACAAAAAGCATATGGAATTATAATAGTGGAGGTTGCCTTCATTTATTTCTTAGACTTTAAGGCAACAATAGCATGTCTCTAGTGAGCTGATTAAAAAAAAAAATCATTCAGATACTTGGCCTCAGGCACCATGGACATGCAGGTCATAGCATATGCAGGCTACATAGAAGCCTATAAATGCCATGGATTTCCTTGGCTACTGTGCGTAGGCAGGATACTAAGATGATAATGAGAGGAAGGTGAACTATGGCACTGAACTATGGCTAGAGAACAGTCCAAACATTGGACAAGTGTGACTAAAATCAGCATGACATTACCAGCAGCTGCAACCAACAGTAACTCAGCTGTGTTATTTTAATCAGGATTGGCAAATAGACAGCGTTGTTTAGGCAGTACAACCACAGTTTTTTTTTTTACCGCTTTTGAGTTTCTTATCCTGTTGTTGCTATTATAGCTGTGTGTACAATTTTTTACCATTTCAAAAGCCTAATGCAAAAGGCAAAGAATGGTATTGCATGCTATCCCAAATTGTGAAACAGTTGTTTACAGTCGTAGTGGAACTTAAACACGACACAAACATGCTTTCTGTCAAACAACACAACGTGCACAAACATGCTATCTGTTAATCCCCTTTCTCCTTCAAAATGTTTTTTGCAGATTGATGAACTTCCAGAAGGAGCTGTCAAACCCCCTGCAAATAAATATCCCATCTTCTTCTTTGGAACCCATGAAACGTACGCATGAGTTAGCTTATGTTACTTACTTACTTTAGGAAATTAAGTTTGCTCCTTGTCTGTGTAGGTTCTAGTTTATCCATGTCATGGTAGTCGTAAGTAGCAAGACAGCTGGACGACTTCTTAAAAGAAAAATTTAGCGTGGTTGTTAGATCCTTTGGGGCATTCATGTAGTTATAAACCTGTTGGATGTATATGTTGATCGATGAACCTTTCTGTCGCTTAAGTTTTGGAATCAGTTCATTCAGTGCTCTGTGTTTATGAATGCTGGAGATTTCCTAGTGAGTTTCTTGTGGTTTTGAGGAAGGATAAAACCCTCTATGAAGTGTGTGATCAAATGGAACTAGTTGGTGCAGCTGTATGGCTCTTTTTTCATTACCTTTTAGTCTCATCAGTGTCTCTGTTTCTCTCTCTCTCTCTCTCTCTCTCTCTCTCTCTCTCTCTTTCTCTCTTTGCAGTGCATTCCTTGGCCCAAAAGATCTTCTGCCCTACAAGGAGTACAAGGACAAATTTGGCAAGTCAAACAAGAGGAAAGGATTCAATGAGGGTCTCTGGGAGATTGAGAATAACCCTGGTGTCAAGTTCACCGGCTATCAGGTCAGTAGTGTTCAGGAGTGGGAATCTTAGCAGAGAGACACGGCTCGGTTATCAAAGAGCCATTCAGTGCAGTGGCTTTCAAACAGCAAATTGCTATTGTGGGACTGCTCGGTCAGTGTCTGTGTCCACATCAGGGCTGTTTCCCATGACAGTGTCTCCATGACTTGTTTGTGGTTTGAGATGCATTTATTTTAGGCCTGCACATTGTTAGGAAGATGTGCAATTTGAGATTTGAGAACATTGCAGAATATTGCAATGATGATATAATTTGTGAGGAATAAACAAATACTTAAAATTATACAGTTTTAACATCTTTAAGCTTTGTCTGCACCACTAGGCCCTAGACAGAGAGCAACCTATGCTGTCAGTAAGGACATCAAGGGCAGTAGGGCTCTGATTTGCGAAATATTTCGATTTCTGGAGTGCAAAAGCATGGCTTATAAATGTACCCTTTATCACAGCTCAGCCTTGTTTTGCAATACGTATAGAGAAATTCTATGTTGCAATATACTAAGCAGCCCTAATTTATCTGGTCTATTACTGCTGGCTATGTGTCTCAGGCAACGGCTAAAGTAGCCTATCTGCTGTATGCTTAATTCAGGTCTCTAATGGCAGAGCTGCCTGCTGTAGATCCAGTTTCTGCTGAATAACTGAAAGCCATCGTCAGATATTACTTAGGCCTTAGATACTAGAACTGCCCAATTAACATTTTTCTAATGCTGGTTGGACACTTCATAAGTCTGCGGCATAAAGAGCAAGTTTGGAAATTGTGGAATGTTATTGTTGTCAGTGTAATTTCTGATCCAACTGGTGATTCCTACATTTCTATGTGTTACAAGTGGATGTGTAAGTGTGAATGCACTTGAGCATCTTGACTTTATGACTTGGATAAGCTCATCATGGGTTACTGTACTTACAGTAACATAGGATCATGATGTTTTTAGCTGTCAGTCGTGGAGAATATGCAAGTCTTTGCCCAACTCCAGATGAATGGAGATGAATAGCATTATTATTAATATTATTAGGACCATAAGCTTTTGGAAATGTTGGACTTTCTTTGCACTTAGATGCATAACCAAGCATAACAAATAGCAATGCCAGTGCAGAAGAAGTCTGATACTTTCAGCAATAGGAGGGCTCTGCCAACTCTCAGAGGCCCCACTATAACTCAG
Organism: Setipinna tenuifilis; assembly: GCA_030347295.1. Lineage (NCBI taxonomy): Eukaryota > Metazoa > Chordata > Actinopteri > Clupeiformes > Engraulidae > Setipinna > Setipinna tenuifilis. The sequence continues at coordinate 10,618,850 of CM059280.1, read as the reverse complement.
CCTTGTAATATATTATAAAACATTATCTGTGTTTGAAAGGCAAGCCCTTGACCAACTGCCAGTGGAATCACCAACAGCCATCTTGTTGTATCAGACAAAATGTGTCACTATCTACAGCCTCCAGGCGGCCACATTATAGGCTGAGGAAATAAAACAACAACGGTCATCTGTCCCAATAGCTAAGTGAAAGCTGAAGTCTAAATATTGCAGGTTATGGCTAGAAAATGCTTGCAGGAAAAGCCGCCACTTCCCCCTAAATTTCTGCAACATAGTGATACGAATATGTTATTGATGGATGCTTGTTGATATATTTTTGTTTTTGAATATGCCGTTTAGTGCCTATAACTGTTCTGTGTTGAATTAGGTTACATTTTGAAGATTAAGGAGATACTTTTGTACATTATTAAGAAGAAAAAAAAAAACATTTAATTGCAGTTCCTTTCTGATTTATCTAGTAACCTTGGCAGCATGGTTGGTGAGGTCTGAATGATAGGCACCCCCACCCCTCACCCCTCTGGGATGTGTCCTCGTGTACTGAGCATCCATCCAAATGCACATTTGTTACAGCCCAGCGACTGTAATATCAGTGGTGCTATACTGCTGTAGTGAGTTTGAAATTCCTCACGAGTACTGGAGCAGACATGTTACATTTTTCTGTCCCAGCACATCGAGCTCGAGTGCCAGAGGCTGCCATAATATGGCAGAAAATGGCTGCCCTCCAGCACGCGGCAGGTGAAGGCAGGTAGAGCCGCCTGTGACGTGCCTGTGTGTGTGCGTGTGTGTGTGTGTGTGTGTGTGTGTGTATGTGTGTGTGTGCCGTGCCGTGCCTCTTTTCCGCTCCCTCTCGCTGGGCACAGGCCATTCAGCAGCAGAGCTCCTCGGAAACGGAGGGAGAAGGCGGGAATGCTGCTGACGCCAGCAGCGAGGGAGAGGAGGGGGACTCCATAGAGGAGGACGCCAAAGGAGACAAAGTGGGCTCCAAGCGGAAAAAGACCGCCTCCTCCAAGGTGCGTACTCCAAAAAGGAACCCCCCCTCCCTATCAACATCCAGCTGAAGATGTCCTCTCAAGGCAGGATAGAAAGATGCAGTGGATATTGTATATGTATGCATATGTGTATTGTAGGAAGCACACATTTTGCGGTAAACAATAAGACACACTTAAATGTACAGTAAGAATAGTCCATTAGTGCAAGAATAATCTTGGAAATAAGGATTAGTCTTTTCACATCTATATTCCCAGGAAGGTAAAGGACAGCCCTTAGACTGGCTTGTGCATAAACATATAAGGCCTTTCTGTAGCTTTAAAATAATTGAATGTAAACACAGAATCACATTACTATTACATTATTTTAATATCTATATACATCATCACGATTAGCTGTGTAAAATGGTAGCATTTCATGTATTTAAAAGATATGTACATATTTTAAAGATAATCACATTTCTTCATGTAATTTTTAATGTAATACAAATTAATATTGTCACTCATCTGGCAATTCTTTTTGATATCATGTCCCTGCTGATGTTTAACATCAAGACACAAGGTTTTTCCAAACAGATTTAAGAGAGGGCATCAATATTTTCTGGCTGGTGGATAGAAGCATCCAAGCTTTTTTTTTTCTGGGAAAAAAAATGAACCTTTCACATACTCTCTTCAGCTTTCTGAGCCCTCGCTTAGCAACCACTGTTGCCTAGCAACAGGGGTCCGTCATATGCATTATATCCCCTGGAATGTAGGATTGGAAGCCCCCCCACTTTATAAAAGAGGGGAATAAGAGATAGGGGGAACGTGAAATAATGTTGTCATGTATTTTTGCTTCGCCCAATCACAGCGGGGATTTGCGTCCCCTCCTCCCACATTGTTCGACCGTCGTTTGTGTGTCAGGTATTCAGAGACACGTCTCACTAGGAGTTCACCATTCAGCCAAACCGCATGCCTCTTGTGCCAGCTTAATAATGGAACTGTACAGTGTGCATGCACTGGGGCTGTGCTCAAGATATTGATGTATTGTGATACATCTTGGCACACTCCTGTGAATGAACAATTACTAGAATTTAGACAGCTTTTTTTAAATAAAATGAATAGTATTAAGATATTTGGAGGCCTTAATTAAAGTGGTGATAAATTGTGCGATCCTTGAGGCTTTGTCTTTGCTTTCATATAGAATTAAAGCAGCTATTAGGTAGAATTCTGTTTTGGACATAGTCATTATTCAGAATCCACATTTATCATGTTAAGTACCGTATCATGGCCTCTGTATTGTGATGCATATTGTATTATGAGGTTGCAGGATATACCCAGCCCTTTACTTGCCCAGCATTTGGTCCTCATACAGCCCCTCACTGTGGTGTTTGTCTGCAGAAGTCGTCTAAGTTGTCGAGGAAGTCCTCCGGAGAGGAGGACCTGGACAAGGACGGCAAAGACGAGGACCACAAGAGCGGCTCTGAGGCGGGAGACCCGGACAACGACATCCAGAACACCTCAGACAGCAAGACGTGCAGTCAAGGGGTAAACTGACCCTCTCCCACTCATGTGCAGCCTCTGAAGTCTCTCTGGAGCGCGTATGCTAATGTCATGGCGAGAGCGGTGCTCCTGTAGAGCACGTGCACCATTTACACAGCCCCCCCCCACCGAGGTGTTGCTCGTATGCATTACATCAGAAACCAATTGAAAATAACATACTGTGCTGAACCTTCCCCTAACATTACTGTTGTGCGATGAAGTTAAGGAAGCCAGTGCTACAGTGTGCTAATTAAGATGGTGCATGGAGAGGTTTGTTGCCATTGACCTTTTTTTTTGCTTTTGAAATTTCTAGTGCAGAATCAGTTAAAAGTTACCTTGTGTGAAGTAGTTAAGTAATTGGTATGGCCTGTTATTTTGCAGTGAAATAGAGTGTATGGCCAGGTTTGTGGGAAATGCTTTAGCTGCAGGTTACAGGCATCAAGCCACCAGAGGTCAGCAATGCATCAGATGTCACACATTGGATGTAGTCCAGAGAAGCAAACTGGGAAATACACAGTTAGGGGCAGTCTGCTTTCAGAAGCTACAATCCAGTACAACATATTCAAAAACATCTGTTTCTACCTGCTGAGTAATACAGGTGATCTCACTTATATTATTCTACCTGGCCGAAGAGCTGTGCTGATTAGAATCAGCTGATTCAGTGAATGGCTGGAAAAATTCTGTGGCACTAGCTTGTAGCTTCTAAAGCCAAATTTCCCATCACTAAAATACATATTCTTAAGACTTTTTGAGATGCTGATACATATTTATAGAAAGGTATTTACACATGCTTACGATTACCCAATACTGCACTTTTTGATGTAGAATAAAACAGATACTACATAACTGTCACTGACAGATATGCATCACAATGTGTTTGCAAAGTCAAGTAAAGCTGTGTTTTTGTTCCTTACCAGAACCAGTTGCTGCGAGAAGAACATTAAAAGTCCCGGTGGTCCCTATCAGGGAAGGTCTCTCATCGTGGTTGTTTTGTGATAATGGAGTTGTGAAATTCTCATTCTCGATCTTCGACACCAGGAACCCCCCCCAAACCCCCCCCACAAAAGCTAGTATGGAGATCACATTTTAAGTGATTGATGCCATTTATACCATCCTCTTGACCACAGTTCCAACTGTACCATATCACGGGGTGAAAACTTCATTCCAGTTAGGGTAATGCATAAAAATTAGTCAGCCTGTACACCCATTCAACCTTGATACACTTCAAAAGTAACCCTTTTTTTGAAATCTATAGCGAGAGGTAACTGTAGTCATACATTGATATTAGCACTGTTTCATAGCTTAAGCTCTTTCAGTTCAATGCACCAAGTTTAGCATAATACCAGATTACTTTTTTTGATTAAGTTTGCAAAAGACTTCTTGATAGCTGCTCTCTCTCCCTCTCTCTCTTTCTCTCCCTCTCTCTCTGTCTCTCTCTCCCTCTCCACTCTCTCTCTCTCTTCTCTCTCTCTCTCTCTCTCTTTTCTCTCTCCCTCTCTCTCTCTCTCTCTGCTCCTCACAAAAAGGCCATTCAGTGTGTTGCTCATAGTCGTACATGTCGTAGCTCAAGATCGCTTTCTTAAACAAACAGGGAAAGGCTGATGGACTACCTTCTAAAATATTTGTCTGTTAAAAAAAGCATTATCCATATCGCTATATGTTACTCTTTTATGTAACCGAAAAAAATGAATGGAAAAAAACGTAGATTAAATGTATGAAGTATTGTGCACAAAACTGGGTTACACATTGTAACTCACTATTATCTCTATATATTTTATTTTGCTGTAGAAACTAGGACCACTATCCAACCGAAATGCTCTCTCTAGGTAACTGCTCATCTTTTTTATGGCTAAGTGAAATTTTCGTTTTCTGTGTGTCCGTGGAATGGATTATGTTGTTACGCTTTTTAGTGGCATGCTCAACTGTCGTAAACATCATAAAGATGGAGATAGTCTTGGTTTGTTTTGATTTTTTGAAGGTTTCCAATTACTTGCAGTTTTTACATTTGCACTTACTAAGAATGGCATATTAAAAAAAACATCCAAACTTCCAAACCCCACCACCAATGAGAACAAAGCACCACTCTCTCTCTACGATATTGTGTCCAGGCTTACTTACAAACATTGACAGAACATTACATTCAGCAAAGCGCTTATGTCCAAAGCAGTTTCCAGAACAGCAAAAGATATACATTTCATCCAGGTCTTGTGCTCCTTGAGAATTGAACTTGTGTCTTTGCATTTCCACTGTCATGACCTGCCAGTTAAATTACAGGAGCACACTTAACTGTATGTTTCAACGTTGGCACTGGGTAATCCTTAATCTTGTTTTGACAGATTGTTTTTTTTTTCTCTTTTTAAAATGATCATAACCCCCCATTAAAAAGTTGCCTGTTTTTGCCTCCCTCTTTGTTTTATATAAAAGAATATATTCTATTTATTTTTTGATGAGTAAACTGAAGAAATCTGTGGTAAATGTAGTCCCATTTTTTGTTTATTCCGTCATATTTTGACCTTTGTTATGCTTGTAATTGGAACAAGTTTTACATTTTCAATATTTGTAGTTCAATGTAAACCGTTTTTTGCTGTTTATTGACAAAAATTTTACAGAATAAACTCATTGGAATGCAAAGTGTGAGATTACCTATCAGGCACAGTTAATACAAACCTTTACTGAACTTTACTCAAACACCTACTGTAAAATAAATGAACCCACGAAATGTTGAGCTCACTGTTTATTCAGCAATTAATAAAAGTAGTATTGCTTTTATAAATAACATGGAAAACAGTACAAGTCTTAGCACAATTGGTGTTTTAGCTACAACCAGCAGAATCATCTGTGTGTAGATATTTTGAACAAATATATCAAAAAGAAAACAGCATAGAAAGTCTGACTTAACCTGGAAACAAAGGTGTGCTGTGTACGTACAGACATGGCTTTTTGGCAGCAGGAGCACACCAGCAGGAGAGGCACAAAGGCAATACGGTTGTGCACTGCAGAGGAATGTTGAGGCACACAGAGACACAATGAAAGACTGATGACTGGTGACACAAGAGGTTATCATGGCAACACCATGAGTGAAGAGTCCTTGAACCTATCACTCGAATGACCCAGAGCCATCCACACATTTACACAAGATAAACAACAACAGTGTGTAGGGCATCACATTGCAAGAGCGGACAAGCTTCACAGAAACTTCTACAGCTGTCAAATTATTATTAATAATAACATCTTAATAATATGTTAATAATAACTATTATTAGTAACTATGATAATAATAATAATAATACAATTTATTTAAAACGCTATTCAAGTTACCGTTAAAGTCCAAGATTAAAATCTCGTATCTTTATCGAAACTACATTTAGCATATACTTTCCCTACAGACTACATATGGTGTCACATAAACAGAGGAATCTTATTCAGTCTTCTGTGCTGGGGGCTTGAGGAAGAAGGCTCGGTTGCAGAGAAGATAGTAGCTGATCACCTGTGGCACCAGGCCGTAGAGGGCGTTGACAGTGAGGAACAGTAGCTGAGTGTCTACAGGCACTCTGTAGGAGAACGGCGTCCGTGTGTGGAGTGAAGCACCAATGTGGGAAAATTGTGCCTGAGTACACCACAACACAAAATAGAGTAGAGAAACAAATATTAATCAGTTTTTTTTTAAATAATTATCTAAAAAGTTCTGTCCAGAGAACATTGTCATTTACTACACCTTGACTGCAACAGCTGAGTGATCAGGTATATTAAAAAGTAGGTTATGCATTTCATCTCAAGTTAACTTCATCTCAAGTTTCTCGGCTCATACAGTAAATAAAATAAATACCATATAAATGAAGTAATCGACAGAATGGCATGAATTGACTAGCCACGAATATTCTGAACTCTAATTCGCACATAATACATGCTTTTGGAGGCCACAGTACATCCTTTACATTCTTTCATTCAACTGGTGTGGCAAATTATCATAATGCATTACTAGGATACAAGTGAGCACACTTGTGGTTTTATGGTCATTGGCTCAAAGACTAAATCTTTTATGCAAATACAACTGCAAATGATGTTGACCAGCATTGATTTTTACAGTAACATCAACAAAATTCTATGTCAGCAGACCTAATATTTACAGTAAAATGTTTTAAGGTTACAGGGTAGCCCTATAACCACTGACTTCTATAAACACACAGTGCAGGCTACAATAATTACAGTCATGATGTTGACTGTGGATGTGTCATCCCAGAATGTCTGCCAATGCTCTACAAGTTCTAGATAAAGAACACCCAAGTCCACTGATAAATCAACAGTTGATAAACACAATCACAATATCTGAAACAGGTAACTTTCCCTCCTCATAATAACACATCATTACTTTGAATGCAACACTGAAAAAAAAAAAAAGATGACCGAGATAGTTGCATAGCAACCCTTCGGTCCATCGCCATACGCTAGTTCAGTGGCTCTATTATTAGCGATAGCAGCTGCCATTGGGAGAATGCCTTCAGTCTGCCATGTCTAAAGTAAGCTCCATGCCTTTGTCTCCTGTACTGTGTTCACCAGGCATCCTGGCTGCCTGGCTGGCTGTGTTACAAAAGCAACAGCCATGTTCATCTTACATTTGTGTATGGTGTACTGACAGCTAGCCCTGTGGACTGCTTCCATCTTTGGAAGCGGGAAGATGAGCTGGTTTACAGAAGTCATAGCTAAGCCATGTTGTGGGAAGTGAGCTTTGGTCTCACTCAGATTGATGGTATCATTAAACCAACTGCAGTAACATGTGCATGTATACCATGTGCTGACAATTCTATAGGAATTTCAACAATACCATAAATAGGAATATAATGTACTTTGTCCAGGTAATAGTAACATTTTAAACTATTTCAACTTGCTCGGTCATGATAGATTTTGTAATTTCAATAAAACAGCATGTGAGTTGCAACAACAGAGTTGCAACAACATTGTGACAGAGTGATTAGAGTTTCAAGCAGCATGCCAGGACTTTATTGTGATGTATCACATTCACCCAGAGCAACTTCAGAATGTTTAGTTTTGGTTCATTGTTTTAGAATGTTACAGATTGGGATTTACCATTTACCTGTTGCCTAAACAACTTCAGAATCTGTGAATCCTATAGAAAGACTTGCAGGGATGCAGTAACCAGTTATAAAAGATAAATTGGTGAATTGGATGGCACACTCTAATTGGACAACTGAATGCCAAACCCATCCCACAGTCTTAACTAAATTAAGCAGTCTCAGAGCAAGGTGTTCATGTTTGAGTTTTTCTGCTCCCTCGATGGGCACACAACTTCCACAAAACCCATCTATTGCACCTTTAGAATGTTCAGTTTTGGCTTCATTGTTTGACCTGTAACTTTCTTTGCTTCACCTGTTTCCTGTCTCACCTCTATCCCCTTACCTGTGCCACTGCTCCGGCATGAACTAGTGTGAGATCAGGGCTCCACTCACAGCCAGGGACCAGCAGACTGTACAGAGTCACCACGTAGTACGGCACCAAGTACAACATGTTCACGATCATCTGCAACACAGCATGGCCAGAATGCTAATTAACTGTCACGATTCACACATGCATTACCAAGCAATATGTGCAATCTGATGTCTTTGTTAAAATATGAGCAGTAAATAACACTAAAAAAGCATATGATATAAATATTTGATAATAATATATCAATGCAATGTGCTGTCATGGCCTCACTTGGATTTTGGGGTAGGCCGAGGGGTCCTTTAAATAGGGCTCATAGTACCGAGTATAAGCCTGACACGACTCTGTTGGGCAGTCCAGAGCCACCTAAGGACACACAAAGGCATGCATAAATGTAAGAAACACTTCCTCTCATCAACAAATGAGATGAATTCAGAAGTTACAATCCACTACCACATATTCCAAATCACCTGCTTCTACCTGCACACTTAATAGCTAAATTCTACCTAGCTAAAGAGCTGTGCTAATCAGAATGATCTGATTCAGTAAATGATAGGAACAAGTATGTGGCACTAGATTGTAGCTTATGAGAGCAGGTTGCCCATCACAGTTTATTGGATCTTCAAGGAACACTCCACATTTTTGGGAAGATAGTTTTAATTGTTAATTGTTGTTTTTAATCCATCAGCCAATCTCTGGATCTGGCAGTAGCACAGTAGCAATTAGCTTACCATAAATCATTGAATCAGATTAGACCAGTAGCTGGTCTACTTAAATTCAGTAATATATGTTGAATTAGTAGTTAAATTGCTAATGCTAAATCTGGAGATCCTGTTGTCAGATCTGGAGTTTGACTGAATGCATTCAAAAATGGTAAAACTCAACTGCTTAACTATAAGGGAGTTGGAAAACTGGGCCTATTTCCCAAAAAGTTGAGTGTTCCTTCAAGGACTGAGGTTGCCTGGAACAAGCTCCTAGTCAGCACCAACCTACTTGTTTGTATATATGTTTTATATAAGTCATACAAAATACATATGTTTCCAATTGTAGAAAAGTACTAAGAATCTTGTATGCGGTTTGCTGTTGACATTTCAGATAAAATGTATAGAAATGTTATATAATTCATCCATGTGGTTTACATAGGGGTGAGTTTCACTTACCAGGCCTCTGAATACACAGAAGGGAGCTGCAAACAGTATGTATACGGCAAAGAGCAAATCCACAGGCCTCTGCCACAGACTCTTCCTCTGCGTTTCCTGAATATCCTATTGGTAACACACTTACATTATTGCATTACATTGTTACCAAGGAGTTATTACAAATTCTTTATCCTCTCCTCCCTCCTCTCTAACGCCACTGTTCCCCTTTGTCTCTAGTCTTTTGCAGCATGACCACAGAAAGATGGGTCTCCTCTCTTACATCTGGTTTGGTTTTCTAGAATTTTCAATTGAAAATATCCAATGACTTTTATCTAGATTTCAACAACATAGTGGTATTAACCATAATTAATATTTTGACACGTTTCTCAAAGATCTTGACAGAACACAGATGTCTAAAACCCCCTAGTGCATGTGCACTTTTATCATTGATTAGTTTGTGGAGATTATATTTAATTATTGGTTGGTTTGTTAGTAATGGCCCAAGTTCAGACAGAGTAGGCTCATCTGCCAACAGCTGGCCCAGGAGAGGAAAACGAAGAGAAGGAGTGCAAAGAGTCACTTTGTATAAACTTTAAAGCTATTGGTTCTGCTTTCAGTTTCTATTCACTGATTGGTTGCTAAAAAAATTTAGTTGGGGAAACTGAAGCCTTAGAGAAGTGCCCTGTACTGTACTGTAGCAAAGTACACCAACAAACAGAGGTATGAACCACTAGCTTGGTTAGCATTAATGTCTACTGCTAATCAAAGTCTCTCTATGTGAAATGCTGCCACTGTTTAAGTCCCTGCTTCAGTTCAGGCTGCTCTGTGTGACAGGCCTTCCATTCTCACATGACACCCAACAGATGCCAACCTGCATGGCCTCACCTCTGCTGGAGCTCCTTGTACATCATGCTGACTGCACACCCTGAAGCAGGCCCAGATGGAGACCACTACATACAGCATGTGAATGAGGAACAGGGGAGTCAGCTGTGCTCCATACTTTCCTGGAGGTAGAGAAATAACAGCTGGAGTGTTATATCATTTAGGGAAAAAAAACACACTGTATGAAACAGCTTCAGTCCTGATGGTTGTGGTTTTTTACTTTTTACTCACCCACAATATTGCCGGGAATGTAGACTATGACACGCATTAGGAAGGATCCCGCCCAGTACAGGCCGATGGCCCTGTAACTCTCTCTTTTGTACAAACACAAGTCCAATTTCACATGCGGTGCATTGCAGATGGAATAAACAAAGAAAAAGTCTGTGCACTGATGCAAAAAATATTCAAACAACACTGAAATCAGTAACAGGCAAATTCTAGTAGAGAGATGAGCACAAAATTAAGTGACGTTCGGTCACAGTAAGCGACTATCTTAAATTTCCAATCCCCTGTCTACGATACTGTGTCAATGACTGATACCCCAGAAGCTACATTTTAGTCTTGCAACGTATGAATTGTTTGTAAGGCATTGCTGAGATAGCAACAAAATATATGAAACATCGCCGGATACAATACTTCTGACAGTAAAACTATCCCAGGACTGTTCAATCCTTCGGCAAGTGAAGAACGCTTATTACTTTTCTTCACTTTCTGCAAACAGATTTGAATAATTTGTGCCATCTGTTGATGAAGACTGTTGAAACTCCCAGACGCAGAGTGATCAATGTGCATACCCCCAGGTTATTGCCACTACCATCAGCAAGTACATGAGGTAGTGTACACATCCGTCCCAGTAGGAAATCATGTGTCCATGAGCAGTGTTGATATAGGGATCTGCTGCCTGAAACATGCATGGAGAAGAGTGTGACAAGAAATTGCATAACTCACCATGGTCATCTATATTATTATTCCTGTAACACAATTATATGTTCCACAAGGCAATCTGTCCTTTCAGAACTGTTGAAACTAATAGGGGTTTATTTATACCTCTTTCAAGTAAAAGGTCATGAATCCATCAATGATGCCATCCTGCTCAAGACCTATAATGAGGTTCACAACGCTCAAAAAGGCATAGGCTGCAAAAACTGAGAGAGATACAAAAAAAAGATTAAGGTTAAGGAAATACCTTTTATTCTATCATATGTATCATGTATCCTTTTTGGAGTTTATACCGTAGAAGAGAGGATCACGGGGTGCTTTCTTTTTAAGTACAAGGCGAGCTGATATTGCTGTGACTGCTAGGATTGACGCTCCTGCAAAAAGTATGGCTTCAACACTTTGAAGTAAACAGAGAGCAAGAAAAGAAATGTAAGTGTTGCTTGCAAGAGATCCGTAACCTTATATAGCCTAATGTGAAATTTTATACGTTAATCAAAAGTAGTTGCTACATTATTTTGCCCTATTATGAATGCATATTGCAATTCTGCATACAAAGTAGGAAAATTAGTTCAAAGGCTCACCTGTGCGAATATATGAGAAAATTAAATAAATATGACATGGGTATCGACATCAAGGACAAGACGAACACTCCCGTTCCAGCCGACGCATTCATGATGGGAAAAACGGGCAAATACAGCCGGTGTTATGCGCAGTTTTAAGCCGTACTATCATACCTGCTATACAAAATGTTAAATACTCGCTTTTGTTTCTCTATTCTCCCGCCTTGTGTGTACTGTGACATTCAGACACACTGAGAACTACAAATAGACATGGGCGCAGTTCCGCCCTGCTGAAAAAAGTGTCCTGACGTGCGCACATGGGATGACTTTCTGTTGTGCTGTGAGCACTCGATCAGGGCTGGCGAGCCCAAACATTCTAATTCTATAATAACATTCTAGGAATTATGCCCTGCACAGAAGTTTTATATTGTATCTTTGACAACACACCTAACGGAAGACACTACTAAATTATGGTAGTCATAAAACAATAGGCCTACAGTTCAGTCTATTTTAAGCTTTACAACAGTTTGCGTTCCATACATCAAACAAAGAAAACGATATTACAGAATTTGATAATGCTGTTTTCACATTGTGAATGATTTTTAAACCATTACACTGCACTGGCCTTTAAACAAAACTGTAGGCTACACGACGTTATCTTATGACTAATAAACAAGCAGGCTGAACAAGCAGGCTCAAGTGCAGATAAATCGACGTTCTGCAGCTGACTGTGCTGACTACCTGAATTACCCATCATTTGTCCCAAGATCTGATACCGCCCTCTTGTGGTTATAGGTTGATACTGTCAGAGCAAGTTCTAGCCTAGCTAGCTATGAACATGACCGGAAAGAGGAGGTGTGGTTTGCTGTTGTCGGATTCGGCGCAGTAGTGATGATCTTAAAAGCAAGCAAGTTGTAAACAGCGATGTCAAGTCATGTCTGTGGACACGCAAGACTACACAACAATGTTTCGTTGATATTTCTTTCGCTCGGTTGATAAGCTGACGTGACCCGTAAAGCTAATATGGCTACGGGGGGCGGCGAAGCGGCACCCAGAGCCGAAGGGCAAGCGTTCAATTTCACCCAGTCTGGCGCGGGAAGGAACGCAGAAGTCTCCAATGTTGCGGTCGCAGTAATCCCTGCGCCGACTCCCCCGCCGTCAATGGGCCTACACAGAGAGCCCGTTTACAACTGGCAAGCTACAAAGAGCTCTGTCAAAGAACGATTTGCGTTCCTTTTCAATAACGAGCTGCTAAGTGATGTTAGGTTTGTGGTAGGCAAGGGCAGACAGGCTCAAAGAATACCATCTCACAAATTTGTGTTGGCTGTTGGCAGTGCCGTCTTTGACGCCATGTTCAATGGTGGAATGGCCACAACATCTACTGAAATTGAGCTCCCTGATGTCGAGCCAGCAGCATTTCTGGCTCTACTACGGTAAATTACTCTGCTGTGCTTTGGTGTTGAGATTATTGCAAGATGCATGTAAATAAATATTGTCTTTGATGTACATTTTATCGATCTTTACAATGGACTTAGTGATTTACTCTTCTGCTTTGTTCTAGTTGTGTTTAGAGTATCGGAAAGATACAAAGTAAAAGACATTTTCGAAAAGTATTAGAACTTTGCTAGACAGAAGTGCCTGTAATCTTCCACATGACGCAGACATCCCATCATTATTCAATTTCCGTAGCCTACCGGAAGTTAAGTTCTGAAGTCCAAACTAGTTGTGCAGACTGTTCTGAAACTTATGTTTTGAGAGTATGTGACGCACATACCCTGGACTTGGCACTGATATAAAGAAAAATCCAGCTCCCCCTCCGAATTTGTCCTTTTATGTCACTTTGTATTTTGTTCGCTTTATTTCAGTGACACATCTTGTTTCTTTTTAAAGGTTTCTGTACTCTGACGAAGTCCACATTGGTCCAGAGACTGTCATGACCACACTATATACAGCCAAAAAGTATGCTGTTCCTGCTTTAGAGGCACACTGTGTCGAGTTTCTTACCAAACACCTCAGGGCTGACAATGCTTTTATGCTTCTTACTCAGGTGAGCTCGATAAATTCCCATCTAAAATACTGTATAATATAATAATGGTCTGGTGCTAGGATCTAAATGTCTCTGGAAAATGTAAATTGTTGCCATACATTGTTGTAAACCTAGTGACTGTAACATGCACCAAGTGCATACTAAATGATAACGCATTTATTAAAGATAGTTAATAGAAAATAAACATGTTCATACTGAGGTCTGACCCATGGTCTGTCCTTCAGACAAAGCTTTCATGTAATATTTTGTTTCCTTTACAGGCCAGATTATTTGATGAACCTCAGCTCGCTAGTCTTTGCCTGGATACCATAGATAAAAGCACTGCGGACGCCATAAAGGCAGAAGGGTTCACTGACATTGATTTGGGTAAGGGTCACATTTATCTCCTTTACAGAGGTGCACGGGTATTAGGAAAAAGTATATGCGATATCATTCCAGTGACTGTATGCCTTGTGATTAGGCAGCCTTTGTGACATGTCACTTCACAGCAGCAGCTAACATGTTGCCCTTTGAAATTATAAATAAATGACAGAAGATGTTAGGGTCTCAGTAGGGCTGCAGAATTTATATAGCAAATATTGCGATATGACAAAATATGGCTTAGCTGCAATAAATTGTACATTTCCATACGCTATGCTTGTGTGCTTTACAAATGAACTCAAACATGTGCCCAATCAGATGAAGTCCTGCTGCTTTTGATGCCCTCTCGCATACCATAGGCTGCTCACTGTCTTAGGCCCAGCAATGGAAGACAAAGCTAAAAAATGTTAAAATTGTATAGGTGTATGTATTTTTAAGTCATATCATGATTGCACCACTTCGCTGTGCCATCAAATATTGCACACTTGCTTCTTAACAATGTTAGCCCTCTGGTCGTGCATCTTACGTGAGGCTTGGGGTAAAAGTAAAGAGCTGCACATCATAAAGATGCCATTGGTTTACTCTTATTTCAGTAACGTTTCAAGCCATTGCGACTCTTCCGAAGACATTCAACAAGTGTTATTCGGCTGCCCTCCTAAAACCTGATGCTGTCTAACAACTGAAATATAAGTAAACCAATGGGAGCTAGAGTGTGCGGATCTGTAGTTTTTACCTCCTGAACATCCATATGGCCTCTGATCCTGCGCCCTAAGTAAAAAAAAATTAGATGTCCGTGATTTTAGTCTATGTTTAATCTTCTCACTGGTCCTGCAGACACGTTGTGTGCGGTGCTGGAGAGGGACACGCTGGGCATCCGGGAGAGCCAGCTGTTTGGGGCGGTGGTGCGCTGGGCCACGGCCGAGTGCCAGAGGCAGCAGCTGCCGCTCACCACGGAGAACAAGCAGAAGGTGCTGGGCAAGGCCCTCTCCCTCATCCGCTTCCCCCTCATGACCGTCGAGGAGTTCGCCGCAGGTAAGGAGAAGCAGTCCTGGTCAAGGGAAATATATGGTCTACTACATGCTACGGCTGGGCGATATATTGGTATTGTCATAAAGTCGATATATTTTTGAAGGAGATATGTAGTTGAGACAGTATTGTCATATTGATGCATTTTTGATGCTGCAGTCTAAATAAAATTTGTTGTGTTTTTATACCTTTGACATTGAGTGAACACAAAACACTTTGCTCATTCTGTTTAAAATATCGATATGTACCCAAAATTTGCCCAAAAATATTGGGATACCATTTTGCTATATATCGCCCAGCCCTACGACATACTCAAGTACACTGACCTGACTGTGTTCTATTCTTCACCTGACTTTATGACGACTGTTTCTATGGTAACTGGGATGTGGTTTTGGTGGGGTTTTTTTTTACTTGTTTCTCTCTGGAGGTGGACAATTTGGCTTGCAAAAGTAAAACTCCGGTTATGTATTCCTTCAGCCTGTGGTCTTCACACTAATTAGTTTATTTACCCTGCTAAAGACTTGTGCCAATTAGGAATCAGTTGATTCAGTGAATTGACTGGAACAAATATGTGACACGAGTTTTACTTTCTGAACTTGGGAGGTCCGCCTCTGTTTCTCTCAAATGATCACCTTCTTTTTGAAACTACAAACATGGTGTCAAGTCAAGTCTAAAAAACACTTGTGTTGTGAAAACATATATAAAACAATATTAGTCCTTCCATTTGGCCGACTATATCTGTACCTGGTAGTAGCAAGTGCCTTTCTGCATTTTTTTATCAAGCAAATTAGGATTGCAATCCTATCCAGCTAGTATGACTTGCTAATACCAAATAGTTACCACATGTTACCCTAGTTATCCTTTTCAGCTTCAAACATGTTTATGGTTTGTATGAAGCCTGTTCTCCTATCTGCTGCAGTTCTAAAGACCAAACAAAGTTGTGTGCAGCCATTAGTGCTCTAGTGTAGGCAAGGTCATCAGTGCCAGTGCACTTAATTTGCCTACAGTTCTTATTCAAATTAAAGTTCACACTGCAGATGGTGGATCAGGCTAAAGAAGCCATGAACATGTTTTTCACACTGCTGTATCTCTTTTAACCCTTTGGATGTAACTTGCCATAGGGACTTTGTGGCTGAATTAACCTTATGGCACTGTAGTTGGTGACGAAAGCTATGTCTTTCGTGTACATGCCAGAGTCATGTCTGTATGGCTCTGGTTACAAGTAATATAGCCTTGGGATCTTACTAGCTCTGCTGTCACTGTGTACTCGATTTGTTTTTGTATTTATACATATATTTATATGTATACTATGTCCTGACGCAACCAACCATGGAAACCCAGTTTGATATTCTTTCTTGTGCAACACAGGGCCTGCCCAGTCTGGGATAATGTGCGATCGGGAGGTGGTAAATCTCTTTTTACACTTTACAGTAAACCCTAAACCCCGCGTCGACTACCTAGACAGGCCGCGGTGTTGTCTCAGGGGCACAGAGTGCAGCATTAGTAGGTTCCAGCAGGTTGAGAGTCGCTGGGGATACAGTGGAACCAGTGACAGAATCAGGTTGGTTTGCCGCCTGTTATGGATTTAATGCCTGTCAGTTGTGGATGAGCTGGGTTTGTCTGTCCTTCACACCTGTCTGTTCTGTAGCTGTGTTGTCTAAGAGGTCTGTGTGTGTGTGTGTTTCTTTATCTATGTCTTTGTCTGTCTTTTTGTGTGTGTGTGTTTGTGTGTGTGTTTGTCTGTGTCTGTGTGTTTTTGGGGCCCGATACTTTGTTGGTAAGGCACACATTGGTACCACAGAGGTTTTGTGTATTTGTGTATTTTACAGAGGTATTGTGTAATACTTCAAACACAGGCACACCTTGTATTGTGTCAGAGTGTGAGTTAGTTTCCTCCCAAGCGTTCTGTCTTTGGGCTCACACCACTCTTTCTCTCCTCCCCACAGGTTCAATGTAAATAGGCGAATATCAGTAGTGGGGTTTGGTCTGTATGGATCAATACATGGTCCAACAGATTACCAAGTCAACATCCAGGTAATAACTCAACTGCTGTATTGTCTGTTTGTATACATTCATAGTGTGCTTATATATATGTCAGGTTTCCATTCAGCCTTTTTCATCAGTAATGTGCATTCATAGAAATTTGGCTTAACAGAATGGGCATTTGTTCCATTTCTGACTGCAACTTACAAGGTCTGTGTATTTGAAGCGTTTCCAAGTGAGGATTTAATACTTGAACACCTAAAATGGAAACCGTTTTTGATTGTCAAAAACGACTTGAGGTTGCCTTGCTATTTTCTTTTTTCACTTTTGTCTTGTTTTAACTGTCTGTGACCAAGCCCTTATAGCGGTGTCTTTAAATATATTTTAGACAGATGAATCACAGATGAATGGTTCATGGTCACACACTCACTGTCCCGAAACACTTCCCTTTAAACAGATCATGGAGAGTGACAGGAATAACATGCTTGGACAGAATGACACGGGATTCAGCTGCGATGGAACAGCCAGCACATTCAGGGTCATGTTCAAGGAGCCCATTGAGATTTTACCCAATATCAGTTACACCGCATGCGCAACTCTAAAGGTGAGACCGCTGTACACTGAAAGTCTTTATCAAACCAGATCTTTTTGGTAATCATGATACAGGGCCTGGACGATGTTGGGGAAAAATGCCTGATAACATTGCTAAATGTGGCAGTGACTATGTGACTTGCAATAAATCCAACAAACGAATACTGTAATGCACAGTTTTAACATCTGTCAGCGTTGTCTTCACTGCTAGACAGTGAGAACCCTATCCTATGGGGGAGGACATCAAGGGCAATACGGCTCCAAGTAATTTGCCAAAACACTAATATGTGGAGGATGAAAGTATAGCATATAGAAATGTTATTGCAACCAAGCTATTTGCAAATTGCTGTACTATATCTTGTGATATTGGAATATGAATAGTTGTGATTTTGATATATTGGGCAGCCATATTATGATATGTAATTATAATGTGTGTTTTATCTTTGCTAACCAGGGCCCTGATTCACATTATGGAACGAAAGGACTTAAGAAGGTGATTCACGAGTCAGGAACAGGGACCAAGACGACATTCTTCTTCTGCAGCTCCCCCGGCAATAATAACGGCACATCCGTGGAGGACGGACAGATCCCCGAAATCATCTTCTACACTTAAACCTGCAAGCGCTAAATGGCACCCAAGAGTCACACCTGCGTGACGAAAGAAGGTGTCATAAACCGACACCTCGACTCGCATCCACCCCCCCCGCCCCCCCTAGGGATTGGTGGCAGGCAGTGCTGGTGGGGACCGTTGTTTTTTTTCGCCCCGCGCCGAGCTAAAGCTTCCTGTGCCACCTGCATCATCACACATGGAAACATCTCACGGAGCTGACGTTCTTCTCGGCCTCTCACACGGTCGACATCTCACCTTTAATGACTCACGCATCAGCACGTCCCCCTGGAAGGGAAGCGAAGAAAGCCCCCCCCCCCCCCCCACACACACACACACACACACACACCACCCCCCCCCACGCCTTCTCATCTAACACCAGCCGCAGCCATAATTCGCATTCTTGTTTTGTTTTGTTTTTTGTTTTTTTTTCTAAAGCAGTACGACTTGAGGATATATCTGTACATTTGTTATACTGGATATCTTATCTGTACAGAGGAGAATGTTTGCCAACTTGATGTGTTGAGGTGTTATTTTTTTGCGTAGATGCTGGACATGGTTTTCACTAGTGCTGAGGGTGGAGAGAAGAAAACACTGCTTGTTATTTACCTCATAGAAGAAGAGGGTGTATTTTTTGAGATATGCCATTGAAAATTTAATTTAATCTGTAGTCAGTGATTTATGCAGCATTGGTGACAGGGATTATTTTTACATGGAGTCATGTTCTGTTTGGGTGAAATAATATTGCATATCGTACTGTTACTGTTAAATCACATCTCAGAATGCTCCAGTTGTTCTTTGTTTTGTAACATGCACTTCTCCAAAAATATAAGAGCAGTAACATGATAAATGTGAGACATTTGTGTTGTGGATTCAGTTACTGACGGGTGTGAAGACTCCGATCTTGGAGTGTAAAAACCCTGCTTGTGCACCTAACACAGGTGACTTCCTCAATCAGCTGCTCTACCTGCCTGATGATTTGCGTTGCTCATTAGTGTCAGCTGGTTCATAAAGTGGTTGGATCACATATGTGGCAGGATTTGTACTTTCTACAGCAAAGATCTCTACTTCTTCATACCAGTGCCACACAGTCATATTTATAATCTTAAATGAACAGTGAACGTTAACGTCGACTAAACGTATAGTACAGCGGTATAGCGAGTATATCAAGTAAAGTACAGCGAGTATATCAAGTAAAGATTGATACTTGTAAAAGCCATAGGCTTTGTTCAAAATGTTTACTCATTTAATATATAGTGCACTGTATAGTGCGTCAGTTATATTGCCAAACACACTACATAGTGCATAGTGCACATAGTATTTGAGTAAACATTTTGGATTTGCCCATGACCTTCAAAAACTACACTGATACAAATAATTCCACATCAAAAAAGCAGGCCTACCGTAGCAAGCCAATAGTCCACAATGACAAAGGGTTATAAAAGTATGATTCTTCATTTAAGAGAACCCACAAAAGTCATTCCCGTTTTCTGACAGTAACAAGTTGTGTAATGTATAAACCATGTGGTGGTGTAGTAATTTGGGTTTCTTACTGCTGCTTTTCATTCAGTTAGTAATTGCAGCTCTGGTTTAGGCTATCGAATGGTTTTATTTAAAAACCCAAAAGTAAAAACATTTTCCCCACATAATTACGTATGCAAAAAAAAAACTGAGGATCGAAAGAGTTTGGAAATCCCCCATACCTTAGTGTTACACTATTTCTGCCATTTCCTCATTTCGTGGCTAGGGGGCAGTAGTGGGACATGCGAGCCGGCACAGTTTTACTGTCTCATTGGTTTCAGGTCCTCAGTGATAAGAGTTGACATCCTGTCCCTTTGTGCCTGCACATCTCTGACTCTTTAATATTCATCAGCTCCTTTGGGACTGAAGGGACATGTACATACAGACATTTTGTGCTGAATTGAAAGACGTTTAATTTTATAGTGGGTAACATATACGTATAGTCATGACAGATGCGAGTTATGAATTTGTTGCAGCTGATCTGTGGGATGAGATGTTTAACAGCACATGACATCAAATGACAGTGTGTCCTCTAATCATTCTCCAGCCAAGTCCTTTGCTTTGCCCATACTATCTCTTTAGATGTCAGTGCCAACCCACTGGCACAGGACAACGTTGCAGTTCTGTCGAAAACACCAGCAACAAACAAATCCAATGAAAATGACAAATAAAAAATAATTAAAACACCCCTGTTTCCATGGCAAGAGTTTGGCCACAAGCTGATAGTAAATGGAACATTTAATTTTATGCTTGATATCTAGCCAAAATGAAATGATTGATGTAAAAAATGGATGTCTGATTTGAAGAGACACAATGACATTACACAAGAGATATTTTGTTGAAAACCGTATGACAAGAAGCTTTTCAGTGCTCATCCAACACCCGGCCCTCTGTCTCTTATTTTTTGAGCAGACCTATACTTAAAAGTCCGTGCACAGAATCTCTGGGATACTTCTGCTGTTATTTCAGGCCAAGTTCATACGAAGACTACATGACTCACTCAAATCTGTGGTCTATGCAGTCATTCTTAAGAGGCCTGGACAGCAAGAGATGACTAACCTCAGAACTGACCGACCTTGTGTCATTATGTAGAGGATTTCAAATCAGCACACTGCCAATAATGAGCCTCAAGATGATGTCATCCTCAGTGGACCAGAACAGAGGCACAGTGAATCTCACCAGAAAATGTGTTCAAAAAGAGAAAAGCGGTTGGAGCATTTTCTGGAGTTTAGTCAGCTGAAGCCTGCTCTGTGCGCTTTGAATTTAAGGAGCTATACTGTACAGGGCGTTTTTTTTTTTTTTTTGCTGAGCCTGTGTTGTCACACTGATAATGTGTGGGTTGAGAAAAATCCTTCCTCCTCCACATATCCCTCTGTAACCCTGTATCTGCACAGCGCTGCTCTTGCTCTGAGTTGACTCAGTACTCTAAAGGCCCATTTATAGCCTAACACCCAACCGACAGCCTTATATTTGCATGTGTAGCAAGAATCTTTTTGTTCGCATTGCTGAGAAAGACAATGTCATCAACATAATCCCTCTAATTTTTTTCAAGGAAAAAAAATCCTTATTTAGCTGGGTCCAACAGGATAAATCCAAGTGATTGGCTTGAACTAAATGCCACCAAGCTGTTCATTTAAACAAAAATATACTCAATAGAAGAACATGTATGCTATGTTCAACCTGAGGAACAGCTGTCAGCATTAACATCTGATGTTTTAGTGTGTATATAAATATATTAAAAGCGGTAATACCCCTTTGGTAATGATGCAATATAAAGTGGGACAAATTCACGACCAGTCGATCTCTTTCTGGGGTTTTTCTCATGTCAGATTTGCAGGCGCTATATAGCCTACACTGCGGCTCTTCAGCCTCATTACTGCCTCATCTCCCCCTTCGTGAGGAGCCGTATACACACACAGCCCTGCGGTGGAACTCCAGCCGCGTGTGTGTTAGGACAACATATGAAAGACCCGGCCTGCCCACAGATGACTGGCTCCGAGTGGGCAGGCAGGCAGGGTTGTGAGGCTTGTCTCTTCCTCCTCCGCCTCCCCGCCCACGTCAGCAGAGGGATGCTCGCCGGCCTTGGCTTTTTCCTCCAAACTCTGCAGCAACTGCGTGTGCTAAAGCGAACTCCGAGCCTGTGTGCTGCTAAGTCTACTATGGAGATGAGCCGGAATATTTTGAGACGTTGTTAAACTTCTGAACTCGTACAGACTACATGGCACAGCAACACAATTTAATTTGTAGTAATTGGCATCATGTGGGAATTTTATTTGCACAGTAATGTTATTAGATACAAAATTGGCAGATGTTTGTCTAAACCCTGCCTATGCTTACAGTCTTATGTAATTTAGTTTAAAGAGTCCTTCGTAATGTCTGAAAGTGCTGCTGCGGTCGTACTTACTCATGTGTATAACAACCTTCTGCACACAGGTTTCACAACCCAGAAACCTCAAGCAGTCATGGATGACGAAGTAACATTTGGCACCAGCATTTGTGTTAACCCCCCACCCCCCAAACACACACACACACACACTCCCACACTCCATCACAGGCTCACACATACACCTGAAACAAACTGCATGCAAGTGTATCCAAGGTTTTTTTTCTTCCTTTGTCTTTTTTTCGTATCTTTTGCCAGCTGGATGTGGTTGCATAACTGCTGTTTGCATGGTAATGCTGCCAGCGTCGGGGTGGGCTGGAGCTGTCAATGTGAAGATGAAGCTCACAGCACATTATGATATAAAGTAGCAACCTGACCAAGTATGTCGTCAGGGAATAGGCAATCTGTATTTAAAAGTTACAATCTAGAACAAGTGTGTTGCTTATAACGATATACTAGCACATTGCAAATTACCTGGTTCTGTGTAGTTAATATAGGTGATTTCAATAATTACCTGCTCTACCTGGCTCTGGCTGATTTAGTGAATGGCTGGAACAAATATGCAATGCTGGATTGTAGCTTCTTAAGCCAGCTTGCCCATCACTGGACACATGTCATAGAACATAGTTTGCAACCCAAAGAACATATAGACAATTTAAGTTATGAGGCATTTTAATGCCTGTGTATACTTCATCCATTATAAACTTTTATAAACTTATAACATTTTCAGTGGAATAGCTCAAGTAATAACTACCTCATTCTGATTCTCTGCTCTCTACCAGCATGCAGTGACATCATACAAAACTCACTTGAGGTAGCCTATATCATGCAAAAGTGCATGACTGCTTTTGCATGTTTTCTGTCCACAACTGTAGTTTGACTATAGGCCATCTAAACTTAAATGCTACAAATGCTGGTTAATGATCTGGTCTTATAGAAGCTTTTAGGGATAAATGTCCAAGATGTTTCTGTATATATATTGTATGTATAGTGCATCATGAATGGCTGTAATTCATGCATTGGATATACTAATACAACCTGATACAAACCATAATATGCCACGATTTGTTTTACCATAACAACAAATGCCATTGTCCACTCAGTGGATAGAAAATGAAGGTTTGAAGCATTTTGAGATGACAGCCATTGTGTAGTTGGTGACTGAAGCAACAATCATTTTATTATGTTTTGAACAGACAGACAATGAGTTAGAGTGCCAAGTTCTTTTTTTCCCTAAAATAAATGGTTTGCAATTTACACTTTAAGTGCAGGTCTTTTCATTTCAATGCTCAATCCTTGATCTCAAATTCATGAACAACCATTTTCTGGAGAGATGAGCCATTCTTGCAGTGTCTGTAAAATGCTTGACATGCAAACCCTTTTTTGCCAGAGGGAGAAATACAGAATACGGTGAAATGAAAAAAAGAAAAGCAGAGAAACATAGCACTTCCTACTCAAAAGTACATTGGGCGGCAGGAGTGGATGCTTACTTAAAAGAGATAGAACAAGCTGCTTACATGAACACACAGTTCAAACTTGTCTGGAGTTCTGCAGATGCAGTGCTGAGCTTTTACGTAACAGTCACCGTTCACATAAGGACAGCTGCTGAGCTCTCAGGAGCATGACCGAGAATGAGTCGAGGCCATTTTGTGAAGAAAGTATGAAGGTAGGCACATCCAGGAACTTACAACTCAGGATGGTAGACCAAACAGTCCAGAAAACGGGGAGAGAAAAAAAAATCTGCCTCTGCACACCCAAACATGTTCCTAAAAAACTTTAATGCTGACTACTACATCAATGTGACGTGTCAGGCCACTTGCCCTTCACCCAAGGCCCTGCTGTGTGTCTTCCTGTGCGTCAGCGTGCACATGCGGCAGCTCAGGTGAGGATCTGGCCCTCTGGTTGGATGTGGACAGAAGAGGGTTCTCTCTCTCTCTCTCTCAGGGCCACGTGGCCTTGAATAAAGGCCTCATTCATTGGGCCTGCTGAGCTGGACCTGGTCGCACGTTTAAGTCGTCTAATGTGAAAAGGCAACATTTTCATGCTCAGCTGCCCCACAGAAGACCGCAGTGGCCCACACACCCACTCTCACTCTCACTCTCACTCTCGACACCCACCAACACCAGATGTAGGTCGCTGTGTGCTGCAGGGGAGTGTGTGTGTGTGCGCATGTTTGAGTGCACTCAGGCTTGTTGTGTGTTTTTGTGTGTGTGTGTGGGAATGTGTGTGCATGAGGCAGTGCACTCAGGCTTGTGTGTGTTTGTGTTCACTTAGGCTTGTGTGCGTGTACTCAAGCGTGTGTGTGTGTGTGTGTGTGTGTGTGTGTGTGTGTGTGTGTGTCTGCGTTTACTTAGGCTGTGTGTGTGTGTGTGTGTGTGTGTGTGTCCTTGTGCAGTGGCTGAGTGTAGAAGACAGGGCTGCCAGGACGAGTCTCCAGGCCTGTCACATTGCATCCCAACAAACACAAAAGCCGTGTCCTGACACATGAATGGCCCCCTCACAGGCACACACTCCCCCAGGCCCCCCACCACCACAACAGCAGCTCTACCGCACTCTCAATAAGTGACAAAATATATATTACAGAAGCACACCATTCTCGTTTGAAAACTGTCGGGGGACAAGATGTTTACACGCACACACACACTGACACACATAAATGACTACATTTAAGTACAGTAACAGCTTGCAAAAGCTCTTCTGTTCTGTTACACGTTCCTCGTGCTTCAGAGAAATGCACAAGTTCAATGAACAGTGAGACTATGCAGCTTTGGACAAAATTTCAGCATCAGTAACTTTGTGCACCCATTTCTGGCTCATGCCCAAACAGTGAGCAACATAAAGCTGTGTGTGTGTGTGTGTGTGTGTGTGTGTGTGTGTGTGTGTGTGTGTGTGTCAGAGTACACTCAGGCTTGTGTGTGTGTATGTGTGTGCACTCAGGCTCTGTGTGTGTGTCAGAGTACACTCAGGCTCGTGTGTGTGTGTATGTGTGTGCACTCAGGCTGTGTGTGTGTGTGTGTGTGTTTGTGTGTGTGCGTGTGTCTGCTGAGGGATGCTGACGTCTTAGGCAAAGTTAAGGTAATGTGAACTGATTAGTGTGATGGCAGCAGCATGCCTGCCGTGAGCACGCCCAACTCCCCAGTCCAGCCTCCCTGCCAGCACAGCTGATTACACAGCACAGATGCACGATCTGGGGTGTGTGTGTTTGTGTGTGTGTGCGCGTTTGGGGGTGAAATACAGTCCGCATACTGGAACCGCCCTTGCAATGAAAAAAAAAAGAACTATCCAAAGTTAGACTGTCATGTCCGAATCAATGAACAAAAGTTTATTTTTGCTATTTACCTTTTTCAAAATGTTTTATATAGATATATTATGCAGTCCACATGAAGTAGATAACAGACCTTCAACTACCATAAAAAGGCACAATGTTTAATGTTTTAGGGGTTCATTATCAAAATCTGTGTGGGCCATTCACAAGCCTGTACCTTTTCATGAATATATACCACCACCATCAATGCCAAGTGTTCATATTGGCTTAAAAGTTTACATTTGTACATGCATGAACTGGGGTCAACTCCCCATATTCATGCACCATCTTGAAATATGTTAGCAGGTTAAGTCAGATACTGATTTGACTTTTGCATAGATGGGAGGACTCGTAAACATGATACAAAATCCAAATGCATGCCAATTTCCAAAAAGTAGCCCTGCAAGTCTTTAATCTGGACAGCATGTGGTTACATGCAACTATTCAACACCACCACTTCTGATGACCCTTGATTAATTAAACAAACTGCTATGAAAAAAACAAAAACAGATGCCCGGCCAAGATTCAACTGAGCCGGTTGCTTCATTTATAAGCCTCCTGGTCAACATGTAATAGCCTGTCTAGTTTTGCAGCGACACACCTTTCTTTACCAATGATTAGCCGGTCTCATTTCAAATGTTTGCATGTTCTATATTTTCTCTTCTTTTGTTTACAAAGGGATTTGAAGTATTGCCCACTACAATGCAAATCACTAATGCATTATAAAAGCTGATCTGATTAGCAAGTAACAACCTGTAATGTTCATGCAGAGAAGTTTCCCCTTATGTGACCTCAGTAACTATTTTCACAACACAAAAGTGTTTCAAGTAACAACAGAACCATCTCACCAGCAACCAGGAACACTATAAACAGCATGTCACCCAAAAAGACCCCATCCAGTCAGTCAAACAGAACAAAGCCAGATGATACCATTTTTTTCTGCCCAAGTCTTCATATAGCTACTAACTTGATTTCTATTTTAATTTACGCTCATTTTTATGATTGAATGTTGTTATAGTTGCAAATCAAATGTACTACAGGACCCACCAACTTAGCCAGGTTAGTGCCGGCTAGTGCCTCCTCTGCATTATATTTACCTCCAGCAACTGCGTCAGGGAGCACGAACATAAGTTTTGGTTCGCTCCATCTCTGAATGTGGATGGGCCATGCGAACAGATGGAGGGCTGAAAATTCAAATGTTAAACTCAAGCTTTTAAATTGAGGATTTAAAGCCAGAACGATAAGAATGCTCGAGGGGAAAGACGTTATTGGTTTACTTCCTACTGGTTTTGGTAAAAACTGTAAAATGTAACAAGCAGTAGTGATTGTTTGAAGCAGAAAGTACCCACCCACCGTGGAGCAAATTAATGTAAACACAGAGGTTTCAGACGCTTTGCACAAAGTGAAAGTGGCTGATGCATCAGGAAACCAAATGTAGGAGATAGCATGCAGTGTTGTGATACAGCGAGTATACATTTTTATTCAGTCCCTAAAAGAATATAATCTCCGATAAGCAAAGGCAAGATTTCTCTCTGATAAGTACAAACCTTTGACAATCGTTCTCTTTTGTATGCATATTTTTATTGTCTGTGCCTAGGGAAATATCCAGACCAGCTGAATGCAGTTACAAGGGAAAACATGTGATTAAAGCACAGATCTTCAAAGATACATTTTAACTGCAGGAGTAAAACTGGCATCCAGTCCATCTAAGTCAGAGGAACTGAACTAACAATGCATGATAGTGAGGGACAGGATACACAAATGTTTCTCAGTAATATAAAAAAAAAAACTTTCCAGTGTTGGATGAAAGACTGTTTGTCACATTCAACTCAGAAACCAATCTACTGTCTGATTTTCAACTCAGGGTTGCCAATCACCACCATACTTATGACTTGATGCTTTAATACTGTTGTAGACAATAAACAAACCCTTGTTTGAACTTTAAGACAAAGGTGACAACTGGAAACAAAGTCTTCATGGCCATTATTTTCATGGCCTAATGCATCTCCACCACCTCAGCAGAATTTGAGGTGACCTGATATTTAGTAACGATCATAGCCCCTGTGACCACCGGAGTTATAGCCCTGGTTGTAGGAGTTGTGCTGGCCTTGGTACTGTCCTCCTGACCCCCAGCGCCGGTCTTGCCACTGCGGTGGACCCCGCTGGTCATGCCAACCCCAACCACGACCCCTGTCCCGACCCCTGTATGATCTCTGGTCTTGATTACTGCAAAAGTTAAAAATGTAATGTTTGTTTTTGTCCATTAATGTGTACATATATATGAAGTGTGCAACATACAGATTATAAAGATTGTACATTTACATGCATTCTGCTACATTTTTCTATTCAGAACTTATGCAAGATGATGAAATCAGTATGGTTAAACTTTAAAGTAATCTACACTAAGGGAGTATTCCAGGTAAGAAGTTTTCTGACCCACCCACCCTTTCACCTTCTCATCACCACCATCACATTAGTACCATTCCCTGATTAACTCCACTGTAATGAGTAACGAGGTATTGACCGTGACACAAAGCTAACGGTTTTTGTTGTACGTTGTGTTAATACATTTTCAGTGTTGCTGGCATACCGATAATCCCTGCCTCGTTGGTAGCCCCCTGCACCACGACCTCTCCAATCTTCGACAACAGGCGGTGTGTTCATGGGTTGCTGAAGATACTTTTGGTATTCCACGTCCTGTGCTGTAAACCTACTGGCGAACTGTTCCTCATACTTCTGCAGGGTTTCGGCACTGTCCGTCATTCTAGAGTCGTGGTGCAAACGTAAAAAACGTAATAGTAAAACTTCCAATCAAATAATACACAGACAGCTGCGTATGATTAGCGTAAAAACAAGACTAGCTGTAATTGTTACGTTAGCTTGCTTTCCACTTGCTACTGTGTGCAATGCACCTGTAAAAAAGTTAGCCTTTCAGGATTTCCCATGTTTTCAAAAATGCTATCCCATTTAAGTTAACTTTACGTTTAATTACCTCAATTTCAACACAATTCTAAGAAAATAAGAACTTACGTCATCCGAAATTCAGTAGATTTGTACGATGCGATGCGACGCGACGTCTTACTGCACGAAAACAAAATGAGCACAACGTGCATCATCATATCAGTTCCCGGAGTTCAGTGGAAAAAAGTAAGTAGTTCCGCTTGCCTCGCAAGTAGTCTAACTTATTTGGATGGTGTGTCACACCCTTGCCAACAGCCTACGTCAGTTTTGAACTTTTCAGCTTGATTGTTTTTATCTTGATTGAAGATTTTGCTGATAACAATCATATCCACTACGTAGTGAAATAAAATATTTATATTATGCAAAACGCTTTATTTTCTTGAATGTCTTGTTGTATGCTAGTGTTACCACCCTAGCCAGGTAAAAGAAAACAGCGTAGGCCTACCTGTAATTGATTTGCCGGTTCTCGGCAAACAATTGGAAAATTATTAACATTAAAATTGTAGCCTAATGTATACAGTTTGTAGTCTAATATATAAAGTAGACTAATGCCCTTGTATTTGGTACCTCTGCACCTGAAGTTATCTTCTTAATTGTATATCTTCTTAATAGTAACTTGGCAAAATCAGCCTAACAGCCTATACTATCTGGTCTGATGTAACATGCCTAGGCTACCAATTGGAATCCACCAATCAGCCCACGCATTACTTCAGGATTCGTAGTGGGCACAGATGAAGCGACCAAATAGCTATCAGAATTTTGTAAACCCTGGTCGTTTTTACGAGGCTGGCCGCTTGGACTGAAAAAACGGATTTCGGACTGGGCCAGTTAAATTAAATGTAAGATCATATAATATAATCTACGACATCAGTTTAAAGTTCATGCGTCTAAGTTGTCTTGCAAGTGGTAGTTAATTGTTATCCAAGGAATTCCAGGTTACACAGTGTAAAATCGGTCCTTCTGAGATCATCAGTCGATGGCACTTGTCAGGTAGGCTACACCTTTTTGTTCATGTGTTTGCATGGGTTATGTGTATAGGCTAGCCTACTGTAAAAGATAGCATGTGGGAGGTTGATAGGCTTCTGAGAGCAGGTGGAAGCCGCTCAGTGTCGCTGCTGTAGCTGTAGGTCTCACTTGTAATTCAAGCCCATTGGGGAGCGGACTGAACGGAAACAATTCCACGAGCGGCGTTAGGATAATGCGTGTCACGGTGCAACACTGTATTCGTTTACAATTTATCTAAATGTCATTGCTACCAAAGGGAAATCCCGAAAAGAGTGTTGCCTAAAAACTTCAAATGGAAAGAGAGTCAGCTTGGCAAATGCAAGACATACCGGGGAGATCCGAGCTCTGTTCATGAGAGTAAAGACTATCACATTTCAGTCTGTCAATTGCTTACTTGCTTGAAGTGGGTTCTTCGGTATGGACTTAACACGGAGCTAATCTCAAGTGGACTTTCAAAATAGTTTTATCACATAGAAGACTTGATCCTACAGGGCTGTTAGATACGCGATTTCTTTTCTGTGAAGATCTAAAAGTCCGTGGAAATGGGGTAAGTGTGGGTTATAGAATTGTTACTCGCCTTACAACACACAAATGCATGTGACATCTATGGCTGTAAATGGAGTTTAAACTATTTAAAAATGATACATCGAATCTTATCTTGAATCCTTTGCCTAGAAACCATGTGCCATTAAATAGGCTGGACTGCGTGTTGTAAGGCTAAGTAGCCAAAGTAACCGCACCGTTGTCCTTTACGCACAGTGTATTTTTGCAACACTGTTCTTGGAATAAGTAGCCTATATTTTCATTATTTGTAAGGATCGAAAATTCTGCGCCCCTCAAATGTAGGTGATTGGTACAGAGTGTTTAATGCATAACCCCAGTCCTCTTTCACTCCGAGTCTGTGGCATTTTGGTGAGAGCTATCCAACTCATCTTAATGTAATTCACTTTAAACGTACCAGTCTAGGCCTATAAACATGTAGTTTTCAGTGGTTCTGCCATGTAAACTCTACTGTGATTTTGATATTCGAGATGTACATGTCACCAACAGTTTGGTAAGTAATTCAGTGCCGGCGATAGTTTCCCAAATGTAGCCGGAATAACTGCAATGTTGGTGCATTTGTAAAGGTGATTGCTATATCAGTACCAGCTCTGTGATCCAAAGCGTTTTCCCTCTCCACAAGAATTATTAAGAAAAAAACGAAAATCCAATGGGCAGAGTCAACATAACCCACGCATGATCAATTCTTGCCAAACAGTCCGCAGAGTGAAAGGGGAGAGAGTTGGGATGGACTGGGTCTGTGAAAGAGGTCCTCTCACCCACGAGATTGACCCCTCTCGTTTGAGCTCATATTTAGTGTTATTTGCTTCTTATTTTTGCATAAAGTGCGAATGTCTTTGTATGAGAGAATGGTTACTGACTGGAATGGCTTGTATCGTTGGATTCATTATGTTGTAATTGGTGTCATAAATTCTATTAGCCAATTCATTCAACTGTAGCGTTAGTTCATCTCAAGTGCATTAAACTCATCCCTTTGGTGTTCATGACTAGCCTGAGGCCATTCACTTCAACTGTCTTTGGTCACTGTTTCTTAGAAATGAAAGCATATGGTAGCCCAGCATGCAAACATCTGTATTGGGTGTGTACAGTGAAGTATAAGTACTCTTCCTCTTCATTCTGAATACACACCACCTTAGTGAGAACCTGCCTAACCACCACAACATGGCATTCCAAAACCACCTTTCCTGTTGCCAAGTTGCATGACCAGTTTGTGCTGTCTCATGAGCGTGGTCTTACACAACAGCGACCGAAAGAATTCTATCCTGAGACAACTTCCACCACCACGCAATACTATCAATCAAACACCTTTCCTTTTTTTCCATCAAAGTTTCAGTTGTGTGTGTGCGTGCGTGTGTCTCTGTCTGTGAGAGATTTTGATGAACCTAAGAGCACATTGCAGATTTAAGTTGAACTTAAGAAAACATAAAAGCTTGTTAATAATGCTCAGACAGCAGCGTGTTATCAGAAATCTATAAATATTTTAATGTACTCTAAAATCCTTATCATTCTGAAGATCCTTTATCAATTTGAAGGTTCGTTACATGTAAAAAGATTATGGAATAGTCACATACTTGGAACCACATAGTATAGCAAAGGTCACTATAAGCGTATTGATTTGTGATAGTTTTGTCTGGGGCCAGTTTGCCCTTAGCGTGTTGGACCAGGAGATGGTTATAGATTAACCAGCTGTTTCAGCCTACCCTTTGCTAGCATTTTGCACACACCCAATACTGACCCAGAGGCCTAAGCGGAAAAAAGTTGATTAGCGGCCTTTGGTTGACGGTTCAGATTGCTTTGCGATAATGACCACCTCCCTAATGAAGGATCAGTTGACCCAAACTGCATCACTTGTCCAGCTTTTCCGTCCGTAATTAACTTTACTTATGTAATGATGTTTGACCGTAAGTGCTCCAGAATGTTGCTGCACTTATCCGTATGGATAGCTTTTAGGGACAAATCCGTCCCCTCCAATGATACTGACAGCTGCGTGTGGCAGTTGTCATACTAGGATTTTTGGGCATGCCAGTCAGACATGACAACTGTTACTCAGAGAATTTAGCTGTCAAAAATATGGTGTTGATTTTGGATAGAGGAAAAGTAATTATTAAGGGCACAATTAGGTCAACTCTGTAATTTATTTATTACTACATGCATATTTTCTACCAATGACCTGCTTTTTGATTGATACTCTGTGTATCGAGTAAACCTATGTGAAAGCTGTGACTAACTTCAGGTTGAAACATGAACAAAGCTTAGATGCCATTTTTTGAGTCATCAGCCAGGCTCATTGTGTATCTGTGTGATCTGCCCTTGTCAGAAGCTAGTGTAATGGAAGAATAGTCATTATGACGAGAGGCTTCTTCTCTTTGACTGCACATCAATACCGGTTTCACAGGACAGTTCAAGTACAGATCAGTAACCCAGTTGTAAGCCTAACACGATGTTTTTGTACATGTTCAGACTCAACATTGTCATATGCTGCTCACCTGTAATGGAATGTATTGACAGTGCTGGAACCCCAGTGTATTGTTGTGCCATGGGGGGGTTGGGGGTGAGGGTGGGGGAGAGTCAGAGGAGTACTTTTGGGGGGCTGGGGGGTGTTGGAAGAGTGAGAGGGGAGAGTAGAGATCGCTATTTAAAGTAAGCTTTGGGAGACGAGGCAGTACCCAACATGGGGACAGATCCTAATCTCTCGTCAAGCACTGTAACCGGCTTAAGTGTCATTGATTTAGCTGGTGAGATGCCACACTGACGCCTGGTCTGTCTGTGCAGCTAAAAGGTAAAAAAGGGTCAGGATACGCTGACTGGCATGCGCTACACACACACACACGTCAACACACCACACCTGAGGGTGACATTGTCAGTGTTCTGGTAAACGGCATTGCTTAAAGGTTAGTAAATGAAAGGAGACGACCAATGGGGATTTGGAAGAGGTGATTTTTTTTTTTTTACCAGATGGTGGGGGCCATTGCCATCTGTCAGGCTGCAGACTATGCATTCCCCCCAACTGTGAAAATTGCGCAACATGGAGAACATAGTAATTGTCTTCCATTTTCGACCCATGTGACACAACATATTATCTAGTTTTTCTGTGGTTAAAAAAAAAAAGCACGGTGTGTAGACATCGGAGAGGTTATCCGATTCATGCATTGATTGTGTGTGATTTGTTGCGCAACAGAATCAATAGTGTTGCCCTAAACTCTTCCTGGGTGTCCGTGCTGTTTTGGCCATGACCATGTGTTGTAGGCTTGCACACACTCTGTGGTAGGAAACTGTGATCAGTGGGTGAGACAACAGCTCACAACTTCCCAAAGCTAATGAGGGCCGTTGTTATTACATAATGTGAGAAAACTTGTCAGTGTGCCCAAATGCATTGAGGTACATAAAGAGGTCCAAGTATCTGTTCTAGTCCTTCTGACCGATATATGTTAGATCATCTTCTTAGATCATCTTTCTCCCATGGAAGACCTAAATACCATGTGCTTTATTCTAGTCCTCTGCGTGCACACTTAAGATTCCTCTCCTATCTGTCCTCAATAAGATGGGGGCACCATAACCTTTCTGTGTGTGTGTGTGTCTGTGTGTGTCTGTGTGTGTGTGTGTGTGTGTGTGTGTGTGTGTCTGTGTGTTTGTTGTGGTGTGATCTGTTACTCTAGTGCCTAAGTAAGCTTTCTGGCTGTTTCTGTTATAGACTATTAGAGGCAAACATAATGTAATGTTTATAGTGGCGTGCTGGAGTATCTTGTCATAAACTGTGTGTACAGAGTGTTATTGTGGTGATCATCAAGTAGAATGAGATTAGCCTCTAAGTTTCTGACTGGAAAGATGTGGAACATCAGGAAGACATAACAGATCAGCTGTTTTCTTGCATGGTGTTGTTTTTTTTTGTTGAGTTGTCCAGCCTCAGTACTCCTACGCAGTTTGCAGAAGTATGGAAATTGATTTTAGAAACTTTAAGGTCTAGATAAGTATGGAAAAAGGGAACTGAGAAAAACTTCCAGACATTTGCTGGGTACATTGTTCTTTGAAACATAGCCTAAAATCAGCCTATTTGCCCAGGGGTGCTGAATGTATGGTTTCAGTTAAAATTATAATATGGCATAACTGTACATTATATGGTGATATGCCATGAGAAGTCATACAGCGTGCTCACAGTTGGGTTTTTAGATCATTTATTTAAATAAATAAGTAAAGTTTTAAAATGGAAAATGTGTAGGAACCCAGATTATATAATTGCACTTGGTTTTTTATTTTTTTACATTACCCTCACGATGTGGCCGCTGTTATAAGCTGCATTTCTGCATTCCTACAGTGTTCCTAACGCATAGCTGTAGGCAGCCAGTACAGCAAAAATGAGTGGAGCTGCTGCAACCCTTAGGTTGTCTGCTCTGCTGTGCTGTGCACTCGCATTGTGTTTGCACCGAGTCGCCCACACACAGTACTCCAATGATAAAGCCTGTTTGTGAGCAAGCTGAACCTAACTGTGTATGTGTGTGAATCAGACTCTGCTGAAATATAGGGCACAGGTGTGCCATCAAATGAAGATTTAGTGTTTTGCTGCAAAGCGGGCCAGGCTGCATATGTCTTCTTTAAAATAACTGTTATTTTTTTGTTTCTTTACTAGTTGTATGACTTTATACCGTTTAAAGGAACTATTCATGATTCCTGAAGATAACCAGGGCCACCTTATTTGGGTGGCTTGTGAGCGGTGAAATTTAGTTTGAGCTCAGGAGAACAGGTACAATGACATTCTTCTTCTCCTTCCTCAAAGGAATTTAAGGAATGTTCCTGATGGTGCACCCTCAATGCTAGCTTTCAACTAACAGGGAGTTTCTGTGGTGTCCCTTAAAAGCTGTAATCTATGGTGCCAAACAAATAACACATTCAAAAGCCACAAGTTATGAATGTAACATGATTACAAATGCCACAACATGAATGCAAGCACCATCACACAAATACAAAACTCACAACATGTGGTACATCAAGTAGGTGTCATTTTGATTTGGCATCTTTGCCAGAATCTTTAACCAATTTTCAAGTCGGCAGACCACCTGTCCACCAGCAATAACGTTTCCCTAGTAACATGGACCAATAACAGACAGTGGCCATTGTTCACTGTCATGATGGATTAATTTGCATTCATATTGTTGATTTGGTATTTGCCCTTTTGATGTTTGTATTAATGTTCTGGCCTTTGCATTGCGTTGACCTCTCTGGCCCACGGTAGTAATAACTAAAACTGTGCACCTCACATACCTCACACATTCAGTGATTTGGTGCAACAGGGAGGACCTTTCAGGTCATAATGAGAACATTCACGGGAGCTGGTGTCCTGCCAGCATAGAAGTTAGTTTCAGCAGAGACTCAGACTGCAAGGTCTTAAAGGTTACCTTTTATTTATGCATGACAGCAGTCACATGAGAGCAGTTACAGAATTAAGTTCCCTGAATGTGTTTTTGAGCTGGTAGCATTAACATCCTGAAAAGTGTCCTGTTACCAGCAGAGGTGGAGATCTCTGTTTCAGAAAGTAAAATCCCTGCCACGTATTCCTGCTGCCTGTGCATCAGACACAGGTGATTCACACAAATGGTCGGATCAAATATGTAAAAAGTATACAGATACAGATCAAATATCTTAAATGTAAAACTTAAGACTTATGAGTAAAATGTAATCCTGATTGAAGTCTTTATGACAGTTGCAGCACATAGATTAGTCAAAGGTTCTATGTGTAAGAAATATACGGCAAGTAATCATAGAATGGTGCTTATATGTCACCAGAGATTAGGGACACGTGGTAAATTAAAACCACGACAGTCTTTTCAGTGATAGCAAAACAATAACACGGTGACAATTTGTGCATTATAAAACCTAAATGACAGCCAGCAAATGCTGTTTTTAAATATTTGTTTTTTAATCTTTTGCCTCTAGAGGTGGAACAATGCTTTACAGTATTTTGAATTTGATTGCATTACCAGTTTTGTCCACAATCCTACAGCACCTTTTAATTGATGCTGGCTTGTATTGTATATCAGAATATTAAATGCAAAGAAACCAAAAATATTCGAATGAGTCTTCCACTTTTTCTCCAATTTTGTTTTTTTTTCTGAGGCCAGGTAAGGGATGCATTTAAGCTCTTGAGTAAGTGCTCCAGAGGACCTCAGACTTTTATACCTCATGTTCACCTCTCCCGTCCCTCCAACCTGGGGGGGTTACGACATCAAGAAAAGGCTTTTTGGGCAAACCGGGGGAGTGGACTAAGCAGGCCTAAAAAATTTAACACACACTGAATATGCCAAGGTCAGTCATGCGTGACATGATTTTCATACCGTTCCCCTCAGACAAAGCAGCCCACACTTCTTATCAGCAGCAAGTTGACATGCAATGAGCTCCTCAAATGGGAAGGGAGGGTCAAGAATAACACACACACACACTATGCATTTGCAGGACACTCTATATGGACGGGTTCCTTTAGTTGAATTGCTGTCAGTTAGAAGTGAGAGAAATTTTTTGGAAGGATGAAAGGAAAAAAAAAAAACCTGGTTGGCTGAGGCTTCCCGGTACTTTTTTTCCTCCCTCTTGCCAGTGAGCTGAAGGCTCAAGTCCATCAGAGTGCTCCCACACACCGGTGAATTATTCAAATCCAACAGCATCAGCTGTGAGGGGACTGTGAGGAAGGACTGCCAGCAGACACCATCCAGTGGGGTTATTGTCAGTCATCTTATTGTCAGACGACAATATCTGTCAGTCATTTTGCTGACAGACTACAATATTTGAGCAATGAGACTACAGTGTTTGAGTGATGAAGAAGTGAAAGCTCTGTGTTTTAAATGTCATGTGGTTAGAGATGGTCAATGACGCTAAGCTTTGCCTCATCGAAATTACTGCATGACCTTTCAAAAGCTTTTGGTGGTTTGCCAGAGTTGTAAACAGTACTTCAGGTCCACCTTTTTGACGCCATGCTGTATTGTTTCTCTCTTTGTATTGAGCCAAAGTGTGATGTCTTGTTTCTCTCTTTTTATTGAGCCAAAGTGTGATGTCTTGTGACAGGTGTGATTCTGTCGTCATCTGTCTCTTAAGAAAAGAGATGACCTTGTATTTTCCAATTGCTCAGAGCACTCAAAACATCCAGTCCGCATTAGTTTGCGCAGTGAAATGGATAGCACCCACGAGCACAATGGCACTAAAAAAAAACCATTTCAGAGCCTAACACCACTACAGGCACTTCATATAAGAGTGATTATTTCAAGAGCTCATGAAGACATCCGCTTTAAATTCCATCCAAAATGTTGCCCACCGAGCATCAATCAACCAGCGTCCTGATTGCTGGGAAATCAACCCGGCATGGGGTAGCTTTGCTGATTGCATTTGAATGGAGACTACATTGGGTGTTTGGTGGCTCCTGCTCTACCGGTCAGGGAAGCTGAGGCTGGCTGTGACGCAGTCAGGCAGTGAGTGAACAGTGGAGCTTTGTCTGGTCCAGAGATTGCTGATAAAAACTGTGACCTGTCATCTGCATCAAAGGTATTATTGCCAAAGCAGATTATGACACAAGATTAGAATTAATTCTAAAAGGGAATGAAATTTTACTGGGGAGGTATTAATGTATTTCAGGCACAGCTTCGTGTGATTAGCCCGTAACTTATTGTTGGGATTTTAAGGCTGTTGTTAACATGAAATGTTTTCTATGTGCTTGTTTTGCCTTCCAACCCAGTCAAACTTAAACCTAAAAGAGCCTGTTAGTCAGAAATAAATCTGTCAGAAATAAAAAAAGTTTTGAGGGGAAAATAAAGTCTACTCTGCCAACTATCTTAAAGAGTCTCAGAAACGCACGAACCTTCATGCTTCATGTTTATACCGTTTCCTGTACACCTTGTGGGGGTGGGGGTGACTATGTTGTCTCTGAGCCTGTGCAACCAGTGCCGTCTTCAATCCTTGTTTTCCAAAGCAGGCACCGTTGACACAAATCTTGTGTGAGGCTTGCTTGCTGGTTGGCGGGGGTGTAGTTATTCCTGCCTCCTGGTTAATGAGGAGTTTATGCAGAGCTGGATGTTCAGGAGGAGTCGCATGTCCACAACGATAGTTTAGGCCTTGGATGAGGGGAAGTTTCGAATTCCCCTGTAATGTGGCTCCTTGTCACAGGGATTTGGCTGGAGCTGATCAAAGACCCCCTTTCTAAATCAGTAACGCTCCTTAAATGCCTGTCTAAAGTAATCCAGCAGCTCTTTTAAAACCCACACTTTCAGGCATTTAGTTATGTGCATGTGTGTGTATATAGAAGATATCAATTGAATGCATGAAAATTGTGTGCAGGCATAAGTATATAAGAAAAAATCTTTGTCTAAATGATGATATGCTGTATTTTACTGTACCAATCATTTGCTCTTACATGTAGCGCATGTTTACATTTTAAAGGCACATATTGGACCAGATGTGGTTAACTGCGAAGTGGCCTAGAATTCAAAACTCTGAGAGGATGGTTTTCAAACACCTTTTGTTAGATAAAGACGTTTACCTAAATCTTCCTGTATCATAAAATTCCAGAGATCAGGTCACATAAACTGATGTGATTAAAACTCAAGAAATGAAAGTGTGCACAGCGCTTGTTTGTCAAAAGAATCGCAATATCATTGTCAAGTTGCATGTCTGACCTTGTGTTGCTGTGGTGTGCAGCGTGCCAAGCCTGAGGCACAGGTTTATCTCAGACACATGTGGACGCCCCCACCGCCCCCACCCAACCCCCGCCACACACACACACCCACACCCACACACACACACACACACCCACACACACACACACATGCACACACACACACACACACACACACCACCCCTCCAGCGCGAGTGCTGGAGCATTGCGTGTTGAGCCAGTGTTGACTAAGAACAAAGCATCCACTGGGACCCAAAGCTGTGCTGTTGTGCAGAGCTCACTGGTAATCAAAGGAACAATGCCAGGTGCATACAGCTACCAAGCCTGGAGCTGGTGGACCCATATGTGCTCCACGCCAACGTCACATTTTTTTTAGACGGAGGGCTTTTTTTTCTCTTTCAATTATCTGCCTGACCTCTGTTGCATTCCAATTTGTGATAATGTCTGCGTTCGTCCAAACAATGCAAGTGCTGAAGGCCATCATCACTACAAATCCGATCAGACAATGAAATCCCAGCACAGTTGCTATTTGTTTGGGTGCAAATTAAACCATTAGCTGCATTACTTTTCGATTTGCTATGTCAAGTACCATGTGCCTCTCAGAATAGTATTTAAAACCTTATCATGTATAATGTCATCTCCAAATGTTGAGCTTGGCTTTTTTTTTTTTTTACAAACAAGAACAACTTAGTTCCGTCAGCAACAGCGTAGCACAGATTGCCCTGGCCGCCTTTAAGGGCTCACTCATTTCTCATTCACTTCAGTGGTCAGACACAAATATGAAGTGTGTCGTCAGCGCAAGGCCTGATGCTGACCTCCAGAAGATGCTTTTCTTTCCTCCGGAGGCCCCATGGCCATCTCTTTACTCAAAAGGCCACATTCAAAGGCCACATTCACACACAATGATGCCGAGTCCTATATTTAAATACTAAGCTGACAGTGGAGTGGCTGTCAGCTTTATTTATTTATTTTTTAACTGTGGCCTGAATCCATACTTTTGATCAGTGGATTAAATAAAGGTGCTGATGTGTTAATAGCTTTGGTTTGCAACGCAGGATTAGAGGTAATATTTTATAATTACTCGCTTACAGGCTGTGGTGTTTAGAATGGGGCCTGACATCTCATTGAAGCAGGCAAAGTCAGAAGATTTTGTAGTTCTTCAGCACAAGCCTGCATTTTAGTGGGGAGATGTTTTTTGCGATCCAGGGAGAGAGGGAGGGTACAAATGAAGAGATAGGTGTTGCTTAAGTTTCTGTTACTTTGCTATTTCTTGGTTGCGTTTTCTTGCTAACTCAGTTCCGTCCTGCCCTGCCCTCTGATCCGCAGGGAACAGCCGATCTACACCACCAGGGCCCATGTCTTCCAGATCGACCCCACCACCAAGAAGAATTGGGTCCCTGCCAGCAAGCAGGCGGTCACCGTGTCCTACTTCTACGACAGCACGCGGAACAGCTACCGCATCATCAGTGTGGATGGATCGAAGGTGAGCTAGTCAGGATGGAGCCAAGTCAGATGCCGTGTGTGTGCGTGTGTGTGTGCGTGCGTGTGTGTATGTGCGTGTGTGTGTGTGATGGAGTTTCCCTCTCCACTTACACACCTCCCTCCCTCCTTCAACCACCCACCCACATGATGTCTGTTGGCTACTGTAAAACATGTTGCACTGACCCACCCACCCCCCCACCTGTGGGTGGCGGAAGACAAGCGGGGAATATTAATTAGTTCAAAGCAAATTCCGATGGTTGCCCAACGTTGTTCTATGCCCTGGAGTTATCATGCAGTGGCTGCGGCTGGACGTGCAGTAAGGCTGGTTGGCTGTGGCTGTCTAATGTTATGAGTTTCCCCCTCGCTCCTGAGAGTGGCAGGCCCACTCAGAGCTGCTAAACTGCAAATTCCCATGTTACAAGTCGGCATTAATGCTTAACTGCCCCCCGCCCCCCGCAACACCCACCCACCCACACCCACCCCCCCAGGCCAAAGCACTTTCTTCCCCATAGAGCTCCGTGAAGTTAATGATGTGTCAGCTACTTTTGTGAAGGAATGCAGGCTAGGACTCTCTGTGTCCCCACCGACTGATTTGAGTGGCGTCACCTTCACCCCCCCCTCCACCCTAACCCCCCCCCCCCAGAGAGAGGGCCTTTAAAGGACATGTGGAGCATTGGCGTTACTGTTACTGTGACACCCAACAGCTTCTCCCCACCCGCTGGCTAAATTAAGAACAGTTCACATTTCATCACCACTGTGCCGAATACCAGCGGCCGAGATGGGCACGCTAGTTCTGTGTGGAGCGGGCGGGTCACTAAGAAACAAGGACTCAAGTGGGGGTGGGGAGGGGGGGCTCGGCAGGCAGCCTCGAACCGTGCAAAACAAGCTCGCAGAGCAAATGAAAGTGGTATTAGTTCTATTAATTCCCATATTTCTCAGAGGATTGCCTAGCTATTACACCCCCCCACCACCACCACCTACTCATCCACTAGCCATTACACCCCCCCCCCCCCTCCACACTCCCCCCACCCCCCCTTTAGGCTCCTGCCTATCTCTCTCCCCCACTCACTTTATGTTGTGCGTTGCCATGGAGATGAGTGGCCTTCTGGCTGCGAGGCTGTTTGATTACGTGGAGAGCCTCGTGTCACAGTCTGTCGGCATGACTGATAGCGGGGCTCAGAGTTCAGAGCTGTCCCAGCGGGCCCGTATGTCTGCGTGTGTGTGACGTTGGGGTTTTTTTTTTTTTTTGTTTGGTGGGGGCGGGGGTATGGACACCAAATGTTATGTCTGCCTAATGCCTTTGCAGTTGTGGTCAGAAGTCAGAACTTTGGGCTTTTAATGATTTTTTTGAGGAAGTCAAGTGGTGTACAGGGAGAATGATAATGCAACATACAACTTTATTGTTTTTTTTCAAAACAACAATTACATGTAGAAGTTTGGATTACTTTTGAATTTTGTGAAATCACACAGGGTCAAAATTATACACACAGGCATCAATGAGTTCTGACTACACAACTACCTTTATGGCCACTGTTTATCTGAGTTTATCTACATTCCAGTTAGCACAAATTGCTGCCAATTTATCTTTCATTTACTGTTCATAAACAAATAAGAAGACACACAAAAGGTCTGTGTGTGTACGATATGTATGAGTAATGAAGCTGTGAAGCCATTCATGACCCAAATAACTGGGATGCCTCAGATATTCCCCTTGTCACAGCCATTATAGATTGACATTCCGATCATTGCCATAACACTCTTGATAGACATCAACAGTAATCCCGTTCAAAGGTGACTTGGCAGTTAGTTAAAGTCAGTGGTGCCAAGTGGAGAATCGGTAACTTCAGCTTTTTATGACCTGTTTTAGAGGCTGTGATTAAAAACAACAGCTATGAAAAGAGGCTTTGTTGTTTGGTGCACCTAGCATTGCAGTCTGCTAGCTAACAACTACACACAAAGGTTACATTGATGGCGTGATTTTAACGGCCCTTTTGTCTGTTCCCCAGGTTATTTTCATATGGCACCTTGAATTTGCATACTACATCCAGTTTTATCTGAGACAATCACAGCCATACGCAGGGTTGGGGGAAGCAGGAGAGGAGAGTCATCCTTTTGGCTGCTGAGAGGAAGGCAGGCAGGCAGTTGTCATTGTGCCTGTGTTTATTTGGTTTGTGTGTCTCGCCCATCATGGAGCCTGTCCTTCACAGAGGAGGAGGCTAATTATGTTAAGAGCAGTAAACTGAGGCATCTGCATTACATCAGGCAGCTTTCGAACTCTGTGTAAAATCCTGAATTGGCACCGTCATAGTGTGTGTATGTGTCTGTGTGTGTGAGACTGACATCTTTTGTAACCAATTAACCTGCTCCGTAATTATTAATGCATTTAAAGCTTCACTTATCTGCATGGTTTGTAGTCTTTCTGACAAAAAAATAGTAGTCAGTAGGCTTAGGCGGTATATTGAAAATACTGTATACTGGGCTATTGTAAAAAAATTTGCTAGCATAAAAATGGTAGAGAAATCCTTAGTTTGTTAGAAAAAAGTAGACATACTGGGACATTATGTCAGCAAAATATTGGGTTAGGAAAAATACTGCCCAAGCTTATAGTCAGATATATATGGATGGGCTTCTTCCTTGAAACCATATTGACACCATATTGATGGTGTTTCTTTAGGGTTTTTTTATTTTCTGTGATGCCAATTTACCTCACCAGACATGTTTTGGTATTTCTTCATTTTTACACCCATATTTCTAAGAATCTGCAATCCTCCACACTCAAGGCTTCCAATGAAGCTATGGCAATGTGTTAGACCAAACTCATTTGGTTAGCATTTAGAGAAGTAAAAAGGAAAGACAAAAGAAAAGAAACCAGTTCTTGTATAGCTGTTGTATCACAAACAAGAAGCGTGCCTTTATCCCAAAATTACGAGTGGAGTGACAAGGAATTATATCATGGCGTATGTTTTCTGTCAGCCCGTGTCTTGTCCGCCCCGCTGTGCCAGGCTGGCATCTGGCAGGCAAGGCAAGGAAGAAGGGCGCCTCGCTGTGCGTGTAATCTTTCACGACTTGGACGCCAGCCTGCTCCACATAATCCTGCTTCGGATTGGCTGCCCCTGCTGACACCAAGCAACACCTGTTTGTGCTGCACTTCCACTTCAAATTTGGGTCTGGGTTGTTTTTTTTTGTTTGTTTGTTTTAGCCAAACCAAAGGGTCACATGTTGTAACATATTACTTGACCAGGTAAAAAAAAAGTGGCAGGTTTGACACATTCTGTTTGCCCGAAGGCAGAACAGGTTTAGACACAATAGGGCCCCCCTTCTCCCATCTGCTATCGAATTTCACTGAATGCATAAGCGTGTATTGTGCTCTTTTT
The DNA here is from genome assembly GCA_030347295.1 of Setipinna tenuifilis. Classification (NCBI taxonomy): domain Eukaryota; kingdom Metazoa; phylum Chordata; class Actinopteri; order Clupeiformes; family Engraulidae; genus Setipinna; species Setipinna tenuifilis. The sequence goes on along the minus strand of CM059280.1, from coordinate 10,575,535 downwards.
GTTCTCCTTTAGCCTCCTCTTACAAGACAGTGTTGAAAAAGAAGGGTGTAGGAAGTCTTTAGCCCACATCACAGCCTTCAGCCGAACTTCAGTAGTTGCTTTACAGTGCCGTCCTTGTGTCCTTGATGCAGTGGGATCTGAGACTGGGTCGGTGCCTGAGGGACCGGGGCCCACACTTCATCACTTTCTGCTTTGACACTCTGAAAGCAACTCGCAACTGCGAAATTGGGCACTGACAGCAAATGGAATGCACCATTAAAATGGAACACCCTATTCGTATACTGTCAGTGTGTCAACCACACTTTTATTGTGGCACATTGTGGCTGTGCTTTGGACGCACGGGTTGACTAGCTATATTGTGGAGGTTCTGTCAGGTGATTAGCCGTCACTGACTCTTCCTGAGTCAGCTAGCTGGCCTGTATTGGCAGAATGTCAGGGTCACTGCTCGTTCATGACATCTCGCCCCCCCCCCACCCCCTCTAATGACCAGGCTGTCTGATCCGGGTTCCGGCCCTCTGGGCAGTGGTGCATTCTGCAGCCCTACAGCTGGTCCCGTCAATAACTCCCATCGATGCTGGGTAATGCCAACATTACATTATCACACTACACCCCAGCCCACCCTCGTCACCCCCGCCCCAACCCTCACACTAGCCCACCAACCCATGACCTGCTCCCTGACTCACATGACACGACATCTGTCTCTTCACAGCCCCCACCCACACACTTGACAAGGCCTATTCAAATTCTCCAGTAAAATAAAGAAGCCCTGACATAATAGCACTGGGTTGAAGTATACCTGGGCGTTAATGCCTGGTGTAAAATGAATATCTCCTATTGGTGAATGTCCTGTCAGTCCTCACTGCTGACATGGCTCAGTCTTGGCATCTCATTGGTGTGTAATCCTGATGGTGTTGTCAGGGCGGAGGAAGACTCCTCCGTAACATGTCCGACCATGTGTCTGACGGAGCAGCTTTCGGCTCCGCATGCTTCCACACGTCATGTGATCGTCTCATCGTCTCAGCTGCTGCTGTCATGGCGCGGGTGATGAGGCGTTGAGTCATCGGGACTGAGTGGTGTGTTTTCACGCCGCGCCCGTGAGCTAAAGACATGGGCACGGCTACAGTGGGTGGCACTTTTTGAAAAGACGAACAAGCTAATCCTGCCTCCGCATTCGGCCCCCCCATGGAAGAAATATTATTAGTGCTACTGATGCTACTCACACCAACCACAGTGCTTATACTTTAAAATACACTGCACTTTTGCACTTTAAATAAAAAATAATTTAATTGAAATGCATTGCATGTTTGTATTGCGTGTTTGTACATGTTTGTACTAAGTCTACAATCTTCCACACCTGCTCCTGTAGAAAATTTCTAATGATCTATTATTATCTTATATTATGAAATAACCTTTTTCCTGTATAGTCTTCCTTCAGCAAAATGTATAACTTATATTTACTGACTCAAGGTCTAGATAGAAGACATGCACAAACAACATAATTCACACAAACCATACCTTTCATACATAACGATCTTGTACACAGACATACAATGACATGCAATCACATACACACACACACACACTTGTGGCTTCAGCCAGAAAGCTTTTAAAAGATTATAGCGTAGGGAGGTGAGGTGGTTGGGAGTGTGTGTGTGGAGAAAGCGGATAAGGATATCGGGGGCTTTGATGGCCGCGCTGGTGGTGCGGAGTGGATTATATGCCAGACTGTCACCCGGCCCTGTTGATTATACACCCCAGGACAGGGGGGAGATGCTGCCGGGATAAGTGGAGGCATCCTTCTCCAGTCGCTCTTCCTGTTTGCGCACTTCAGTGTGTTTGAGTGGCTGTCATTGCAGCTGGGTGTGTGAATGTTTACTTGATGATTGTGTGGTGATAATCATAGCCACAGCTACGGCTGTTGTGATGATACAGTATGCGATTCAGAATGTATACATTACATCACTGTCAGTACTTCTCTTATGGTGTGTGAGAGGGTCCAGATGACATCACACATGTTGTAGGAATTGGGGGAACCATGATGGTTTTCCGTACCAGTTATCCCTCAACGACAATTGCCTTTAAAAAAGTAATACTATTCTGCTGCTCGCCTGCATTGCTAGATCTCCTGCCGTCTTCTCTTGGCCCATTAGGTCCTCTCTCTTTCTCTTTATCTTTGTTTCTCTTTCTCTCTGTCTCTCTGTCTCTGTCTCTCTCTGTCTCTGTCTCTGTCTCTCTCTCTCTCTCTCTCTCTCTACGTTGTGTAAGGGGTGAATCATCCAGTTCAGCGTTGGGCTGCAGCCACAGAGCGCACATATTGACAGCCTCCCATTTGTACTAGAGAGAGGGGAGCACCACACCGCAGCGTACCATGACACACCACACGCACGCACACACACACACACACACACATACCACACCGCACACACACACACCACACCACACACACACACACACACACCACACACACACACACACACATACCACACCGCACACACACACACCACAACACACACACACACACACACCACACCGCACACACACACACCACACCACACACACACACACACACCACACCGCACACACACACACCACATCGCACACACACACACCACACCACACACACACACACCACACACGCATGCGCGCACACACACACACACACACACACACACACACACACACAGCATGCTGTGGCTGGTGGAGAGCTCAGGAGGAGTCGGCAGTAATGTGTACCCACCGATCCTCATTTCCCATGCAAACCTAATGTTGCCATGACACAAAGGATGTGGCATAATTAAACCGTTGTGCTACTTAATTTGTGGCTATTTCAAGGTGGCTCCTCTGTGTGTCTGTGTGTCTGTGGCAGTGTGTGTATCTGTGTGTGTGGTGTGTCACGGTACGCTCTTCATGTTTGTATGCAGTCAGTAGTATATAGGTAGTCTCTGTGTAAAGGTTTATGTAGTTTGAATATCTTTAGGTTCTCCCTCATCACTGCCAGCACATTATTCAGTTTCAGGGTGTCTTTGTGATTGAGCATGTAATGAGCATGTAGGAAGGATTTTTTGTTAACAGCCACTTAAGACACCAGTTAACCAGTTACCAGTTGGTTGTGATTACCAGTGTGTGTTTTTTTTTTTTTACTGTAAACGTTGCATTGCACCTGATGTCAATAATTTATTTAATGGCTGCAAAAAAGCTACATGTACTTGTTGAAGCGGAAGTTCTAAAATTATCTATGATTATAAAGATCTATTCTTCTCTGTTATAGTGAGCTTAAAACTGTGGCTCATTTTATGAGATGAGTATAGATTTAAGATGCTACTGTATGTCAGTGCATACTTGTAATCTGAAGAAAGATTTTGGATTCAGTTCTTGTGAGATTCTGCAGAGATATCACTTCTAGAGTCTATAGGAAGCAAAAAGCTCAGAAGAAGAGGCTGGGAAAAATGCCTCAGAATATGCAGTTTTTTTTTGACTGCCAATGCCAGTGTCCTTTCATTTGTTTCAGCTTCTGCAGGCCTAAATTGACAGATATATAAAATAGTTCAGACAGAGTAGATGGATTTATGAGCACACAACCCAGGCTTCCGTCTGTCCCATCATTACTGCTCGCGACACATAATAGGATCCATTATGATTATTCAAATACTAAGAAGCAAATGGCTAATGTTGGTGTTAAATGGGATTTCTTTCCGTTTTTACTAGGAAATGAGATGAGGTAACAGCCAGGCTGTGTGTGTGTGTGTGTGTGTGTGTGTGTGTGTGTGTGTGTGTGTGTGTGTGTGTGTGTGTGTGTGTGTGTGTGTGTGTGTGTGTGTGTGTGTGTGTGTGTGTGTGTGTGTGTGTGTGTGTGTGTGTGTGTGTGTGTGTGTCTGTGTGTCTGTGTGTCTGTGTGTCTGTGTGTCTGTGTGTCTGTGTGTCTGTGTGTGTGTGTGTGTGTCTGTGTGTCTGTGTGTCTGTGTGTCTGTGTGTCTGTGAGTGAGTGTCCGCGTGTGTGTGTGTGTGTGTGTGTCAGTGAGTGTCCGTGTGTGTGTGTGTGTGTTTTCATACTGTGTCATTAAGCAGTGGACTGCAGTGTTGTGGGCTGAAGTTTTGCCAGTTAAATTGCACGTTGTTGAATTACAGCCCTAATGGCAGTGGGGCTCTCTGCTCTGCGAGCTGGCCTGATTCATCTCTTCCTGCGCGCAGCAGAGCAGAGTCATGATTAGGTAGGGCCTGTGGAGTCGGCTGCCTCAAATTACCGAGGAGAAATCGTGTTTGACAGACATTAAGGGGCGGCCTCTTGTCTCCTGCTCAGTCATGGTTGGGGTGAAGCGGGTAGGGGGGTAGGGGGTTGGGTGGTGTGGATGTGGGGGTGGTGGGGGTGGTGGGCTAGGGGTTGGCACAGGTCAGTGTTCAGCACAGTGCAGACGGATCAGACAAATACGGGGGTAGGAGGGCACAAAAGCATATTGTTCTCCTGTCAGGCGAATGTGGCCATTGGGCTCGAGGCCATGACCGAGCCAGTCTGGTCTGTGCCAACACACACGAACATTGCATACTTCTGATCGTGATGGATGGTGCATGTTTGGTCAGACTTGACCAAAGGCCTCACAGGCTGTAAATTTATCTGTAAGGGATGAGAGAAAGCACATAACATTTCTGGATAACAGGAAGAGTGACCACTAGAATTTTTTAGAATGTCTTAAAATGTAAGGTTTGGGAAGGCATACGATACAGTTGCTATGTATAACCACTTTTCTGGGTCTCCTCATCTGCTAGTCCCCTTTCTCACCCTTGTATCAACAGTCTTCTGTAAAGTTTTGTCATATCCATCTACACCACCAGACCATACATCTTTTCAAACTCAGAATACATGATAAGTCGTTTTGGGTCATGGTGCACATTTTTTGTTTTCAGCAGTGTTGTTCACATTAGCCTTTGGTTAAACAGATTCATTTTGGTCCTTTTTCAACAGGTGATCATTAACAGCACAATCACACCCAACATGACCTTCACCAAGACCTCACAGAAGTTTGGCCAGTGGGCGGACAGCAGGGCCAACACCGTGTTCGGTCTGGGCTTCTCATCAGAGCAACACCTCACAAAGGTCAGTTCATTTTTCCCCTAATGCATCCAGGGTCAAAACTGGAGGTCGACTGATATTGGTTTTTTTTTCATGGCCAATGTGATACTGATATTTCATATATAAGTCACAGTCCAACGATGGCTGATTTAAGCTGCATATTTTTTGGGGCCGATTTTAGAAAATAAACATATATTTTCATCATTTCCCCAAATATTTCCTTTGTAGTTGCAGTAGTTCATCTAATGATGCCATCCATTAATTGGGAAATGTCATAATAGACCTGCTATCCATACAGACCTGGGTACAGGATTCACAAAATAACATGTAGACCTGAAGTTGCCCTTGCCACTTTAAAACACTTTTGCCTCGCTTTGTGCTCACAGATGTGCATCTTTATAAATCAACTTAATATTGTGCGGATATCATCTGATGCTGATATGTTAAAAAAAGCCAGATATCAGCCCAGTATAGATCTATCTAGCTCAAACCCTCTCAGGACTGCCAGTGAGCTTTCTGATAGGCTCACTGTATCATTAGAGTGTTTGCGGCCATGATGTTTTTTACACACTCAGATCTTCCACATATTTTTAGAAATGTAGTTTGGTGAGTGGCTTTTTGAATTAGTTTGGTTTTGTGTCTGTGTGGTTGATTGCTTGATTTGTAAAGTGTACTGAGACAATTTCCCATGTAAGGCAATTCTGCACTATAAATATTCAATTGATTTAATCAGTTGTGTAAATAAAAAAGGAGGAATTAACGCTTACACTCTTTCTTTATTTTAACCAGTTTGCAGAGAAATTTCAGGAGGTAAAAGAGGCTGCAAAACTGGCCAGAGACAAGTCTCAGGAAAAGATGGAGACCTCCAGTAACCATTCCCAGGTCAGTCTCTTTCCTACGGCACAGTGGCCTTGCTTCACCTCAAAGCCTTCACTCCTCCGCTGGGTTTGGTGTGCCGGTGTATGGTCTCATGCACTAGCACTGGCCTTTCATCATATGTAATGAATTAATGAATTTTTCTTGGAAGTGCAGTATTATTCAGTAAAAAAATCAATCAAAGCATTGATGGACACACATACACGCGCGCACACACACCAGACACACACATAGACACACACCACGTTCACGTCAGAGGAAGACTTACCATTTGCATAACAACAACAGTTCTATCTGCCACACTAATCTAGATTGTGATGCTAAGGCAGTAGCAAGGTCAACAGTGACTGAACTGCCCAGCTAGACCAGACATGAAGGGTGATTCATCATAGAACAGAATTTGTTTCGATGCGAAAATAGATAATGTGTAAATAAGACTAATTCATCAGTGGTGGCATGAGACCAGTGCAGTCCTGCCTGTAGGTTATCACCCCGTTGACAGGCTGACTTGGGGCTTGCCACGTTGTAATTAGAGGCCAGTTTAGCTGCCGCATTAGAGACACTTTGTCTGACATTTCACAGCTCAGGTGGAAATGAGGAAATAATCCATCACCTCAGAAGCTACTCTCCTTTCCCTCTTCATTTGTAGGCTGAATCTCTGAACAGCTGAGGGTGCGTTTGCCTTTCATTATTCGACAGCTGTGTCAAATCTGGGGATCTGTATTAGATGCACACGGTTACGATGCCACCTGAGGCGAAGAGTGTCACCTTGGAGACTAGTGACTACTGTAGGAACTCTACAAATAAGGCATGGAAACAAAACGGTCTAGTAAAAACTGTTTTTTTTGGCCAGTCAGTGCTTTGATTTAAATGAATTTAAGCTAAATGTCCTACCCGACAAGCCCAGCACATAGGTTACAATTTATTTATATAATAGCCTATCAAGTACTATGTATATTACATTTTTTCACACATAGGTGTACCCACTGAGCACTGTACAAGGAACACCAATATTTGCTCTCAAAATGACCTCAAGCCTTCTGTGAGGCACAAATTCCACAAGATGTTGAGATTCTCGAGATGCAAGTATGTTCTGCACATTCATGCTGAAAGTCTTCCATGATTGGGCAGGCCTCTGAAGAATGTTAAACTCACTTTCATATTCATGAAACCAGTTTGAGACAACTTTCCCTGTTCCCTGTATGACATGGTGCATTCATCAGAGCAGGTTACGTTCCTCCAGGTTTCAACAGAGGTGGAGATTCCAGCTTCAAAAATTGAAAACTCTTCCACATATCTAATCCAATATTTTTTTTTCTCAACCAGATTATCCTAATAGGCACACACATCATCAGGCAGGTAGCTGAGCTAATTAGTGAAGTCACCCATGGTGAATGCATGGCAGAGTTTTTACTTTCTGCCAGGCACAGATGTTGTATCTTTGGCTGTGCTCACTACAGCCTCAGCCTGCTATTCCATATGGAAATAGAACCTGATGTGGTCTTCTGCAATTGTAGCCCATTTATCTTAAAGGAACATTTCAATTTTGGGGGGAAATAGGCTCCCTTAGAGTAAAATGGTTGAGTTTTACCATTTTTGAATCCATTCAGCCAATCTCTTGATCTGGCAATAGGATCTCCAAATCTGTCAGTAGCACTTCAGTTTAGCAGATTAGCTTAGCATGATTTATTAAATCAAATTGGACTAGTTAGCATGCATGTGTTGTGCAATCAGATGGGTTTTTTTTTGCTCAACATAACTGTACCAAATTGGTTATCTGAGTGACTGTAGCCTGTCTGTTAGCTCAATCCAGTCTGACCATTCTCTGTTGACCTCTCTCATACACAAGGCATTTTCATCCACAGAAATTCCGCAAAGGCGTTTTTCTTGTTCCTCTTTCTTCCTTCTGGGTACACTCTGTGTACACTCTGGGTACAGGCTGTGTTGTGCCTGAACATTCCAGATCAGCAGTTACCAAAATACTTGAACCAGCTGAAAGTTAAAATCTCTGAAATGACACTTTTCCCCTTTCTTATGGTTGGTGTGAATATTTACTGACACTCATGACCCACTTTGGCGTAAATGTATGCATTGCACAGCTACCTTACAATTCATTACATATTACATAAATACATTTGTAGGTGTATATGTCTTACTAAATGCCATTAATATTATATTATATTATATTATATTATATTATATTATATTATATTATATTATATTATATTATTGACCAGTATTGGCTGATAACAGATAACCCGTTATATTTAAACAGGACATATTTCTAATCTGTGCAGATGACTTGAAATGAGAGTTGTGATCTATTTTGCAGTGAAATGGCACCAGTTCTATTTTAACACTAGGAAAACAATGCTCTGCTAGTGGTGTAACCTACTTATACCGAGTCTGATCCCTTGCATTCATCATTGCAAATAATGGTGCCAAACAAACGAGTGCCGTGGTCGTCACAGTCTTGAATGTTTAAGAAAAGGCCTCATTCTCAGGCATGTTCTTTCTGTGGCTCTTACTGAAAGCAGCCATAATCCCATTCCTCCCCCTCTCTCTCCTCTTTCCTCTCTCTCTCTTACTCTCTCTCTTTCTCTCTCTCTCTCTGTCTCCTTTTATCCCCCTCCATCTTTATTTATTTCGCTCCTCTTTTTCCCTTGCTGTTTCTGTGAGGTGGATATTTATGATCTCTTTTCACCGTCTCTCTCTCTTGTTCTCCGTGACAGGAGTCTGGCAGGGAGACTCCCTCTTCCACACAGCCTTCCAGCGTCAACGGCACTGATGACGAGAAGATCTCCCATGGACCGGAGGCCGCGCTGCTCAAGAGCGAGAACGACAGGCTAAAGACGGCTGTGGAGCAAAGGTATATAGACCCCTAGTTTTTTTTTTTTTCCAAGTATATATTTGCCTGTTTTGCATGTATTGATGGTGCAGTGAAAAGAAGTGGGGAGTGAGTGGGAGAGAGCGATATGAGGTGGGATGGAAAAATGACCACAGACCGGACTCATACCTGGGTCCCCATGGTCATTTGGCCATTCATAGTACAGACACTGTAGCCAACTGTACCTCAGCACCTCCAAGGCCCCCAATGGTTTTGCCATATTCCCCCATGGTGTCAGGTCACACAATGACTTTTTTCCATCATATTTTGTGGCAGCCCTTTTGACACTTGTTTTGGCCATGGGGAAACTATGGCAACACCACTGGGGATCGATGTACTGTATCTTTGATGATGTTAGATGGAGATGGGCAACCTTGCTTCAGAAACTACAATCTAGCTTCACATATTTCAAATGACCTGGTTTTCTATGCGTTACACCTAATACAGGTGATTTTAGTAATAAGCTCCTATACCTGACTGAAGAGCTGTGTTATTAGAATGAGCTGATGTAGTGAATGGCTGGAACAAACATGGTACTGTATTGTAGCTTCTGAAGCCAGATGGCACATCTGCAATCACTCGGTTTTTATTTGTCTGTTTGTTTGTTTGTTCATTTGTTTGTTTGTTTGTGACCAGATGTGGCGAAATGAGTCACAGTAACCCAAAATTCAAAGTTATGATTTTGGAACCAGTGTAAAGACAAGATGACACACCATTAGAAAATGATTTCTTGGTGAGAGACACCCCTGTAACAGTTGTCAAGATATAGTTGTTTCAAATAAGACATCCCACCATCTTTTTAAAATTCTAAACCTAAGAAAATCACATTCATTGTGGACATTTTTGGTAATATTTCAATAGTGGAATTAAACTGCACTAAATTTAACCTTAACATATTTATCATGACAATGAAAAGTGGGGAGATGTTTTTTGAACACTTTTTGTTTTATAAAATAATTTTTCTTTTTGGCCTGTACCTTAAAATTTGAATTTTCGATTTCAGACTCATTTTGCCAGATTGGGTTACATTTATTTATTTATCATATTTTGTTGCAGCCATCTTGACACTGGCTCTGGCCATAAACACCTTAACCAAACACGTGTTGTTTTGTATGGAAGCAGAAAGCAACTTCACAGGCAACCCTCCATGGGGAGCTCACACACATGACTGTTTACCTCCCTGTGTCCCCTACAGCCCCTCTAGCCACTGGGCCCTTGGAGGGAAAATGAATCCTCCTGAGTGTGTGTGTGTCTGTGTGTATGAAATTGCATCTGTGTGTGTGTCTGTGTATGTGTGTCTGTGTATGTGTGTATGTGTGTGTGTGTGTGTGTGTGTGTGTGTGTGTGTGTGTGTGTGTGTGTGTGTGTGTGTGTGTTGTATCATGTTGGGTTGTTTGTGTGTCCGTGTTTCTGTGTCTGTGTCTCTCTGTCTGTGGTGAGGCTTGGGGTTGGATAGGATGCAATTTTTCTCTGCCACAGACACAGCTGTTTGAATGTCTACAGCAGCCAATTCCTGACCAATATTTATGTCATTGTTGCTTCACTGTCTTTCAGTAATACCAATGCCAAGAAGTGGGAGACAGAACTACAGACCCTGAAGGAGAGCAACGCACGGCTGGTTGATGCGCTGCAGGAGTCCAACACTAACGTTGAGACGTGGAAAAAACAACTGACCACTTGCAAGGAAGAAAGCGATCAACTTAGAGCCAAGGTAGCTAAGAAAAACCTAAAAGCAAAAATGGGTAAATAAAAACATGTCAGAGATGAACGGGATGTGGAAGTTCAGTCTTTTCACCATCAACTATCAGGATATGTGTTGTGGTTGTTGGTGTTGAGCCAATCAGTTAGGCAGAGATGGGCAACTTGGCTTCAGAAGCTACAATCCAGGACCGCACATATGTTCCAGCTGTGTACTTAATTAGCTTTGTAATTGGCACAACTTTTTAGCCAGGTAAATAATTTCATTCGTAAATCACCTGAATTTCACTGCACATGCAGAACCAAGTGATTTAGAATATGTGGTACTGGATTGTAGCTTCTTGAATGCAGGCTGCCCACCACTGCTTGTTGGATGTAGTTTTGGTAGTACAGTTTCTTTGTAGTGTATCTACAGGTAACAAGATGTAATATTCTGTACTTACACTGTACATACCTTACACTAGCCTGAACCCAGTGGTACAGTGTAAGTACATAATGTTACATATTGTTACACACTTTATTCTACTGTCCCGGTTACATTAATTAGGCACAGTGTAATACAGTGTAACCGAGAACAGTCATTTGTTTAATAAAAGCTTTGGTTGGAGCCTTTTGGCGAATGAGGATCTTTATTATATGGTCCCACCTTTAAAAGTTCTAAACTTCCTAGTATGTATTGGTTTTTAAAAACTGATATAATTTACTTATTTTTATAGTATAGGTTTTTTATTAACTTGATTCATATTTATATGTTTATTTATTTATTTTAATCTGTAATGGCCATTAATGACCACAGTTGTTAAAATGGCAATAAACTAAACTAAACAAACAAACAAACATTTGGCGAGTGAGTGATTGACATGACGACTTCCTGGTTTCAGATCACAGAGCTGGAGGCCCAGTGTCAGGAGGCCACGCAGGAGAAGGAGAGGAACGCCCAGCTCACACTCCGAGTGCAGGAGCTAGAGGCTGAACTACAGGACAAAGAGCAGGTGAGGTCACCACGTGCCTACACACACACAGAGACACACACACACACACACACACACTGGTCTTCAGCAGACTCATGTGCTGGTCAACAGGAATCTGGTTCCCAGTTTCTTCGGCTCATTTATGGCACCAATCTGCTCTGAAGACTGGATTAGTCATTACCTGGGTATGGCTATGTTGATTCAGAGCAACTGGTAACGCTCAGCTAACACATCAGATCCATGACTTTGTTTTGGTAAGAGAATGAAGCCATGAAACTCTTCTATTAGACGGTTAACCACTAACTCTGAGTTAAGTTATCAGGGTTTGTTAATAAACCGTATAGTTAAAATACTACCCCTAAGCACAGTGTCATATTGACATGGCTGTCACTTGGTATGTCATGGCGACTCATGAGGGCTTGTGCGAAGTCAAGTCCCGACCCAGCGACAGGTTTACGCAGGGGGTGACACAACAGCTCAGGGAGGGGAGGGAGGAGGTGCCAGCCTCCCCATATGCCTCCTCAGGGCCCTCAAGGAGGTGTTTATTGCCTCTAGAAAATCAGACACACTGTTGTTGTTGCTTTTGAAGGGAGCATGCATTAGCATTCAAAGATTACAGTAGCTGATTATGTTTGCTGGACACGGAAAATATAAAGATGTTTACGTTGCTTTATTTGACCTTTTTTTTATTCAGAACTTCTAAGAATTGTCTTGGGAGACGTGTTAGAGGCTGGTGCTTTTTAGAATGACGATGTGCAGGACATGTTTAATTGGCGGAGGGATCATAGGGGATTTTAAAATAATCACAGCCAGCTCAGCTTCTTTGGACACGTACTGTAGGGGCTCGCGTTTCATTTTAGTTACAGAGCGTGAAGACACAAACAGAAGTTTGCACAGTGGCCTGTGGTTCCATCCCCGCTCCCCAGTTGCTCCCACACCAGCACAGGCAGGCAGGCAGAGAGACAGACAGACAGACAGACAGGGGGATTGCGAAGGGGGATTTTCAGGTCTCACAACACTGCTGAGCCTGCCGGCTGTAATTAAGAAGGAGAAGACTGCAGAGGGAGGCCAAACCCTGACCTGTACTCGTTAATGGCTAACTGCTCTTCTGCCTGCAGCCGGGGTATTTCATTAGCATTCATGTTTGGACTGTGCTTCCCTTCTCTCTCTTTCTCTCTCTCTCTTTCTCTCCCTCACGGTCTCTCTATCTCTCTCTCTCTCTTTCTATCTCTATCTCTCTCGTTCTCTTATTCTCTCTCCCTCTATCTCCCTCTCTTTCTCTTTCTCTCTCTCTCTCTCTCTCTCTCTCTTTCTTCCTCTCTCTCTCTCTCTCTCACACTTGCTGTCTCTCTCTCTCTCTCACTTGCGCACTCTCTCTCTCACTTGCGCTCTCTCTCTCTCTCACTCTGCCGGAGTGTCAGCGAGGGTCCCCTCCATGGGGCCTGCGGGCGGCTAATGTGGCATTCAGTCGCACAAGATCAGATGGTGGCAGCTGCTGCCTGACACACAGCTTGGCTCCTGTCACACAGCGGCCTCTCTGCTCTGCACCGCAATGCCTGGGCCTGGTACTGGGACTGGGACTGGGACTGCTACTGTACCCGCACAGCCAGGGATGGCAAAGGACCATTTAGATTGGCAGCATCCAGAGCAGTGTGGCCATCTTTTAAAAAAAAAAAAAAAAAACCATGCAGTAACACTTTTTTATGAAGCTTGTATTCACTGTATAAGCACATTAATAAATGTTTATAATGCATTCATAAAGTATGTTAAGTATAGTAAAGTAACTATTTATACATACTCATGACTGTACTCCTAGGGCATTATAATGCTATGCTAAGGCTATGGGTAAGCCATACTGCAACTTTAAGTGACACAGCTCATTTATGGTTATAACGCTTTACCTGTCTTATGAGTGCAGTTATGAGTATGCATAAATAGTTTTGAATACTTATTTCAGCCATTATTAAATTAAATTAATTAAACTTTATAAAGGCGTTTTTAGAGTCTTATGAATACAAACTTCATACAAACTGTTACCAGACATGCTTCCTGAAGAGCAACATAAGGCAATGGTGATCATAGATCAACGTCCCTCTTTTGGAGTTCTTGGAGGATTTTTTTGTAAGCACAAAGCCACAGCCATGTTGAGTTTGCAGTCAGTTTCAGCCCTTGCAGCCCTTGACTTGACTGGGCCATCTGAGCAGCCCAACCCTGCACGTGTTCCCCCAGTGCACCCGTCTCATGAAAGCTTTATGCTGGCGTGTAACACGTCACTGTAAGCGACGTGCAGATTTTAATGCATGCAGCCTCCATCCGCTAACATGCTGTGTAAGCTGCGGCTTCCACCCGCTGCATCTCCGTGTCATGAGGTCATGAAAATTTGATGGTTCGTTTTTTTTATTTGCCCACATATTCACCTCCACCCCCACCTGCACCTGCAGAGCTCTGCAGTTATGTATTCATTCATAAACTGGACATTCTTTAGATATGGTCTTGCAGTGTCTTTGAGTGGAGCTCATCTAAAGGCCTGTTCACACCAAGAACTATAACTACAATGATAATGATGACTATATCTTTGTAAAAAAAAATTGTTCCCACTTTACTGAATGCCATTGTTGCAGGCTGCACAATATCATTGGGATCACTGTCAGAGTGATTCTATGACTATAACTATAAAAACACCGTGAGCCAACCAGAATTCATTAGAACTTATAGGACATCACATTCTTTTAGTTATTTACAGTCGTGATGAAATTCATGTCAATAAAAACGTCATTCTTTATGTCATTATAGATGTTGTAAATGTCATTACAGTTGTCATTATCCTTATAGGATATCCTTATCCTGATGTGAACCTTAATGCAGTTGGATGTCTCTCAGAAGAAGCTGAGACATTGACACTTTTGTGTGTTTGTGTGTTGGTCTGTGTTTCTTGCAGGAGTTGGAGAACCTGAGAAAGCAAGCAGAGATCATCCCACAGCTGATGGCTGAATGTGAGAGCATCACTGGAAAATTACAGGTACACCCAACATGAAGCCCGTAACATGATCGTAGACGTTATGTTTCACAGTGATGAAAACAAAAGAATGATGTTCGTGGAAATCACTGCAGATATCTAAACAAACCACATTCCATCAGCAGACTTGCCGTCATGATGCGTCAGGGGTGGACCCGTGTTCTTTTCTTTATGGCACGTTGCGAACAGGTTCCATGAGCTTTGCCGTCATCATAATGAGCGTTAATTCTTGGGGTCATTAGCACTTGTCTTCACTTGTCTTTGCGTTTGTGTACACAGACCTCCTTCAGCCCGCCTGACTCTTGCGTCATCCCTTCAGGTTGTGTTTCCTTTGCGCTTTTGTCCTGTGGTAACAAGGGCGTAAACTGTTAGTCCGTTGAAGTCTAATGTTTCTTTCTCAGTACACTAAAAATATCTTGGCAGATGCGTGCAAAAGCCAATTAAATCACAAAATGAGAGGTGATGAGTATTTAGTGACAGCAATCTCAGATACCAGCTCCTGCAGCCTCGCTACAGCCTTGACCCCCCTTTGAATATGATCCAGGAGCTGGTGATCTGTGTAGAAGCATCAGATGAGTGTGACATTCTGTCATCATCAGGACTATGGAACAGCGAGAGCCCATCCCACTATGCCCCAACCCTGTCACCCAGAGACGGCAGCACCTGTTCTTCTAGCCCTCAGCACATGTTCGTCTCATTTGAATGATGATTGTATTTTAGCACAACAGATGATCATGTTATGATTCTATTGGCTTCTTACACTGGGGCATGTCTTTCTTTACCAAGCGCTCCTATGATTTAGCTGAAGGCAAAGGGCTCAATCTTAACTGTCAACAAAATTGTGCCTATTTAGTTTTTAGTTAAGTTTTTTTTTTTTGAAACAAGTACTTGTCTGCTTGTCAGGAACATTAAAACCATACGCAGGTCTGCTCTGTAATGTACAGGTTGTGCAAGCAGCAAATTGTGTCATACTATATTATAAGTATTAGCACTCGTTCAAATTGCTGAACTGTAAAAAAACTGAGCTGTATATAGAGGGTTATAACAGTGAAACTGAGCACAGGGTGAACATTTGTCATTTCTGGAGATGTGGTTTCTGTGGTTTGATGAGAGCCGCAGGCCTCTGGCCTCGGGGCAGCTGCTCGGTGACTGTGCGTCTCCACACCCTTATCACAACAGTAATCTCACCCCAGCCGTGGCGTCACACAGTGCACAGCGCCACGCCCAGCCGAGGGACAGACATCCAGACCACTTTAGACCGAGCCACTTG
The DNA here is from genome assembly GCA_030347295.1 of Setipinna tenuifilis. Classification (NCBI taxonomy): domain Eukaryota; kingdom Metazoa; phylum Chordata; class Actinopteri; order Clupeiformes; family Engraulidae; genus Setipinna; species Setipinna tenuifilis. The sequence continues at coordinate 10,559,752 of CM059280.1, read as the reverse complement.
AACCTATTTAGAGGTGGGATCCTGTGAGGGGGCTCGGGTTGCAGGGGTCAGCTGTGTAGAATTCCGCAGGACACTGAACAAGTTTAGCCCTCCTATTTTGTACCTCCGAAACCAGAATACATCAAGATGGCTCCCTGTGACCATATTTTGACCTAGTTCTGGCTTAAGTACTGAGGTGGTGTTAGATTTCCCTCAAGTGGAACTCACTTACAGCTTGAAAAAATGGTATTAATAATATAAGTAATGCTAATGTTTTAATAATGAAGTGCTTTTCATACAGAGAAAGTATTTCAAAGTGCTCAAGCAAATTAAAAAAAAGTTGAACAGTGAGGCAGGTAAAAAAAATAACTTTTTTGTTGAGGAAGTAACTTTAAGCAGATCTGCAGAGGCCAAGGGAGAAGCCTGTCTGCTTGAGGCTCGACAAATATCAGGGTGAGCAAGTTAAGAGTCCCAAGTTACCGATAGGTTGAAGTATACTCAGCCCTAGTGCAGTATACTAACCCTAACCCTAGGCAAAAGCCAAGTTAAATAGGTAGGTCTTTGTTAACACTTGAACAAAATTAAAATTGTTGTTAAAATTGTTTTTTCTTTTTTTCTTGTCTACCCCTGATTTCCAGGCTGCTGAAACGGCAAATAAGGAGCTGTCTGACAAAATGGGCGTCCTTCAGAGCGACGTTGACGAAAGCCAACAGAAGCAAGGGCACATGAAGGGAGAGCTGAAGAAGTTCATGGATGTTCTGGAGGGAAAAATCGACGAACTGCACGAGGTCCGGCAGGGACTATCTAAACTGGGGCTCGACAACTAGGAGAAATCCACATCATGCCCAGACCACTAAAAAAAACTGAGATTGGAAGCTGTCAGCATAGATCACCATGGTACCACATCCCACGTGGATTGCATTTTGTAATGGAGAAAAATCACAATAATAAAAAGTAACAGCTATAAAACACTGGCCATTAGGGGGAAAGAGAGAGAGAGAGAGAGATCGCTACTACGACCCAGAATTCTCCTACTGATTAGTGTGCGTTGCCTCTTTATTCTGTATTGTGGCCCAGTCCCACAATAAGGCACCTATGCCGTATCCTTGAGTAGTAGATGAGAGGTGGAGGGTTCTGTCAGTTTGTCCTGTTTGTCTGCCTGCCTGCCTGTCTGTCTGTCTCGCTGTGATTTTCTGTGTGTGTGTTTGTCACAGTCCACACTCATGTAACAGAGGTGGAGGTGCAAAGGGGTTTCTCAAAAGGGCTAATGGTGATACACACAGTATACACTGGCTTAGCTTCAGTCATGTACGTAATAACCGATTAGAATTACCCTGGAGACCTCGAGTAAGCATGAGGGGTGAAACTAATAATGTCGGTTTCACAAACGATCTCAGGTTGTTTTTTGGGGGACAGGTTTGGTCATTCACACGTATGCACATACATGAACGTGCGGTGTCACAAAAGTGCCTCAGCTTGGAGTTCCTCTAAGCTGGCGAGCTCTCCGAGGGCTTACCAAAGCCAGTGTCATAGATTAAATTAATAACCGCTTTTATATTTCTATGAAAGCAGAATCTATTGGGCCCCTGGCGCAGTTTACCCCAAAAAACAGGCTCTTTTTACAAAAGTACTACCAGCTCACAGGGGAGAATTGGTTCCGGAATCAGTAAGACTGGGGAGCAGTTGTTGAAAGCTGAGCACATCCTATGGATGTTGTGGCACGCAGACTTGCATTGAATCTGCTTCTCTAAAAACCAAAATGGCACGTTCAAGAAATGCAAGTGCCTAGTTAAGGAAACGTGTATGTGCATAATTATTAGCAAGGGGGCTCTTGGTCACTTTCAGGAGGATTGAGAAAAGTACAATCCCTACTTGTTACCCCAAAAACTATGCTAGGAAACCCATTTGTTTTGATTGCTATGTTCAAGAGATATTTGCATGTTGATGGTGCGGATTTTTGTCTGTTTTAAACAGAAATGTGTGTCTTTCATTTTGTAGTTTGTGTCATGGATGTGCTTCCCACACTACAGTTTCTGTCCCTCTTTTTTTATGATGGTGAGTTTGGGTTCAAGGGATGGGCTAATGCTGCTAGACTTTGGGGATTACATGGAAAGTGTACTTCAACTAGGGTTGAGCCTCAGGACTGTACTAGAGTCCAGAGATGCAACTCATTTTCCAAACTTTGTGCTGGTGCCTATAGATTCAGTTTGACACTCTCTAGCAGTGAACTAGCACATGAAAACAATGACCTTATGTTCTTGATGCTTTTGGTGAGATAATAGGTTTTTTGTTTGTTTTTGTTTTGGGCTGTTTTTTTTGTTGTTTGTTTGTTTTTTTGTTTTGTTTTTTTTTTCTTGGGGTGCCGACTTTGTATGGAATTCTGTTTTCAAAGAATGGTGATGTCACATGTTCTCCATGTATTTCCAAACTTAAAAAAATGTGAAATTTGCCTTTCTCACAATAGCTACATTCTCAATTTGTAAGCTGTGATTGTCAAGAGAAGGAACAGACATCTCATGATAGTCATTTGTAGGAGAAAATGTAATGCTGTAAAATGTAAGTTGTAAGTCACTGTTTGGAGTTCATCTCACACGGTGGACTCTTCCCATGCCAGACGAGACCCACATCTGGCCCACATCCGCTCTAGATCCGCTGTCGAGTCCACCGCTCTGTGGGGTGCCACACCAAGTAAATCCACACACTGAATAAGTGACCTCCAAAGTGAGGAGATCCTTGCTAAATATAATACTGAGAACACTTGACCTTTTCCTCCTCCTCCTAAGACAAATGACTCCTTTTCACTTTTTGTGATTTTTCTGAAAGAAGTTGTAACATATAGAGTTGATAACTGTTCAAATATAGTTTAACTACAAACAGGGGCGTTTTTATGTGTTTTCTTGAAACAATTATTGCAAAACCTTTCACACTGTCATCTTTGTACATCAACATATGAACCAAGCCATTACTGTACCCACATATTTCTACTGTGCATATTTACTCACTGGAAACATTTTGTGTTGCCTGCTTTGTACACCAAACCATTAGGTAGAAGACTGCAGTAACCACAAATTCCTGTTCTTCATATTGACTCAAATATCAGCTGGTCTACTGTACATTATTCTTAGTTGTGTTCTGGGGGACAGCCCACTGTTGGTTGGTGTCAGGCTGAGGCAAAGCAAAGCTGGAGGTTTGTGCAGGGCTGTAGGTTCACCGCAGATAACAGGGACTGTAGGAGGAGTGGGAGTGAACTCGGTGCCAGTCTCCCACATCCCTCCATCCCTCTGTGGAAACGGCTGCAGCAGCCACACGGGAGGACACGTTGCCTAGGCAACCTGATCCCACACACTCCTCGTATTGATTCAGCCATCATTGTGAGGGGGCTAATGTAAACGGCTGGAAGTGGGAGAAGAAGTGAGTCAGTGAGAAGTGTGTGTGAGTGCGTTTTTGTGCGTAATCTTGGCACGTGACACTCAAAAAGTGATCTGTCTGTTTTGAGATCAGTCGCCACCACCACCACCACCTGGTCGGCGAAACGGACAATGAAAAATGCATGAGGAGTAATGATGAGAAATGATGAGCCACTACTGAACTTCAAAGGCACTGCTGTCACATGCAATTCAGCTGGAATACCTACACACACAGGTGGCACTACATCTGCAGTAAGAAAAAAGCGGAGCCAATTCTCCCTATGAGATGTCCCCCTATGAGATGTCTAAACTGTCATTGCCAGGAATCCTTAAGAAGTGCTTGCTGTTTGTCATCTTGTTTTTCTCCACTCTCCTTTATTTTGGCAGTTGTGCTCTTGAGAGACGTACACCAGCGACTCCTCTTCCCTGTCTCCTGTAGTATCTTAGCCTGCAGTGTGATAGGCGATGAGTGGGCGAGTTAGGGGAAACATAATTAAGAGTGTTGCTGCGATATAACTGTAGGCTACCACTCTGGAGCCATCCTGTTGCCATAGTAACGCCATTTGCCTGGAATCCGCGCTGCCCTGCCGGTTTTTCCCAGCACCTGCGGTGTTCTCCGCCCCAGGTGTCCCCTTCCTGTCCCCCCGGGCACCGAGGTGTCACCAGGGCGCACACCTGACATGTGAAAGCGTGCCTGCAGGGCTAAAGGAAAGGCACTCAAGTAAACAGGCAATAACTTCTGTGCAGGTCACGTCTAAGGAGAGAAAAGCCACCGGGCAGAGCTGATACAGCCCTGAGTAGGTAGCACTGATTTTTTCAGAGCCTAGGAAGGCTAGCACTTAATGGCGCTCCTCTGTTGTGCCTTCTTGTGTTAAAAGCAGACATCTTTGAGGTTTGATGTTTGCAATGCTTAAGCATCAGTCGGAACTAGGGCTGAAGATATCAAACTGCTTTTACTGTACATCTTGCAGTGATGTCGCCTGAGGTGGGCTTTTTGTAAGCCAAATGGCATTGGCTGTGCGGTACTAAAAGGACATCAGAGTGAAAGAGGTATCTTTGAAGACATCCCTCAGTGATGCTGTCAACTCACACAAAGACCTATTGAATAGGGGCCTGAGAGCCTCCATGCAGTTCTACTGTTTGTGCGTATCCTGTTTGGAACCGTGAGCATGCCTAATAGACGTCAGTGCCGGGAGACACCACACCACAAATAGGCCCAATGACCTGGAGCCACCGGCCCACAGAGCTAAGGAGGGAAGTTTAATGGGTCCACTAGATGGCAGTGCCATTAAATGCACTCAGGCATATGACATCTGAGTCCAAGAATAGACATTTTTTGTTACACATCCATTGAAGCTACACATTCATTTTATTAAAAACAAAAATTTCCACACATGCCTTTTCTTAAACGGACTTTGGATCTTCTGTACAATTTCTGTTGTTTTTTCCATTAGGTAGTATGTTTAAATACTCCAGTATGTGATGGTAAAAGGACTAAAACAAAAGTCTTTAAATACCTTCATGGTAATGAACAACACAATCCTCAAGGCACTTTTGCATATTTAATAATCGTGTTTTGTAACAAACTGTAATTCCATAAAAACCGATTAAGAAAAAAAAATGGAAGAAAAATGGAGAAAGAAAAAGGCAAAGTAAAATATCAGTGCATGACATCACACCTTCAATATCTGGTAACATACTTAGGTTAAATCAAGTGCAACACAGGGTTGTAAATCAAGATTACATACTAACATATTTATGCTTGAGCAATACTTTCAGACAAAGGTCAAGGTTTATTGGATTTCTGTGGTTATAGCAGAGATTGCACTGCTTTTTAAACGAAATCAACTTTTTAAAAAGTAAACAAGGGTAATCCCTCTATTTCATGTCAGCGAGCCCTATACATTGCTTTTCTGCACTACCAAATATCGCCACATTAAAAAAAAAAAAACAAACACACACACACACACACAAACAGCAAAATGTATGGTGGCAACATCACGATGCACCATGTCAACATGCAACACACTATTCCTTTGGAGGAATTCTCACAAACATAACACAAACATTTTCAGAAGGCTACAAGGTAATATTAATGTGCATTTAAGTGCAGCCAGAATCATCTGTGCCCGTCAGTGTGCGAGGGCTGCCATTTCCTGCTTATTGTCAGATCTGTTTTTTTTATTTATTGTCTCAATGCTGTGTCTACTGGAAAAAAAACTCTAAACTGAGCATATATATTTTTTTCTATGGGCATTATTTCTTTAGGCATGTGTCCAAAATCACCATCTTTTTACACCTGTTTTCATGGAGACCACTGGAGAGGTTATTCCACACCCCAACATTGAAATTTACCTTCATTCGCGTTCCACTTACAATAGACCGTTTCTGTTTTGAGATCATAGATCACAGACCTCATACATTATAGCAGACTTTATTGTCCAGTAATATTTTACTGCTGGACGAGTATAGTGTCAAGATCCTACTAGGGTTTTCTGACTGGTACTGCCTTGCCATTAAAATCATTAAAAGGGGAATCTGCATTACCCCTTTTAAAGCCTCAAACTAACTAGACTGGGATACACTCTATGTCAGCATCTGTCTAGAATCACCCAACCATCAATCAACTCTAACAAAGCCATTCTTTCTCCCTGTTAAACACCAGACTGTCTTTAAGAAGTCTTGGTAGGTGACCTGTTCCATAAGGAAGACCCAATGTAGTGCTCTAAACCCGAGGAAGCGTTCTCTCAACATCCGGTCATTAAAAAGAGATATTGATCAAGTTACTGTTCAGAGAAAAGCTAGCATGTGAATGCATATATTGGCCTTGCACAAAAATTGTTTTTTTTTTTTTTTTGTCCCCATGGTGGTTCTAGCGTCGTTGAGAGAAGCCCAGGTTCTTGGTTCTGAGTGCTGAAAGGAGAGGAGTCCAGAGAGGAGTGTGTTTCAATTGGCCCACTCCTCAGACTGGGTGTCGCCATGGTCGTCGGACTCATCCTCTTCGTCGTCTGAGTCCGAGGACACCCTCTTCATCCTCTGCATGGCAGCCTTGATGCTGCGCTCCAGCTCTGAGTCTCTGCTCCCAGGCAAGGCGGTCGACGGGTCCGGCATCTCCACCTTCTTCAGCTTCACGCCCTGCCGGATGGCCGACAGGATGCGGTCCCTCACGTTCTCCGACGGGCTACCGGCGGGATTGTTTTTTTCTGGAGGGGGCACCTTCCTCAACTGGATCTGCCCCCGCTGTAAGGATGCCAGCACCTCATCCATTGAACCTTAGAGAAGAGAAGATTGAGAGAAAAGAAACCCAATTTACTGATTTCACAATGACTTCATATAAGCCTGGTGGACCTCACTTTTGTCACTTTGTGCAAAAAGGCTGGACACTCTCTATAGGCTTACATTTACTTCACAGTAGCCTTGGCACTTTGTTAGAACTGTAAACCCACTGTTTCTGCCTTCAATTTGAGTTCGCTTGTTGTTTGCTAAAAATGTAGTCAAAGGAAACTGAAGCCTTAGGAAAGGTCCCTGAGGTAGTGCAGCTGTACTGAAATACAATATTGAACTGGGGGACAAGACTTCAGAATATAAAAGAATTAAAGTCGGAGAAAGTTAGTTTGAGAAATTTCATTTGTGAAAGAGACGTCGTGGCCCTACTCCTCACAGGGTTCGGCAAAAGTTTAATCTCCCAGCTTGTTCTGTTAGTTGTCAGTCTGTTAGTTTCCAGACTAACAACTAACATCACAATTACACGTTAACGATTGGGGTAAGGGCAGATCCAATCCTTTAAAATTACAGAGTCCACACCTCCAGGAAGAAAAATGTTTATCAATACAGCACCGCCAGAACCTGTACAAAACAAAGTGAAGTACGAGGGGCTGGTTTGCCAGGCTAGAAAAAATGTCTTTACAAATAAATAGAAATAACAAAAATGTACAAGGCTACACTATTTATTGAACTCATTTTAGCAGAAGGTGGTTTTGGCTCTTTGAGCACACTGAACCTCAGGTTAATGAGCTCAGAGTGCCACAGAAAGACCCACAGCAGTTGGTTAAGACATCCATACCATAAATCCAGGGACTCAGTTTCAAGTCTGACTAAAGATATTTTCCAATCCTACCCCGTCTCTTTCCCCAATTCATTTCCTGTCACTAACTACTGTGCTATTAAATCAAAAAGGTGAAACCCCCCAAGAAAAAAACAAAAAAAAAAGAATTCTCCAAAAAAAACGACAGAGCTAGTTTCTGTATTGAACTCATTTTACGAGAAGACTTCAGCGCTGACTTTCTCTGACCAAACTTTACCTCAGGTTACTGAGCTCAGAGTGGCACAGGATGACCCACCAATGTAAACATGCATTAATGTAGCCATTAGCTGCACACCGGAGGGGAAGCACAGCAGAGACAGTAAAGCAGTAACATCCTGAAGCAGCCCTCATTCCAAAAACCAACCCTTTCACGATGGCCCTGGACACCAGACACTGGCCTTAGTATTCCACACAGAAACCGGAGTCAAACATCTCTGCTGCTTGTTTGCGGAGCACAATCTTATGCAGACAGGGCAGAGGTTCACTGTCTAACATGAAACCATACAAAAACAAGACCCGTCCTTCCTGTTTACCAACACGGCCTCGTTTCCCAGCATGCAATTACACATGGCCTTAGACCTTTGGCTTGGCTTTCAGTGGGACATCTTCTCAATAAAATCCCAACTCAAGCAAGGGACAGCTGTTTACTATGTTTGTTTTGAGAGAGCAATCTTCCGCATTTGACGGGAAACATGTTTAAAAAACAACTTTGTTTTGCTATGCGTCTTACCTATGTTTTGCTTAAGGGTGTTTTTGGCAGGAAATGGAGGTGCCTCCTTCTCGTCAAGAGGCTTGGGGGAGTCAAGGCGTTCCGGGTGGCTTGCGGGAAAGCTCGGAAGCGGAGGTGGGGGAGGAGGTGGTGGCAGTGGAGGGGGTGGAGGAGGTGGAGGTGGCGGGGGGTTGGAGGCCTGTGGTGGAGAAGGAGAAGGAGGTGCAGGTGCAGGCCCAGGTCCTGGAGAGACGAAGATCTGGACTGGAATGTCTTTAGGCTTTGGTTGCTTCTTCTTGGGAGAGGCGAAGCACGGGGAGGGAGTGGGCGCAATGGCACCACTGTCCGACTGAGGAAGGCTGATGAAGGACAGTGGCTGGGAGGTATCATCATTGAGATCGGAGGCTTTTGGGACTGCTCTTGACCGAGGAGTTTTTAAGACAAACTGGCCATGTCGTTTCTGAGGGGAAAAATAAAAACAGTTACTGGCTGTGAATTAAATCACATCACCAGCTTCACAGAATATCTAATTGCAACAGTCTCATAATAGTAATGACCTTTTTAGGATTCACGGAAATGAAAACAAATCCATTTGAAGTCTGTGAAATCTCAAACCCTGCAAATTGTGTTTAGGAGATGTTGTAGGCTCTAAGAGCTTTTACAAAACGGAGACTCATTACAGGAAGCTCTAATTTGTGACTGTGAAGATGATCCGCTAACCCTGTGTCAGACCAAGGAGAATTAGCAGAAGTCAGAGGTGTCAATCCTGCTTTCAGAAAGTGAGCGTCCTGCCATGTATTCATTATGTCTGTCTGTGCACCTAATGGAGGTAATTTCACCGATTAGCCGATCTACCTGTCTGATCATTTGTGCGCTCATTAGGATCAGTATGTTAGTATGCCAGTGTGCTAGATCAACTATGTGGCAGGGGTTTTTAACTTTCTAAAGCCAGGACTGACACCCTGCTGAGAGAAGAGACTTTGTGGGAAAATCGTTGTCACAGGTGTGCTGCTGGCACCGGTGGAGAAATTACCTCCCTGAAGGATCGCAGCCTGCTGAGGGTCTTCTCCCTCTCCTGGTCCACCCACTCCTTCCGCCTCTCCTCCTCCTCTTTTTGCCGCTCTCTCTTCTGCAATCACAGAAACGAGGGTAATGGCTGAGACTTGATCCATGCAAACGAGGCAAAATCCCAGGAGAGCTTTGTGTGCCGACACGCGTACTCAGTTACCTCAGCCTTTCTCAGATGCCAGGCTCACGTTCAAAGACTTGTGGGGATTAAGCGATTTCTCAAATGAGACAATTTCACTTTTTTGGTAGTTTGCTTGGGCAGACAGGTGAGGCGGAGTGGCATACTCACCAGCTGGACTCCATGGTGCTGCACAAACTGAGCCGTTCTCTCCTCAGCCAAGCGATTTTTCTGTCCGTGAGCGTCCACACACTGATCCTAATGAAGACATGAAGATATTCAAAACAGGTCTTACAAAAATCTGAATTAATGGATTTTAAAGCCAAAACATAGTTTTTATACTGGTCTGTATCAGGCATGGTAAGCATGTCAACATTTGCCTACATCATTAAGGAAAAAAAATTAACTCGGTCACGTCAAAGGCTCTTCTGGGGAAAGTTTGTTGGTTGGCGATTAATCTCTTAATTCAGTTCCTGAATGTACTTTCAGCTGGTGGAAGATTAATCTGTTAATTGAGTTCCTCAATGTATTTCTATAAACTGCAGGTGAAAACAGGGAAATGCACGCAGACCTTTTTGTTGCGCAGGTAAGCCCGTCTGGCACAGATGGCTCCTCGTTTGGTCTCCAGCTGCTGCAGTCTCCTGCTCAGGCTCCTGACAGGCTGGATGGGCTCAGGTTGACTGGAGGTTTGCACGATGCTGTGGAGTTCCTCTGGGTCCTCGCATGTGTCATAATACACAACCTCCTCTTTCAGCTCTGTGCAAAGACACCAGAGTCAGTATTCTTTTCATCCACTACTCTGCTTTACATCTTGTTAGTATTTGGTGATTTTTTGATAGCAGGAGCTTTACAACATTGGCTTAGTACCAGGCTGTCAATGTTCATCAAACATATAACTATACAACTGTCAACTTCCCATGTCATCATAACCTCTTCTCACCATCTTTACAACCTTTTAACTCTGTGCATAGGCATTTTTGCCATTCTCTATTTTATCTACTGACTTGCCTTAGAATTTGTTGCATCGAGCCATTCACCCCATATATTCTCTGGCGCATTCTGTCCAGGTGAATTAATCGAGTAAATCAATTATTTATCAGGCAGTTAATAATACATTCATTCACCTCTACAATTACTTGCGTTGAGGTGATCAAGGAGGACTGCCGGAGCAACACACAGAGCATTACATTAATGTGATTTTAGTTTTAATGGAACATGGAATGGAACTGAGACCATGACAACGTAATTTAAGTTTTAATAGAACATAGAATGGAACTGATATCATGATAATGTGATTTTAGTTTTAATAGAACATGGAATGGAAGTGAATTTGCAATAATGTGATTAAAATTAAAGTCAAAGTACCGTAACTTTCATTTTAATAGAACATGGAATGGAACTGAAATCATGTTAACATCTGCACTGCTCTGGCAATACTGCTTCATAACTAAAGACTATCTGCACCGAAAGATGCACCAGATGCCCACAGAAGCGTGGAGGCTTTACCCTTTCTGCACTTGTGTTAGGGATTTCAATCGTGGAGATCAAAGGAACAGTGAAAACCAATACATCACTGGTTCACCATCACTGTGTCAATATCAATCACACATATAGCTATACAACTGTCAGCTCTTGTCTTGAGTCTCCATTCATGCAGCATAGCCCTTTCTTCTGTCATTCTTCGCACCTATGTTCCAGTTCTCCCTTTGCCAGAGGAGGAGAGTTCACATCACGCAAGACTCGCGACTCGAGTGCTTTTCATGTTTTATAAATAAATACAAAGCCAACAGCGAGCTGGTCCCAAAACTGCACACAGAAACAAACAAACTATTCCCCCGGAGCTACAATTAGGGCCCATTTGCATGAATAAATTATCCCTAGTAAATATGCTTTTGTGGCGACGTTTCGAGCGCGGCCTTGAGGAAATAAATATGTGGGTCTGTCTGGTTGGATACACTCTTCCCCTCTTCTCATCAGCGCTGAACCCAAAAGGGCCCGGCGAGCAGAAATGACAACTGTGTCGAAAATCAGGCTATTTTGGCAGATTATCTGTGAGTCATTATCTGTGCGGCTCAGTCAGCAGATGCCGATTGTGGCTTTTTGCATAACATGCCTCGATGTGTGTGTGTGTGCATGCATGTGTGTGTGCGTACATTTGTGTATGAGCACACGTTAACAGCTTTCATCTGCTGGCACACTGTGTGTGTGTGTGTGTGTGTGTGTGTGTGTGTGCGTGTGTGTACATGTGCCTGTGTGTGTGTACAGGTATTTGTGTATGTGTATGTATGTATGTATGTGTGTGTGTGTGTGTGTGTCCTGTGTGTCCGTGTGTGTCCGTGTGTGTTTCTGTGTGTGTGTTTCTGTGTGTGTGTTTCTGTGTGTGTGTTTCTGTGTGTGTGTTTGTGTCTGTGTGTGTATGTTTGTGTGTGTGTGTTTTCAAGCACACCACGTTGATACCTTTCATCTGCCGGCGCACAGTGTCGATCTGTGCCACCAACAGCAGCTCTTCGTTTTTCAGGATCTCAAACTTGATGTCGTACAGCTCCAACTGAGCCTCGTAGTACTGCAGCTCCAGCTGGTCCACAGTCAGGATGTCGGCCGTCTGATCCGCCAGCCCTCCCATCTGCAGGTAGAGAAGCAGATTAAGTGCACAGTGGTTTGTCTCTGGTATGCCAACGAATGGAGCTTGATGGGGAACTATGATAAAACACTAGGGTCACATATGTGCCATTCCAGTCTGTCTAGGACATTTTCTAAGAACTAGATAACTGCACATCTTCCCTCACCCAGTGACACTGAGATTGGACTGATAATAATAGAAAAAAAAATCACAGATACAAGGTGCTGAAAGAGGTTTTTCGAAGCATTATGCAAGCTTGCCTGTGGAGATTTGCTTTGTAGGTGTGTCATGGGGGAATGGTATTAAGTTGTGCTCACTGGCTAGTTTCCTGAAGGCTGTTCGAGGCAGTGGGGCAACACTGAAAAAAATGCTAACATACCCAGGCGGTGTGCGTATGTCTACATGTAGTGTGTTAGCATGACATCTTATGTTTACTAGTCAACAACAAGGGTTAGAAAACAAATAAAAAATGCACACATAAAAATAGCCATGTCACAATATTCTACCAACACCTTGGGTACAGTACTACCGTGCGTTTTGCAGAGCTGGCGCTACTGGTAAGCTGAGTAACCTGTGACACCTTGTTTGTAGCTGAGTTGTCAGCCAGACAGTCACGGTGAGCAAGAGGATTAGGAGAAATCTGGCTAAGGGAGCTCACATAGCCAGTTTACCTTACCAGTGGGCCACACATCTTGTGTTGGGAGTTAATGTGGTTAACTACAGCAAGCCACAAGGCTGTAAAGATGAGTGGTGTGATATCTTTCTTTTTTAGCTGATGAAAGGTGAGGATGACACATCAATAGAGAAGCTATTTATGAATACCTGGACCAACAGGAAATTGATAGCAAATGTATAAAATTACCGGATTACTGCGCAAGTGGATCTTTTTATTATTGCAACAAAATAAATAATGGCTGGAACAAGGATCTTAGTGTTACAGATACAAATAAAGGTCTAAATGACTTCTACCAATAGCATCACCATCAGTGAAAACCTACGCTTTATACAATACAAACTTGCAACAAAATTGCTACTATATGCTGGTACTGGTGTATTATTTCTGGTTTATATATGAAACTCTTTAAAAACAACTAGATATATAAAACAAAAAAGTGTCATAATATAGATCCCTGAAGTAATCACTGATAATGGAGTATGGGTACGTAGGACCCTGTGAATATTAGAGATGATGCTGCAAAGGCATAATTTTATATTATTTCTGGTTTATATATGAATTTGTTTGACATTATTTCTGATTCAGATATGAATTTGTTTAAGACAAAAATTGCAAAAAACAAAATGGACTGCTGGTCATTTGAACAGTTTTAAACAAAAGTGCTAGGCCCCCTGTGAGAGGTAGACTGTGGTAGCCTATAGCAATGTACAGGTTCCATTATTTATTTTGTTGCAATAAAAAAAAGATCCACTTGTGCAGTAACAGAGTAACTTTACACCTTTGCTATCAATTTTCGTTTTGGTCAGGAATTCATAAATAGCTTCTCTATTGATGTGTCATTCTCACCTTTCATCAGCTAAAAAAGAAGGATATCACACTGCTCATCTTAAAAAGACATACACATACACATAAAGCAACATATACTGAGAAGGGACGATAGGGAGGAGTCAGGCTCTGTCTGACATGCAGTGACTTCCATAGTTGTTCCCCACATCCCCTACTGAAGGGCCTAGCGGTAAGACCTAAGACAATATGGAACTGAAGTGGCCATACTTCACACAAGAGCATCAAGAGCCTGCTGGGTCTCCAAAAACCCACAGAAAAGCCATGCGAGTAAAAAAAATAGCACTCTTGAAACCTGAATGGTTAGGATCAATAAGATTGTGGTAAGTGAGAACAATTTGGACACTTGGGTAAAAAATTGCACTATCAAGTGTTTTGGACTGAAAAGGAGAGGTAAAGTGGCCTGGAGTCTACGAAAAAGATTATAAAACTTATAATAAATATTAAATATAACCAAATGTAATAGTTAATGGGATGTTATGATGTACATGACTACTAAGACAAATGGTAGAATAGCAATGGTGAAGGGCATAGGACAAAAGGGTACAGGTGGTATTTGGCTGAATGGCTACAGTCAGGAGGCTCTTCGATAGCCCATCCTTACAAGAGCAGGACCATAAACTGCGAGCCTGAGAAGGTTAGAAATGTCAGGTATCTGACAGTTTTCATTTTACCTGTAAATAAGGTAGCCAAATCATCAGCAGTGAGGGGGGGAGGGGGAGAGGGTGTAAGTGTAAGTGTCGGCCGCAGACAATTTCCTCGAATCTCCATCATGACTGACCTGGTCATGGTACTATTCCATTTGTAGCGCCTGTTATGTTAGACGTGAAAGATTTAAGAGCGGTCACACACACACACACCAGAAATGGGTCAGACGGGGCCTGTCTGCTATTGCTTGTCATTTGCAATATTTTTTCGCTAGCTGGCCCCCGAATGAGATTTATTGCTCATGGAAAAAGCGCGGGTGAAGCAGGGGATGGAGAGCAGCCATACGCTTCAGGTTCTGAGAGCGGGGAAACAGAGGCTCCACACACACACACAAGAGGAAGAGTGCGTTGCCAAGCGTGTTTTTGGCCCCATTCATATCAGGCCATGGGAGGAAGTGCTTGGAGGTAGTACAGATGTGAACACCAAGGCCAAAGTAAAAAATAAAAAAATAAAAACTGAGCAGCTGAAATGAAGGGAAGCAATAATTCCAACCAAATTAACTGCGCTCTTTCAGTTTGAATGGTGTAGTGTGAGTGTGGGTCCCAGGTGTCAATTTTTGCTCAAACACTTTATAAACATTCAGAGCACTGCCTGGCACTGTCTCTCTTCTCTCTTTGCCACCCTTTTCTAAAGATCTTTTATTTTTTCAGGGACAATCTGGTATGAATAACTGGGGTGGCGCAAGTCTTCTATCCACGCAGCAAGTCATTTCACTCCACCATATCGAGGGGTGAAAACCATAAAAGTAACTGACATTTTGGTCAAACTGGAGATTTATATTTCAAATGAAAGCTCTTGAATAGATAAAGTGTCACTGTTTAACACAAAAAATCAGTCCATAACTGAAACTAAGGTCATATTTTGGTTTGGCTCCCTTATAAATTTTGGAAAATGTCCTTTCTGCCCATATTGTTCGAAGCCCTAGATATGACACAAAGGGAGATGGCAGTGTCTCTGTCTGGCCTTCACTCCAGACCTCTGCAGCCAAAGAACCAGAGCAGGTGGCTGCTGTCTCTATTGTCTACACACGGCTATTCTCTACTACACACTACTGATTGTTCTCCAAATCACTGCCTGTTCCTTCAGAGGACAGTCATCACTCTCCCTTTCACTTTTTTCTGCTCAAAAATGACATAGGCATCTTTATCAGAATTATCCAAGCTGTCTATATGATGAACAATTAGGACAGCTTGCAATTTAAAACAGCGTATGTCTCAAGCCAGATGTCGTACTCATCATTGTTGGTGTATCTGAAATCTTCAAAACATCCTGCAAAACACAACGTTTTATCTCATACAGCCTCATAATAGCAAAAAACTGATCTGACCAATACAGTGCACCTGGAAACAATAAGACACGTTCTGAAAGACTTTAACAAAACCTGCCAACCCTTTATATTATATCTTACAAATACAAACTCGATGCAGCAGTCTGTCTCCTAACATGCTATAAACAGCACAGTTCCTGATATAGTTAACAGTAGGGTAGGCTTCGGGGGTGGGGGGAGGGAGAAGGGTCCCAGTCAACCTGTTATGTCCTATGTATGGTATAACCTTGCCTGTTTTATTTGTTGTATCTGTTCTGTTTTATTGTTGTACAATATCCTCTTACATTTTGTGAATACCTGTGTGCTTAATTCCATATTTCATTTCATTCCAGAAGCCAGGTTCCCAACCACTGTTGTAAACCTTTTACTTTCCTTGAGTGTTCCTCTGTTTTGGCGAGTGATAATTACACATGTAATTACAAAAATGTACCATGTTCTAAATGACTTTTTCATGACATTGAGGTGAGTGAATGCAGCACAGGCGTCGCCCGGCCCTCACCCACCTTCTCCCTGATCTCTGCTTTGCGGCGGTGAAGGCACATCTCCCTGGCCCGCATGTGCTGCAGCGTCTCTTTGGCCAGCAGGAACTTGAGCCTCTCCAGGCGAGGGGAAGCGGAGGCCCAGGAGGCCTGGCCGTACCTCCTCTTGTCCTCCTCCATCTGCCTCTGCATCCCTGTCGAGTCCACACAGCTCCCGTTAGTGCCTGCCAAACCAGCCCTTTCGCTGAAAAGGGGGCTGTGCTCAAAGGATTTTTTTTATCGTGATACATTGTGATGTGTTTATTTGTATCGATACAGTTGCTGCTGTATCAATACAGAATAAAAATTGTCAGAATTGAAACTGATTTTTTAAATAAAATAAACATTGGTGACATCAGATCTTGTAGGCCTTAACTGAGGTGTTGTTATGTGGTGTAATCATTTAGGTTTTGCCTTTGCGGTCATGTAGAATTAGGTTTGGTCGCTTAATAGGGGTCTTAGATTCATGAAGAAATATAGAATTAGAACAGGTATTAGACAGACAATTTTGTTTTGGACATTATTCAGCATCTACATGTTTCACTACACATATCACACTATTGCCTCTGTATCTAATACGTATCGTATTATGAAATTGACGAGAAAAAAAAAACAGGCCTACTGGCCCAAAGCCCTCACAAAGGCTTCACAGACACAAAGCAAAATTTTGAACTGATATGGAATGCCCAATATTGAAATGCACTGTAAAGCAGAAAATATTTGCTTGTGTGGTTGTGGAGCAGATTATGTTTTCTTCAAGTGAGCTGGTGCATGACTCAATGCTTATGGGCTTTTTGACAGCCCACGAGGCTGCATGGGAGCAAACAAAGTAGTCAGCATGATGTTATGATGAACCACACCATCTTACGCTCTCAAGTCCAACTACAACTGACAGGTATCTGGCCATAATTACGAGTACAGTGCACTATAAAACAATTTATGATGTGTATATATCAAGATCTGTATATTGTTGTGAGACTACATTTTTCTAGAGATAAATAAAGTATTATCTTATCCTACCTTACCTAACAAATGCTCATGGCATCAATGTTCTCAAGATGGAGTTTGTACAGCGTAGCACACAGAGTGAAACCATGTATAACCCGCCTTCATAAAAAAAAAAGCACCGCAGTACCTGCCAGAGCTCTGGATGTCTCTGCGAAGTAGTTGACAGTGATGTCTTGTATGGAGCTGACTGCGTCCTCGGCTCTCCTCCGCCAGTCCTCTGCCTCCTTCTGCAGGGCTGAAATCCTTTTGGGGCCCAGCTCTTCATATTCCAAAGATTTCTGTGTGTTTCATTGCCAAGACACGACAGAAAAAAAAAAACACAGAACGTATATGACTCTGAAGAAGAGCTGTCTGGGGAATATTTCATCAATGTGAGACTGGTGGGTAGCACTTATTTTCAACGGTCTCTTTTACAGTGCATCCACATGTAACAACATGTAACATTATGTACTTACACTGTATACACCAAAAACTAACCCCTTACTCTAACCCTAAGATAAAGTGCAAGTACATAATGTTACATGTTGTTACAAACATTGTTTTGCTGTACTTTATGATGCAAGTTCACTGCAATAGGGACCAGTAAAATGAAGTATAATGAACGGTGGCATGTTAATCAGTCCAGGTGACAGAATAAAACTCCACTTGCATGAGATTCTGTGAAGACTATTACAGTGTAATAACATTACAGCAGCCTGAAGTAAAAAGAAAAAAAAACTGGCTTATGTGAACTGACAATAATATCTGCATATGAGTAGAGGACTGCTATTTTAGTTGCTATGTTCAAAGTTACACTCTTTTAATATTTAGGCCATGGCATATGCATTAGCACATGCACAGAAATGTCCTAATACTTTCAAATTCCATTAGTTTTGCCTGTTTGTTCTCGTCCATGTTAAAATATAGCCGAGGGGTGATGACCATGGCGGTGGCCTTTTGTAAGACTAATGGATCTGTTTTGTCAGGGTGACCTGGTATCCGCTCAGGCTCATGATTGCATTAGGCAATCACAGCAATCTTATTTCAGTGGAAAAGAAAAAAAAAGTTACACCTATCAAACCGGGGAGAGGGAGCGCCATTCAGTGAGTTGAAATGTCATTGAATGAAGGGCAACAGTGCATTCTGAGACCAGGCTAAATCATTAACTGCATGCTTTGATAGATACAATTCCAGGCAATGCAATCAAGCATTTATAACATTCCTTTGATCTATTTCCTACAAGTCTCCATCATTTATGTCTAATTTACAGCTAATGTCAGTAGGATTTATAGTAAACAAAAGGATGAATCCAAACCAGGAGGATAATAGTTGACAGATGTGTTCACCCTGCGCACATAAATCCTTTGAGGATTTTTATACATTTAGATGGAAACCTACTACACTTAGAGAAAACATATAAAAAGTATAAAATAGAGAAACAAATCAAGATAATACAAGCTTTAAAGATACATTATCTTTATCATACCCTCAGAGTAACAACATTATTGTTAATTCACAGGCTTTACAAATAAGCTCTGATGCTTTTGATGAATTGCAGAATATGTTACCACAGTGCAGTAGTAACATTAAAACCAATTCAAACTGCAATGTTTACCATTTTCATTAAACAGTTTCATTGTGGTTTGTCAAATATGTGTATGCTTATGACAGCAGGAAAGGGAGGGAAGGACTGTACCAGAATCTCCATCTTGTACAGCATGGCCAGCTCTCTCATATCTCGGAAGGGTTGCAGCAGGTACTGATAGAAGAGCGTTGCCACGGTGACTAATTCCTTGTAAGCCTCATCTTCCTCTTCATAAATCTTTAACAGTCGGACCAAACTGTCAGCAACCTTATGTTGTTGAACCATCTGAAAGAAATGTGTTAAAGAACGTATTAGCCTAAATTATGCAATAATTCAGACATTTTGTATTAGCCTATGTAAAACATATAGGGCAAATTCATGTTCACATTATACCCTATAAAAATGAGGAATTACAACATTTCTTTTCTTAAGTACAAGGTAGCAAATAAACACATAGACTAATGTCACATGAGTATCCGACAGCTGTCTTTATTGATTATCTTTACGTTTCCTGGGGCGGCAATACAATCACACACTATAACCAATGTTATGCAATTACACTGTTGTGTTCTGACAGATTAAAACTAAAGTTCTAACACTTCTGTGGCATCTTTGAACTCATCACATATGTCAAAAGCCCACATCTTCCTACAAAATCATATATTTCATCTTTTTGTGGGTCACAAAACAACATCACTAATTACGGTCGTAAAATGAATCTGTTATAAATTGCCAGATATCTACAGCACTCTCCATAGTTTCAACAGCATGTAGAATCTGACATTCCCATTAATATGACTGACTGATAAAATGTGTGTGTGGGTGAGTGTTACTACACACTGCTGAGCCACAAAAGCACTTATCTCAGAATAGATGCTTCAGTTCTTATGTCCTGCAGTGCAGACATTTTGTGTAAGATAGAAAACATTCTTGTGTCTTCTTGCATAATTAGTGGCATAGTGCAGTATTTGGCAGACACTTAGATAGTATTTGGTACAGCACTATAAAGAAACAAGTTAGTAACAAAATACACCTGGCTTACTTCAAGAAAAATAATGAAAAACAATCCTCACCATCACATCAGTGTTGGGTAATCTAGCCTTAGAAAGTACAATGCCATATCCACTATTTTTTCCAGGCCAGCTATTTACTTAGTCGGTTAATTAGTTAAATCACCTGTTGTAAATGCACACATGGCACACAAGTAGAATCAGGAGATTTAGAATAGAATAGAATAGAAAAGAATAGAATAGAAAATGGAAAATTATTTAGGGTTCACTAACACAGAAAAGACTGCAGTAGAACAGACAGTTCCAGACAAAGTAATTCACTGATTTAATAAATGGCTGGGACAACTACTTGTTATGGGATTGTAACCTCTGAAGCCAGCTTACCAACACTGGTAACAAAGCTACCTACTCTTTTGACAGGCAAAATCACCACTATACAAATGTTGGGGTTCTAAACTCACTGGTTATCCTCCTTTGTAAAAACTACTACTACATTTTAATTAGGACTCAGTTGGCATAAACAGCAGCCACACACTGGCAGAGGTGACAATGACACAGCGGTCTGTTTGAGAGAGAGAAAGAGAGAGGGAGAGAGAGAGAGAGAGAGAGAGAGAGAGAGAGAGAGAGAGAGAGAGAGAGAGAGAGAGAGAGAGAGAGAGAGAGAGAGAGAGAGAGAGAGAGAGAGAGGGAGGGAGAGGGAGAGAGAGAGGGAGAGGGAGAGGGAGAGGGAGAGAGTTTTACATGTTGATGAGGGAAACACACAATGACATGTCTGCATGACTCAGAAAAGGGGGAATTTTGCAGCTGACTTTCTCTAAAGTGTTCTCTGTGCCACCCACCACTGCTGCCCGGTAATCGACTCAGACAGACCACAAAGAGAGAGACCAGGGGGGTAAAGACAGGGGGGACCACACTACACCCACTCACTCACTGTGGAGTCCTAATCCACTTCCACAGCACACCCACCAGACCAGAGCTATTACATACACACAGCCATTTTCCCTCATTTTCAGCCTCACAGGCACAGATTACTGGGGTGACTGTGGTGGAATATAACAGAGGGGGGAAAACCAAGCAACAGTAAGCTGTAGCCTTTACCTGTTTTTTTTCCCTCAGGTTTTAAGTATGAAGTTCCCTCAAAGGGGTAGCCTAAGCACCAATTAACTCTTAGCTATGCTATTACAAATGTATAAATGTCCATAACAAATAAAAACATTCCAAGTGATCAAGGCAATAGGTAAAAATATGGTTTGCTATGTAAATTGCAAATTGCTATGTAAATTGTTTTCTTATATAAATATGTTATTACAATTATGAATAACTATAACCCAAGGCTTTCCATCTTAAATCTACAAGAGATACTGAAACTTTCCATTTGTACAAATGTCAAGTGTTTATTCTATACATACTTTTCAAAAGTGACAAACAGTATGTAGGTCCTCCAACGACACCTCTGACATATAACCTAGGCATGCTGTACAGTATGTACTATTTTAGAGAGGCAAGTCAGTGATATTAGTAGTTGTATGGCAACTAAAAAGGCTGGTGTTCTCACATGACAGGAAGCATAGCAAACATGAACTGTCAGAGGTGTGGTGTGTATGTGATACTGCAAAATTTGAGGTTAATCTAACACCAAGTAAATACAGTATTGCAAACACAAAACCAACACCATAGGCCTACTTTTTCCCTTATAAAAGTAGCATGTGTACTTTTTTGTTAGGGAGAACAATGTGTCCTCATTTATGATACTTAAATACACATGTACTTCTTTGACGTTAATTACACAGATAATAACCTAATTGCATCTCTCACCATGTTCTTGTAAGCATGGTCTGGTCACATAATGAAGGCCTTAGGCTAGACCTGCGGTGAAATATCAGGTGACCTCATCCTGCACAGCTGTAAAACATTTCTTTACCAGCAGAATCACACAGAACAATACAGTCACTTCCCCCCCTCTTGTCTTTTAAACCTGCAAATACTTCCAGGGCATTTAAAGCTTCGTTAGCGACCACCATCTGTAGACACTAGACAGCCACCTGTCATCATGTCCACCTAGGCCCAGCTCACCTTTCGCAGAAGATCTTTTGCCCTGGCAACTTCATCCTCCATGGTTTTCCTTTTGAATTCTTGGAGATTTTCAAAGTATTCCTCGACATCTCGTTCATCGTTATTAAATAAAGAATCTAACACAATCTTACGGCCACACACGTCAATCGCTGTGCTAAAGTATTTCTCGAGCTGACGACAGGGGGTATCCAAATCTTTCTCTTGTTCGTCTGGGTTCGCTGTCCTGTTGAAAAATATTAGGTCCCATATATTCCCATCCTCAAAGTCTGTCAGATCAGGGAAATATGGAGCCAATACGTCACCAACACATGTAAACTGGCGGTGGATATTTTTTAGATCATTAACAGAAAACAATCCGGCCCAACTTGTCTGTGCATCTCCGACTGCTAGCTCTTCTTTGCGTTTCTGTCTCTGAAGTGTTCTGTTGTGACAAGTGACAGCGAACTTAGATTCGATTACGTTCCACTGAACGATAAATCCCAATTTAAACGTTTCGTTCTCATCAAACAAATTACTTTTAATTGCGACCCAGCCTTCTAGACTGTCCAGGCGATCGAAATCTACGCTAGTCATTTTCGGTAAACATATACAAGTCCAATTTAACGCTAGCTGCTGTGTTTACACCGTCCGCCATATGCATGACGTAGTTATCCTTTTACCTTCAACTTTGACCTTTTGATCACATGGTCGGGAAATTCCATATCACATCTTTGTCACATCTCTAGTTTGTTGAAAGTGACAATAATTATGTAAGCTCCCTGTTTTAAAAGCATATTATTTAATAGCTATTGAGAAATACTTCTAAAAGACTATTGCAAATTACCAACTGAAATGTGTGCATTGTTACAACAGTTTTATGTGCGCTTTAACACAGCATTAAAGGGAATGGGGCTGAAATATGAGCAGCTGACATGGCTGTTGACTTCGTCTATATTTGTCACAAGTTGCATTTTGCTTCTCCTGTTTGGTGTGGTTAACTCAAGCCCTATGCTAGGCTACACGGGCCACTGAAATTACCATTTTCGAGGACTGAAATCCTTTATAAACCTGTAAGTAAAGTGAAACCAATATGGAAACCTGGTTTGCAGTAACATAACCAAATAGAGGGCGCTTCAGCCACAGTTTATTCGAATTGGCTTTAGTTGTATGAGCGAAAACTAATATGGAAAAAATGCGTATATGCTCAAGTGTTGTTTACTTTAGTATCGTTGTGTCTTCAGTTTCTTATTTTTCTTAATCTTACAGCCAGCGTACACTAGGCTTCCCTTTTCGATATGGATCTGTTTGGAGGGACTCTGGATGTCATTGCAGAGGAGATGACAGTGAGTGATGATGAAGACCGAGTTGAAGATCGCTCCACTGCATTTATGGACAAGTACAGTATAGAAAATATCCCAATGCATGCAGCGGGGGCACAGGGCACAGTGCCGGTTACATCTTTTCAACGGTTTTCTATAGATACAAATGAATCACTACACTTTGAACCCTTCATACCAGAGGAAGAGGAGAATGGGCTTGCACTGGGCAGCGATGACGTGTTTTTGACAGGGAATCACGACGAATCAAAGGAACTGATGGAGGGGCGCACAGCTCAAAGTGAGAGCGACTCTCCTGATGCCTACTGCACCGACTGTCAGACCCCCACCCATGCATTTAAAAAGCCCACAGGGCCCCACAAGAACCACAGGGTCATTTTAATGAAGAAGGCAGCTCAGGAAATTAAGGTAGGCAATTTAGCGTGAGTTCTGTAACCTTCTCAATGACATTTCCATAGAAAGTGTGTAGTTGTCATAAAACATATTCACCTCTACAGAATGACATCAGTAAAACCAGAAGCAAGTTGGAAGAAAAGATTACACAGATGGAGAATTTTGTGAGCAACCTTGAAGAGATATTTATAACAGTGGAGGTAAAAAGAGGTCGTGTTATTACAATATTTCTTGTCTTGTTCATGCATGGAAAAGTGGCAGACTACAGGCAATTAAAAAAATCTCTGCAGGAAAACTTTGGCCGGCAAGAGCAGAACCTGGAGCAACACTACAACGAGGTCCTCCAGACGCTGGCTCACAGATACGATGAGAGGGCATCGGCGCAGGAGGATGAGAAGAAAATTAAGCTGGAGTCCCTGTACAACCAGTTGATTGGGTGTGGGAAAATGATGGATGATTCCAAAGAGCTGATTGAACAAGCCCAAGCACTCTACAGAAATGAAAACAAGTATGCTTTCCTTCAGGTCAGTTCACTCGCAAGAAATGAATCGTAATGAATTGGAAATGTTTAATCAGTTATATTGCTTGCCTTGGTGACTTTTTAATTACATTTTACAGAGGGTAATGCCCATCATGAAGAGGTAAGTATCAGTGATTGCTGGGCTCCCATGGCTGTTTGACTAAGGGGAATTAGATAACAACTACACTCTGCTACACCCCAGAGAGTATTTGCCCTCTGCATGTTTTTTTCATGCATACTTCTTGATTATTGTTCTGACATTAATTGGATATGAGCTTGCAAGTGCTAGATGTGCTGTGTTGATGTAGAGTGTCAGATTATTTTAACACATTATTCTGCTGCTTGATCCTTCTACTCAGTGGCTAATATTAGGGTACATGCTGTTTTCACAATTTCCCAATCGCCAAGGGAGAACAATCAACAATGTTTATGTAGCAGAGATTTTGTCCTGTTGTGGTTTTATTAAATATTTCAGCATGTCCCTGATTTTTGAGTTTTGTTTGTGACTGAGTGAATATTTGCTCAAACAGCAGGCTTTTCTTGTGGTACATGTGGTTTGCAGAAGTTCTAGGTTTGATACAACAAGAATGTGTTTGCTTGTTGTATGTATGACAGTTCTATGTGTTTGACCCAAAACAGAATCGAGGGACTTGCCAAAGACGAGCTAGACCTCAAGATTGCCACTTCCTTGGAGTTTGACATCCCAGCAGCAGCTGATCTGTCTGATGTCAAACAAATGATGGATACGATCAATGCTGTCCCAGGTTTTGATCATTCTTTTTATCTTTATGCAAATATAGCGCTACTACATGGTGAAATCACACCCATTGTGCATGTGACAAATAACAGGCATTCTTGTCACCCCGTGGAGAGACATTGGAGCCTTCACACATCAGTTACATTCTCTTGACAGAGTAATTATAGTGCCATAATAGACACACAGAAAAGTACAGTACCCAGGAACGCTTGTTGTGAAACTTTCACTGTCCTCCCTTTACACGTCAATTAGTTGTCAATTATTCTGTTATGTGCTGTTGTATGTTAGGCATATGTGTTGTAGTATCAATTCTACAGTAACCACTACTGGTTAGTAAATTGGAAAACTGGAAATATACTGCTAAAAATAGGCTTGCATGCGAGTCTGACTGTCCAAGAATAGCAGAGAACCCAAATTTGGAGAAGTCAGTTAATATAACTTTGTGTAGTTTTACAACGTATCTATTGGATAGTGTTTTCATTATTTAAGAAAAGTAAAGGTTCAAGGAAATGAAATGCTGCATAGTAAGTCAAACTAGTGCTGTCGTCTAGTTTGAGGAGGTGGGTATATTGTGCTCTATCCTCCTCCTTTTGCTCCCTACACACACAGTCACCAATGCACTTATACTATACAAACCTGTTGATACAAATCTGGATGTACACAAATAAATCCGTTTTTATTTAATTTATTTTTAGAGTTTCAAGTTTAGATTATTAAGACTATTTTTATATTCTTATTTACTGAAGACTACAATCTTAAGTAAAACATCTTAAATGCTCTGTGGTTAATGGTCGCTTTATGACTTGTGTTGCAGCTCCCTCAGCTCCAGTCATGAACCCTCAGATCCCCAACTCTGCCACCTGCACCTCCCTGCGAGTGTGCTGGAGCCTGTTCTCTGATGACACAGTGGAGTACTATGAGCTCTATAGCAGACCCATCTTTGAAGACATCACTGTGGAGTCCGATCTGGAAGGTAACAACCAGGAAGTGTGTGTCAGTTCTCATTCATTCAGGTCATGGTAGTTAGAAACTGTGAGGCGACAAGATTTCTTTCTGAAAATGAAGAACTTTCACCAGGATGCTACAGACTTTACCATCAGTTCTCAGAACTGAGGAGACCATCTGGATAAGCGGTAAAATGTCTTTAATTTCCCATAGGAAATCAACTTGCCATACAACTTTGCACTTATGAGTAACACCAGGAAATGGGCAGCCTGTAGTAACACTGTAGTAACTATCAAAACATGGCATTAAAAATAATATTCTTAACAGAACAAGGCTATGACACATAGACTAGAGGTACTGAATTTTTCAACCTTCCTGATTTCTACTATGAAGTGACAAGCCTGTGTTAGTCTAGAAAATTATTCTGGCACTATCCTCAACATGCCTTCCCTTATGGTACGTTGTACATTTTTTATAACTCTTCACAACATTACAGGTAAATCATCTGTATCAGGTGTGATTACTGATAAGCTTCTTAGTCCTGTTATAGTTAACTAACTTTTTTATTTTCATGTGTAGCATCCAAGGTGAAGGTGAAGGAGACTCACTACACTGTTACTGATTTACTGTCCAATGCGCAGTATGAATTTTGGGTCACCGCAACAAACACCACAGGCATCAGCCCGGCCAGTGAGAAAGCTGTCTACATGACAGGTAAAAAAAAAAAAAGGAGTAACATTTCTCAGTCCTGGCGGAGGTACAACTGACCTAAATTCAACTCAGTGTCTCAGTGAGTTCCAGTGACGTCACCTCGCCTGTTGTTTTGTGCAGTCCCATCCCCTCCAGTCATCAAGCCACAGGAGTGCACAAGCTGTCCAGAAGCGGCTCTCATTCGCTGGGACTCAGGGAACACCAACCCTGTAGACTCGTACACTCTGGAGCTAATTGAGATGGGAGCAGAGTCAAGCACAAGCTCTGCTACTGAGTAAGCAAGTATACCCTGCTATGCAATAGGAGTATTATTTTACATTAAGCTGACACTCTTTTCCAGAGTGACTTGCAGAGAATTAGGTACAGGGACAGCACCCCTGGAGCAATGAGGGGATAGATGCCTTGTTTAAGGGCACCTCAGCTAGAGATGATGGTGCAGGAAAGTGCCAGTTCTTTACTACCTCCCCCAGTTTTCGTACTGGTAGACCTCCTAAGACTAACTCCTTATCCATTAGGCCACAGCTGCCCCCAGATTCTGACATGCACTGCAAATTTGCAATCTGAGCTAATCATTTTGTTTATTTATAGTAATGTGAATTTTGCAGTGCTCTGTATTATATTAAAAATAGTGCATGGATTTTTAAAAACTTTAATACAGAAATCTGTAAGAAAGCAGTTGCTCAGATTTTACCGGCTTTTATCAGTGTATATGTACAGGCTTTTAGGTAGTTTTTAGTTAGGGCTTAAAATCTCCAAAGGGCGTAACAGCAAAGTGATTGAACCAGTGTCCTAGAAAGCTATACTTAGCCAAGTCACTGCTTCCTGTCGCAAGCTGTCTTGAGCTTTGATAAGGCCCTTTTGATCTGTGTACAGGTCCATTGTGGCCATTCCCACTTGTGAGTGCCTCATTCAGCTGCAGCCAGGAAAGTGCTACCTGATTTACGTCAGAGCTGTAAATATTGGCGGCCCTAGTGAAAGAAGCGAGTCATTTACTGTGTCAACAACAGGTGAGATCCCATACTTATGCTTATTCATCCCCAGGAAATATGGGTAAACACACATAATCGTCAGAGATGTCAGTCCCAACTACATAAAGTAAAAAAAAAAAAAGGCATATATTTGATCCAACATTTTTGTGAACCAGATGGTCCTAAAGGGCACACAAATCATCAGACAGGAAGACAGATAATTTGTGAAATCGCCTGTGTTTAGTGCACAAGCAGAATGAATACATGGCAGGGTTTTTACTTTCTGAAGCTGGGATCGACAGCTCTGATAACAGTTACAAAAGGAAAAATCCCAGTATGTAATGGCCTAAGTAGGCCAGTAACAACAACACTACAATTTTAGAGAAAATGTTACAGAATTAAGATTTTCATGCACCACACTTTATATTTTCAGGTACCTTATTTCATCTTATGGAGGACACCGCACATCCATGTTTGAGTGTCTCAAAAGACGGTTTCACCATGTTCTACACAGATGACGAACTGCCTTTGAGTGAAATGGTCTTTGGTGATAATACATTCGCAAGGTGGGCCTGTTTTCTGATGTTCAGTGAAGCAGATATGACAGTGATGTCACACCAGTGAAAACATGAGAGCTCTGATGAGCAATATATGCCTGCCATCCCTTACGAGTTTTATCTCTTAATGTAGATACAGATATTGTCATGTTTTGTTTATGTTTATAAATGAGAATAATTCTGAAACCTATTACTAAAGCTTTACAACCGTTACTCAATGTCTGGGTTGTTATTCAAAGCCAAGTTTGTTGAATGTCAAACAGCTGCACTGGAACCCTAGACAGTAACACGTCTTGTGATTTTGTTCAGCTGTGTGGCAGTGCTGGGTGATTTGATCCCAGTGCGAGCCAAGCACTACTGGGAGGTGGAAGTGGACCCCCACACTGAGTATCGGATTGGAGTCGCATATGAAGACACCCAGAGGAACGCCTACCTGGGAGGGAACAATAGCTCGTGGTGCATGAGGCATGTCCTCACCCCGTCCCGGTAAGGCTTTCGTGGCACGTGTCCTCTGCAGTTCTCCACTTTTGGTTGTAGAAGTACATCACTCACCCCCAAACAGACACTTGCATGCATCATCAACTTGTTCTCTTTGCATTTCTTTTTTGTCATCTCTTCAGCTGCCTGAGATTGTTTCAATTCTAAGTCACTGTAGATTAAAGCATCTGCTGTGTGTAATGTAAAGTACATCATACCTCCATACAGTGCAGAAGTGGCAAGTGACCTGAGGTGTAAGGTCTAGTTATTTAAGGTGACTCTAATTAGTGGTAGTTTCTAATAAGGACAGGTGGCAAAAGTGGGCCGCCTGTAAAAAAAAAAAAGAAAAAAAAAAGTCATTTCCCTTTCAGCATAGCAAGACAAGTGATGGCAGCTACAACTAACAGCAGCATTCATCTACCCACCCACCAGGGCTTCAATCAACACTGCCCACTTCGAACATTTCAGTCAGTGGAGACGAGGGATAAATGCAGAGCTTTGCCATCAAAGGAGAGAGCATATTTAGTCAATGCTTTCTTTAGTGCGTTTAGCTTTATAACGGGCGAAGAAATGCAATTGTGAAATGCCCATAGAATAGCATTACCCATTTTGGTTGCTATGGAAACACCTATTTTCAGCTGCAACCCAAAGCAGCTCTTGAGTTGGGCAAGGCGCTTGCCAAGTCATGAGCTACTGCAGCGGAGTACACCACCACAAGGCACGCTGTACTGTAGGAAAGCATGGCTAAGCATATACGAATGTGTTGAATTTCATTTCCCTCACATATCCTGATTCTGTTTTTTTTTAGGCACAAGTATGAATTTCTGCACAACGGCTGGTCACCAGATATCAGGATAACCAGTCACCCTTTGAGAATCGGCATGGCTCTGGACTACGACAAGGGAGCGCTGTCCTTCTTCAACGCGGATCTGGGTCAGCACCTCTTCACCTTTCAGTGCCAGTTCCTGCACTATGTTCACCCCTGCTTCGCCTTGGACAACCCTGGAGCACTTACACTTAAAAATGGCATCACAGCACCTCATTACATCAAGCTGGTCTGACACTTTCGGACATTTAAACAGTCCAATCACTCAATTACTATAAGGTAGATGCAGCATCTTTAGAGGACACGTAATATGAGTTGGACATGACATTGGTCATTTAAAAATTGCAATCACAAAAATTGCATTCATTTAAAATATGCAACAGTAGTGTTCTGATCACAAGCAGTGATTAACTGAAGTGAAATAGTTTGTGTGTCACTTTTCTTGAGTGTCAAGAAATGAAAAATAAAATGTAAATTGTTTCAAATACTTTTATTACAGTATTCCATGGGAACAGACTTGCACCATTTTCCAAAGAAGAAAAGTTTTTCACTGAAATTTACAGCATACATCAGTTACTGGTGCCGAGCAATTAAGAAATCAGGAAGGGTATCTCGTGGGCATTAGCTTGGTTTGTCCTCCTCCTGTTTTTGTTAAAATCACCCTTTTCAGAAAAAATGTTTGTCAAGAATGGCAAAATGTAGCAGTCTTTTTCCTGGTGGACTCAATGTATGGACGTATGTATGTGTATGTGTGTGTGGGAGGGGGGAGATCAGGTAATTCTTTAAGGATGTGCTTGAACTTTGGCCAGGCATTGCTGTAGTCAGCAAAGCCCTGTAAGAGAGCAGGAGCTGGGGGGAGGGGTACTGAGTTTAGGAGTTAGTTAGCCGTCTTACTGCTGCGAGTCCTCTCCTCTTCCTCGTCGGAGGAGTCTCCTCCGTAGGGCACAAGCCCTGAGCTATCCTCCAGCAGCTTGACTTTCTTAGGAATCTCCTCCTCCGCTGGCCCTGCAAGAGAGGTCACTACAGAAAGACACAGAAGAGAGACAAGGGGTGTGGGGGGGAAGAGAGAGATAAAAAGAGAGAAAAAAGGAAAAGTAGATCCCCATGTGAGTCGTAGAACAGGTCAGATCCACAGAGAAGGAGGAGGACAGAAGGGGGGGATGGGTTGGGTCAGTCAGGTCAGGTCGGTCACCGTAACAAGGTCGGGCACCCACACATCACAGCCGCAACAGCCACATCAGAGGCGACATGTAAAAGATAAGAGACAAGGGAGAAACAGAGAAAAAGAACATATACAAGAACAACAAGTTAGTGGTGCTTGACGAGGGTGGGCCTTCCAGGTCTCCGTTACTCTGGGGGGAGTAAAAAAGGATCGCTTCAGGTTTTTTTTTCTTTCTTTCTTTTCTTTTAATAGCTCTGGTCCACAGAGCTGACCGAGGCAGAGGGGAGCAACATGCATTAGCACAGAGTTGGGCGGCGTTTGAAAGGGTGACGCCTACCCGCTGCAGGAGATGGCGGCTCCTCCTTGGGTGGGCTCTCCCTCTGTCTCTTGCGGGCGGCAGTCAGAGGCATGGGTGGTGGAGGCATCAGGAACCTGTAAGAGAGACAGAGCACCATTTTTGATATCCCTGCTTAAATGGCTAGAAGTTTCACCATCGTGACAAATCTGGAAAGGTCCTGGAGTTTTAAAAGCCCACTTTCCCAGGCCTGGAAAACTCAAGGAATCCAGAAAATTGAAACTTTTGAAGAAAAAACAAAACGAGGCAGGAGATTGATTACAATATACGATTTACTTTTATTGTATGTATTTTTTAATCACAGAATAGTTGCTTCCTTTCCCCTCCTCTACTCACTGTTACTGCACATGGGATCAAATACACAATTTTGTTTAATACTAGGTTGCAGAAAGTTTATGCAGGGTCATCAAAAAGTCACTGAAAAGTTCTGAAACTTTGGATGGCTACCCTAATTTAAGGCTCTCCGCTGTCCACCACAACCTCTAGTCCTGCACCTGGACCACCACTGTACTTCGTAATTTCCTGTCTGGCAAATTGCAGTTACAAATCCCTCAAAATGAGTCTCTACCCTCGACAAAGATAGCATGGTGTGCGACAGTGGAAACATACAAACCTTTCTGCAGTTCTCCCTCCATCTGAGGAACCAGGTGGTGGTGGTGGGGACGTTTGTTCCTCGCGCTTCACACCCACACTTGGTTCAGTCTGTAGACAAGGACCAAAACCGCTTTTGAGTAAACACTTCACCAGAAAATTGGACCGTGTTTGAGACATGGTAAGAGTAGCTGCCGTACCTCATCCTCATCTGCCGTTTCAGTGTCTTCGACAAACTGCCTCTGGGACTGTCTGTTCTTGGGGGACTGGTTGATGGACTACTGGTGGCATCACTGGAGCTGGTTGCTGGGTCCTTGAACAGAGAAGAATGATAGACTACTGCTGTCTTGTCTGTGCATAGCACGACAGCAACTAGGCAACTCAAACTTATTTAAAGGTGCTACATGTAGGCCATTGACCAAAACTGGTACTGCAAACAAATTCTAAATACTGCAAAGCCTTGTTCACCTCTAGAGGCAAAGAGCAAAACACTAAACAGATTTTGCCTGCTGTACATTACATGTTAAAATATGAATATTCTGGCTGTACTTTTACCGTCAGTATTTAAACTGAACATTATTCCTTATTCTCGTGACCTAGCAGGACCATTTATGCCTACTTGCTGCAAATTTCTAAGATAGCATAAAAGAGCACTTTATTATAATTCAAGTCTTAATATTAACTACAATGGAGAGGACCCGCTCATTAAAAACACCATTACACAACTAAGTAATCAGGTGCACTTTAAAAAAAACCCACCTTTTTAAAAGACATTGCTAGACTGAGAAAGCATACCTGTACTAAGTAAGGAGGCGGTTTCCTAGGACACACAGGATACTGAACCATAGCCTGGGAAGATTGAGGGGTTGTCGACAGGTTAGAATGACTGGGCTGACCATTTGCACTACCCCAGTAACCAGTGGCTCCTGGGTATGCTGAATAGCAGCCCGGGAACCCATTTGCTGGGTAGTTATACCAGGACCCCTGGCTACTGTAATTGCTATTAGCTGGGTATCCGTGAGCTGGGTATGCTGAAATGAAAGTATAGACACAATGTTAATGTCACAGTTTAGCCACCACCACTCCCAGGTTTTTTTTTTTTTCTTTTTTGACAACTGACCCCAACTTTTTGCCACTACAAAACAAAGTGTCATTTCTTTTTGCTTACACCTGAACTAGCATAAGCGGAAGAGAAAGCACACACCTTGAGTGGATCCGGTTGCTGTGTAAATGGACACCATTCGAGAACGCTCCGCTCTGACCTAAAGAGGACAAGAACCATTCAAAACACTGAAACCATTTATGAAAAACAAAACTGTGTCCTGCATTTCCAGATTTAAAAGGCATGTGAGTGAGGATTAAACCACTCAGACCTATTTCTGGAGGTCTGGTAGTTAAGATCACTGTTTTTTTTCTAGGAGGTGGGTATCAGTGAGTGCCATAAGTCTTACAATAGCTTCACCTTCTTAACCTCCACAGTTTTGCAAACAGATCACAACAGACTGGGCAAACTTATTTACTGACTCACCGTTTCCAGTAGACTCTCTGTTAGCTTCTTCGCAGCTTCCAGTCCAACCTGGTTTGGGTGGCTACAAAATGCAGCAGGAGGATCAATACATGCATTAGTGAATTGTACTGCTTTGTCGTCATCAGTGGTGTAGTGGTAAAAAGAAAGGCAAGTAAACAGGCGCAGTGGTAAAAACAATGTGTAAACTAAGCATTTCTTCAACATTAGCACAGCCAAGTCAAAGACGTTAAGTTGTAAGCAACTGTCCAGGTCCAGTTGCTTACAACTTAACTCCTTTGACCAACATGCCAACATGACCTGGATGAATGAGAATCTTTACAGACATAGCACAGCCAAGTAACCAATGTTTTGTAATTTAAAGAGGCGAGTCAATGTTTAATATGAAATTTTCCACCTACTACACCACTGGTTGTGAAGCGATGTGAGCAATAATGTGAGCAGCAGTACCTGATGTACACATAGAGTGGCTCGAACGACTCTCGCCGTGACGCCTGCTCGATGTACCCGGAGCCTTTTCCCCGCAGGAAGACGCGGGCGCCCGTCTCCGTCTGGATGTGGCCCAGATAGGTGCCCCCGGGGCCCTCCACTTTCTCATTCACATTAAATGAGGGCAGCGCCTGGTCCAGACCCACAAATATCTTGGTGTGGCAGAAATTCTGCAAAGGATGGACGGAGGGGAGAAAGATATTTTAAAATTAAGTGTATTTTTTTTCTCCTCTCAATAGCTACACTGTTCATTAAAAGAGTTTGGTTATGAGAAAGCTTGTTAGCAGCAGCAGTAGACCATGGACTCTGTCTGGAGGCCACAGTTGTTCTGACTGCTTATTCTGCTCTAGGAGGTGGGTATCAGCGGAGGCCACATGGTCTTAACTGGCCTCACCTTCATCAACCTCCAGCCATTGCCAGAACAAAATTAATCTCTACAAGAGCACAGTACAGACACAAGCAAGGGTCTGCATCACTGGCCAAAGGGTCTTAACTAATTTTACAGATATTTGCTTTATTAATTTGGAGGTAAACGCACACAAATTAAGTTTGCTGTGTTACTGCTTAAATTATTTTTTTAGGTATCGATGCTTCATTAATTTGTACTCAAATATATAAAAAAAAGAATCCTTTAAAAGAAAGTTACCCCTGAATGTCCACCGTGATGTGAGGACGAAGACCTTTGGTTCTGATGCGAGTTGGATGGTCGGGGCATGCTTGGCATCTGGAGCCGGGGGGGCTGCTGTGGGACGGCGGGGCGTGGGGGCTGCGGGTACACGGGCAGCATGGGCATAACGGGCCGCTGCTGACCACCAGAGGCTGCGGCCACCCTCATCAAGTCCTCCGAAATGATCTCCTTTATCCTCTGGACAGCCTCTGAGGTAGGAGGGAGAGACACGGTTATGTTTTTGTTTAAGGTATTTATTTATTTATTTATTTGGGGGGGGGGGGGGGGGGGGGGGGTCAATCACTGCTGCTTCAGATATTAAAAACCCTGTCATGGGTTCCTTCTGTCAGCACACTTAACACGAAGCTCTCCAATTACTTAATCGACGTCCTTTGTGCGCTCATTAGGATCAGTTTTACTTAAGTCTCAAATGACATCTGAGTATACATTGTATAGCGACAAAGCCTTCTACTACTTCCTGAGATACAAGAGCTTTCTAATGAAAGGTTTGCTACTTACTGTTGACTTCATCCTGACTCCGTCCTTGAACATGGAGATATAAAGGTCTCTCACTACATAAAAAGAGAGTCAATTAGGACAAGCCTTGCACAGCAACTTAGTCATTTTTACCACTAGGTGTTATCTGGAGAATACATGCCCCTTAGCAGTGGACTTGTCAGCGTTGGTCATGTACAGGCCTTTTGTTGAAACCACAGCTCCACTAAACTGACGAATCTGTATAGAAGAAATGCCCAACCATCATTTGTTAGAATATTTTTTACATAAATTGCTGCAAAACGAAGGAATACACTTTAAATGACAGTTACCTCTTCCTGAGTTTTCCCTTTTGTGAGCAGATTTCTGCAGTTTATGGGCACATCATTGATATCTACCTCAGTCACCACAACTTCATCGGTGGTACTTGAGACGGGCACACTAGGTGCAATCTGAGTGCAAAAAAGGTTACACATCAGTGGCATTGCATTACACAAAGCACTATGGACACTGCACACACACACAGACAGACACACACACAAAGAATAGTAATGTACTCACCTTACTGGGTAAAGGTTCAAGTGGTTTCAGTTTCCCTTTAGCCATAAGCATTGCATTTATCTTAGCAGCCATAGCTGCAGCCATCTCAACTCCACCCTGAGGTGCGTCTTCTTCTGCGGCTGGACCCCGAGATGTAGGTGGCATGTTCGAGTCTGGTGCAGGAAACCTTGAAGTCTGAGATGTACTGGTGGTCGTAGTAGTGCTATGGGCCCCCGTGTGATTTGAAGTAGATGATGATGGTGCAGACTGGGAGACGTTGCAGCTTTGAAGCATGTCAGCTTTGGATTTGGGTTGGTCCCATCTACTTAAGCATCTGTATGAGAATCGAGAAACACCATTTTTAAAGTCTGTGTGCTGTATTTCGCGTTTGCGACATACAACTTTGGTCAGGGTTCCTACACATTTTCAAATGTAAAATTCCAGACTTTTTCCATACTCAAATTCTCAGATTTCGGAGACATCAGCGCACCACCAAATACTAATGTATTTAAATGAATTAAACACATACAGTTATTGTGGCATACCACCAAAATCTATAACATATTTAGCTGGGCCTAGAACGTGTGTCAGTGTCCTATTTTATGTCATAACCAGTGGCGACCGGTGGGAAAAATGTTTGGTGGGGCACGAAGGTAGACATCATGAGCATATGTACTACCCCTGGTGGGGGGTATGGGGGTCCTCCCCCAGAAAATTTTGGATTTCTTAGATGCAATTTCCTGCATTCTAGTGCATTTTGGGGTAGCCTGTTTCACATAGCAAATGCAAAATCCATTCTGATTCAGCTTACATTGTCAGTTGCATGACCTTAATAAATACTTGTAAAATGACAGTTGCAAAGTGCTAATGAAATGTAGTCTTACAATAAAAGTACACAGCGCTACAGTGCTGCGTCCGCAGCGCAAAATAAAAGGGCCAATTAAAATCTTTTATTTGTAATGCTCTCAAACTTTTTTCACATGCTTCTATAGACTCAAGCTTTGTCGGCACCCCGGAGTGGGAGGGCTTTCGCTCACCGTACCAAATAACAAACAATCATCTCACGTTAAAGTCAATACACTCTCACTGGTGGTTAAGGTGGAACGGTACGGTTTCTTGTTATTGTTAATATGATGAATTTTTTTAATCCCTCACACGTTGGGAGGGCCGCGCCCGTGCGCCCTTAATAAAAGGGCCGCCGCTGCGTCTCACTTCAGATTTCTTTTAAAATTACCAGATGAGTGTGGAGCATATTTATTAAATGTAACTTTACAAAACCAACAGGAATATTTTTCTGAACT
Organism: Setipinna tenuifilis; assembly: GCA_030347295.1. NCBI lineage: Eukaryota > Metazoa > Chordata > Actinopteri > Clupeiformes > Engraulidae > Setipinna > Setipinna tenuifilis. The sequence continues at coordinate 10,523,445 of CM059280.1, read as the reverse complement.
GTATGGAACTTTGTGGTGATAGGGACTTTACATTGCGCTTATGTCGTTTTCTCTAATCGACTGAACTAGCAAATCTATCTGGCTAATTTTCATGTCAGAACAGTGATTACTCGTAGGCCTAATAATGAATTCTCAGTGCCTAACTTTTGACACTTGCTCATCTCGCTGCTGTACGCTACGTCACAATCGCAAGTTTCAGACTACAAAACGCTGCTCCGCTCCCTCCGCAGGCATTTCAGCACATTTCTTAGGCAAAATTCGATGAATGTCTGAAAGTTGAGCTGCATTTTACCATGTAGTGGCAAACGTCTGGAAACAAAAATATTTCTCCATACTCTAATTTCAATTTTCCATACTTTTTCAGACCTGGAAAACGCTAAAATTAAATTCCATACTTTTCCATACTTTTCCATACTGCGTAGGAACCCTGTTTGGTGCAAACAGCAATGTCTGTAGTACAAGTAGGCCTTAACAACATACTGTGGTTGCGGCCTGTTCAGTCTACATGTGTTTTATATAGGAGGATAGTATCGACAGAACTACATGGCTGTGAAAGTCTGCCTTCTTGTCCTCCATGAGCAGAAACCCCGTCATTGAGATTAAATTCAATACATGCAGTGCGGGTTTGCCAGTGTAAAATCACCACGTTAGCAATCACACCGCACGGTTTAACAGAGAAATAACCTAGGTAAAACAAACTATGTTGATGTGCTACTCGCTTAATCTACGACAACCCCCAGTAATGGATTACAAATTAAAAAGTAAATTGCAGTCTTTTAACAGTCGTCACCTGGATTAAACTTTAGAGCCAACTATGGTAGATAGGTGGTGCTCTACAGGCCAAATCGCGGTTGAAGGCCTACTTTCCTTGTTTGCTATCAAAACTCATGTTAGCCGAACCAGAAAACTGGCAACCTAACGTTAGCCAAGATACGACAGCTATCCACTGCTAGGTACGTTAAAAACGTGACTAGCAGCCATCTCGTGTCAACTTTAAATCTACGAATCTATTTTCAGCAAAGTACTTGTGACGGCAGTGGTCGTTTCAAAAATCACAATTGACCATTGGGACTACTTACGGTGCAGTTTCGCATGTACCTACTTGCCAACATTAGTCAGATAGCAAGATTACACCACTTGCTGTCATGCAGTGGAACCTGGTAGCGTGTTAGCATTATTTTGGGACGTGGTGCGGTGGGTGTTATCTTGCTAGCTTCGTCTTCACCGAGCTAGACCACAAATAGATCGGCAACGACCCTGCTAGGGTAATCTCAATATGCAAGTGAGCTAACGTAACTTGCTAGCTATCTTGATGGGGAGTGCATCAACCGCCTAGCTAGTAAGCTAACGTTGGTTAACGTCAAGCACCATTTAACAAGCAAGCTAACGATAGCTCGCAGGGTAATCGATTTACTGAAATATGTGGTCTAGGACAAACGTGGCTGCATCTAGTATAAACTATTAATATAAAAAGAAAACTTACGGTGTACCCGACGCCATTTCAGGTCAAATTGTCAGCTAAACGTCCCGCTTAAATTGTATCATCGACTGCATACGTTCAAATTTACATGAAAGGCACAAAAGGCCACTGGTAAAGTGGTACACAAGCGGAAATACGTCACTGTTTATGCAACACCAACAACCGTAAACTACTCACGCACGCAAAATGTAAATCTTCACATTGCAAGATCCAAACATTTGGTTGCAAATGTATCAAATTTCTGTTACTATAACTTGTTTTATGTGTTTAAATCAACGGAAGTAACTTTCTCCATTATGCGTGGAATTTGCGTAGAATGACTTTTATCAGAAGTTAAGACAATTTCAGCCCATAATTAACTGCAGAGTCAAGATACAAAGACAGGAAGCGTCCGTTTAAGGGAGTAAATTCGGATTGAGTGGGACGGTGCATTGATCCCATGGGAATTTTGGCTTGTCTTTCCCATCACTTCAAAATAGCACATTGTCATTTGTGGTATTTAATATGCTTGCCTTTTGAGTGACGCATTTTCTTTTACGTCTCTCTTATCACCAAAGACACTGCCACAACAGGGTTGTGTATGTAAAGCATTTATAAATAGGCTGCACGTAAAAACTACACTACACTGAACAGCACACAATTTTTTCAGGCTACTCTAGATGTCTACTAACTCGAGTAACCTCTTCACATTTTATGCGAATTGTGTTCCACTGTACAGCATTTCAGATTAGGGTACTTCTCTAACTGTTATTTTAGTGCAATAGTTTTTTCTGAGTTGACCTGGCCTGTGGTGGCTTGCAGTCTCTATTGGATGTCTGTGTAAGTAGCCTAAGTTCTAATTGATGCTCCACATAGGCTAATGATTTCTCGGAACTGGTTTCTCATTGTTTCCCACTAAATCCCACCAAAACAAGGACCAGATAAGTCGAAAGGAGTATATTTCATTTTTCTTTCATTATCATTATTATTATTATTATTTTTACTGTAGGCTACATTAACTTTCTATTTCAGAAGTTGTCCTTTTTTGCAAAGCATATAGGACAGCAGGGCACATTGTGTGTCTGCCAAAATTGGTTTTGTTGTTTTGCTGTGACATATTTACAGACAAGTCAATTCTTTATGCATTGTCACCATTTCAGGGGTGTCATGTTAGGACAAATTATTTGTTATTTGACTTGTCATTTGGTGTCACACATCTAGTTGATGGCTGTGATAAAGGGGTAGGCTAGAATATCAAAAGGGTACAGTGGGTTGAATAAATGTTTAGACAACATGTTGTAGTCATCTTATCAAACCTACCACCCAACTATAATGGTTATTGGTATTGCTGTTTTTATAGGCAATGAATTTGCAGCAAGTTCCGAAAAACAAGTGTCCAAAACCTATATCAACCAATAGTTGTTGGTAAAGATAATCTTCAGAAACAGCCACAGTTAAACAACAGCAGATGCTTGTCCTTGCCCCTATCTGAAAAACAACCCATAAAGATCCAGACCACGAAAGAACTGAAAAATGGTAACCCTGTAAGTTATGGGGAAATGTGGACCAATAGGCCTAGTCTTTAGGTTATGTCACACACACACACACACACACACACACACACACACACACACACACTGAGAGACTTAGTTGAATGAACATGCCCTCGTATTACTCTCCTTCACAAATGCAGTAGATAGTGTTAAGCCAACATCATGCTAAACAGAAACACTGCAAACTTTCACATTTACCAGTCAAGTAGGTAGAGTGAGGTGCCGGGTATTTAATGTTAAAATTCTGGTAGCCTATACTATCCCTGCATGCTGTTTCTTTCACTATTCACTTTCAAATCATGACTAAAGCAGTTTTTCATTTTTATTAACTAAACCCAAGAGCAACATTGGCAGGGCTGTTTGTGTCTAGTTCACAGAGTCTGAGCTGTATAATACTATAAGTATACTAGTATAATTCTGAGAGAATGCAAAATTAGCAGATCATGAGGAAGTCTTATCTGTTACGAAAAGTGTTACATGTTTACAAAATACTTAAATCACTGATAGTTCCTTCAACGGAAACACATTCTAATTCTTCATTGGCTGGTGAAATATGATATAATGCACACGAAGCTAATATGTTAAAATAATATGTGTGATATAAGCCACATCTTTGCAGTGACATTCTTTTCACCCAAACGCTGGCCATGCTCAGCGGGCTACCATTTTAATGGGGTGGTCTGCTGACTGGGACACATTTTACTGATTCCCACATCAAACATTAGAATTTAGCCACAAGCCGTTTGATGTAGTCTAATTGGATGGTAGGTCATAGACATCAGCATCAAAATCAAAAGACAAAACCAGATCTTCGACATGGCATCATGTGGAGTATAGTGTGCTCAGTCTTTGATTCCGGTGCACATAACATTTCCATGCTACATTAACAAACCAAAGAGATGGATGTCCCTTGCCAGCCATTTCCTTTGATGCCACAACCTCTAGTACAGAGTCACGGGACTACCACTAAACTGGAACTACTAGTGAGGTTTCCTTATTGGCAGAGGTGGCGATCCTGGCTTCAGAAAGTAAAAATCCTGCCAAATGTTTGATCCAACCATTTTCTGAACCAGCTAATCTTAATGATTACACAAAATCATCAAACAGGTAGATCAGGTAATTAGTGAAATTACTTGTATGATGTGCACAGGCAGAAAGGGATACACGGCAGGCAGAATTTTTAACTTTGTGGAGCTAGGATTTTCACCTCTGCTTATTAAAGGTTACTACGGTGTCTGAAACTAGGCAAGTGCCTGTGGAATCTCATGAATTCAGGGTTAATACACAGTACATCAGTGGCTGGCTGCTTATTGGCAAGTGCACTGACCTTTTAAGGGCAAGGAATGATCATGATGAGGTCATCTCATCGAATTCATTGCTTTGCAGCAGGCAACATGGTGCAACACACACCCACACCCACACACATTCGATCACGAATAGACCCGATCAAGGGCAGGTTGGTCACCTAAACACGTTAAAAAGCACTCCATCCTATACAGTGGGTGAGTGAGGGGCTGACCTTAACCCATCTCACAGACCCGTGAGAGTGCATTCCTTTTGCCAGTCAGACTGATCATCCCCCTCCATTTCAAGGTGACAAGACTCAAAAACAAATGTTGTGGTAACAGTGTAGCACGGACAAAAGGAAGGAGGGGGATTACTGACAAGGAGACTGAATAAGCAACCAAAGGCTGTGACCAAAGAAATGTTTCCTTTCATCAAACCCTCAGAGCACTCCCAGACAAAACAGTCCCAGGAGAACTGTGAGGCCTTGCCATTTCTGTTTATCCGAGTAAATTCCTTGCCAAAATTAAACAAAAACCTAATGATGGGGCTTAGAGCTGTGAGGTGAAGCAGTGGCTTTGGTACCTGGGCGTAGATATGGGACAGGGCATAAAGCAGCAGGAAATATTTTCTGTGAACTTGACACAGGACACAACAGGCATGGTACTTGTATTAGGCTGGACTATGGGTCTTCAGGGACGAGTAATGTAAACATTTCAGAAACAGAATACAACATTATAATTACTTTATTATCCATTGAACATTTTCTATTTTTTCCATTTTTTCTGGTGCTGTCAGACCTGAAGTTATGGTGAATCAGAATTTAAAAAATCCCCTGATTTATATAACATTTCTGTTTTGACAAGAGAGAGAGAGAGAAACAGAGTTGATCAAAATATCTTCTTTACCAGTGTTGGCTTGGTTGTATGGCCTTTTTATATATTTGAAGTAAGAATTTCTTTTTTTTTATAAGGACAGTTCTTAAACATGTATTAGTATGCTAATTAATAGCCTAACAGAGGCTCAAGTATAATCCTGGGTATTCTGTGTGAAGTTGAAGGAACTGTCAATATGTCATACCCCTCCAAATAGGCAATCTACAAGAGAGGATCTGGTAACAGTGAATGACCATTCGTTATCTCACAATGCTACCAAACTTCCCAAAGACTTCATTGTTTCCATGCCAAACGTAATACCATTCTGGTGGGCAAACATTTTCACAAACACAAGAGGGCGAATAGCGGTTTCATTTTTGATGCTCCAGTGTAAAATTCATAGTCTATAAAAATATTGAGATTTACGTGAACATAACTTTCTTACTATGATATTAAAAACTCCAGAATGTCCTTTGTGGTTACACAGTGGGATGTACTGTATAAATATTGTATAAAATAAGGCAGTCTTTTTCAGTAGGATAAACCAGATACAAAAAAATTCTGGGAGGAAAAAAAAAGATCATTTCAAGTCCAAAATATTTGTTTCTTTTCTTTTCACAGATTTTCTGCTGTCACCGAGTGCCGGGTGGTCTACAGCATGAACGAGGAGTTACGCGTCTTGCAGTGGTGTATCTGCGCACACACAACCAAACACCCAAGTGATCAACAACTTAAGAGCTTATTCCCAAATTCAGTATCCCAGCCTTGGACAAAAATTAGAGGAATATTACATACCCATCATTGTTTACAGTGCAATATAAATGTGTCATTCAAACTAGTATTTGTAATAAGAAAATAAAAATGTTTTTTTTTTTTATGTGAATGATTTTTCTTCTCTACGGGAATTAAATATGGACAAGACTGGATTATAATTTCTGTTAATCAGCTTTGGCTTTCTTTGCTTTTAACTTTGTTCTTCCTTCCATTTCATTAGCTAATTAATCATTTCATTTATTTATTTTAGTATAGAAAATAATGAACATCTAAAAAAAACAAAATAAATACATCAATGTCAATCTGTAATAGTGACCTTTCTTTCAGATGGTTACATTTGTGTTGTCTTCTGTAAGCACCCTAAATAAGCGTTGTATATGCTTTTTGTAGGATGGCCTTTGATAGACTGGGGAATTTGCCACATATCCTTTTTTAGATCAAGGATTAGCATAGTAGACATGTCTTCTTAAAGGGAAATACCCCCACCCCCCCTTAAAAAAAAACAGATAAACAGAAAACCAATAAGGACCAGTACAGGTGGAGTGTGGTTCTGCAGTCCTTCTTCTGAAAGCCAGAACATGAGCAGTCCCATCGCAGTGGCAGGGGTCTGGATGAGAATCACCACACACACACATACAGACACCCTCAATCACTCACACACACACACACACACTCTCCCCTTGTATTCCATGCTACTTTCCAACCCCTCAGCCCCTCTCGTGACAGACTTTGTGTTTCAGGATTTGTTTGTTTTTAATCTCTGTTTCTCTGCTACAGCGGTGCAGTCTTACAAAGATCATGTATGCCTGTTTTGGAAAGAGCAGGCCAGACCTCACTTGCACTGCAGAGGAGAGGTGAGAAAGAGGGTCTCACCCCACATAGAGTCACCCAACATCACAAGTCCTGTTGGGCCACTACATGTGCACAGAGGTCCACGTGCCTGTTCCGTTTGTTTTTTTCTTTCCTTCTTTCTCCTGTGTCTCCAGTTTCACATTTGTCCATCGGTTCGCCAGTCCATTCTCAAGTTAAGCAGCTGATCACCTGCAGTCTTGTATTTTGAGCTGGACTAAAGCTTACAAAGGCAAGTGGGCTGGGATTAGCCAAGCCAGGACCAGGACCAGGCCAGGGGAGGGCAGCTGCTCCGGCACTGTGCACTGTGGCAGAGGTGAGGAGGAGAGGAGGAGGAGGTGTGTGCAGACTCCAGGGGAGCGAGAGAGAGAGAGAGAAGCTGCCTGGAGTCCAGCTCGGAAGTGGTCGGACCAGGCGAGAGGGGTGGCGGAACTTAGGTGAAGGGATGGCCCGACACAGAACGCTCTTACTCCGGCGGGGGCCGCAGGCTGTGGAGCTTTCGTTCGTCGAGGCCTTTCCAATACTTGTAGTTGTTGTCCAAGTGCTGCATGAGATTCGGGAGGTCTGCGAACGCTAGAGGAACACAGACAAGAAAAGACAAAATCAGTTAAGAGCCCCACAAACAGGCAAAAGTTGTTCTATAGCAGTTATAGTGTTCACAATGTATTGTATAATGTTACTGCAAAGAAAATGGGGGTGAATAACAAAAAAACAACTGTTTTATATTAATTATTGCAGGTCACATGTGAGTAAAAGATGTGGCAACCACTGGTCAAATTTTAGTCCCGGTGTGGAATTTCTGTATTATATCTTTATTTTCTCATTTGCATTGAAAATATCATTTAAAAAAATTTTAAAAATCAATTCAAAAGTGATTGTGGCTTTTAGAAACAAAGAGCAGTATTTACCGTCCCAGGCATCAAACATATCTGTGATGAAGTAGTCGATGAAGGAGATTTGGGATTTGGGAATGCTACAGGTATTCCTGTCGAACACGGGCATGACCACAGGGAGGCCCTGTCTCTTCTCTTCGTCAGTCTGCACAGACAGGGGAGAGAAACACAATATACAATAAACAAGATCCAAGACAGACTTTTCCATCTCAATTTAAAAAGTACATTTCCAAATGCTAATTATGTTTGTGTCTTACAAATAAAAATAATAGTAATTAATAGTAAGAGTATCAATATTAATAGTACTTAATACTACTACTACTACTACTACTACTACTACTACTACTAATAATAATAATAATAATAATATTAGTAGCATTAATAGTAGGTACATACTAAAGTTGAATTCGAGAATGATCAAATGTGTATGCAGTGCACTACAAGTCTGACATGGGTCTTGACGTAAAACAATTTCTAATTACTGCGAGTGGCCACATTAATAGTTTGAAGTTGTCTTAAAAACCCAGGTGTTGTCTAAATGCATGAATGTCATGGTGGTTTCTGGCTGCTGTTTACCTGTGCAAAATATTCTTCTGAAATGCGGCCAGCCCACTCAATGCAGAGCTCCAATGGTCGGCAGGGATTCGAGATGTCAGCACACTTAATGAGCATGCGTTTGACAAGAATTCGATTCTCAGGAGACGTTAAAATGCCTTTGACAGATTCCTCATCACCATTCCCCTGGAAAAAAGTTGGGGGAGGAAGAGGGAGGGCAAAAGAAAGAGAGAATGAGATAAAAATACAAAATCAACAGAATTAGCATTTGAGTTGTCGTAACATTAGAGAACTTCAGTGAGACTATTCTGGGGCAAAAGGAACTATTGCAGTACTGGCCTCGAAAACAAACTAAAGTTAAGTTATTCCTCTGTGGGGAAATCACTTGGATAGTACTAGTTTTGACTTAATTAAAGGTATCACTCCAAAGGATGAAATCCATTCAGCCCTATTAACACACATAGACGATTTCTCTGTTTACTGGCCAGTTTGTGGAGTGAATACATTTAAAAGGAGGCAATGTAGGCAGATTCCACCATTTTCCTTAAAAAGCTCTAGGATCCTTTAAAATGGCTCTGTAGGGCATTCCACACTGGGATGAGAAAGCTGGTACCAGCCTGTCAAATTTTCACCCTACGCAGCTAGCTGTCTTTGGCGGCTGTCTCATGGGCCAAAGCTATATCCAGGCAGTGGCTCTCTCTCTCTCTCTCCCTTTAACCCAAATCCCAGTGACTTGTAGAAGGAACAGAAAAGTACAGCTTTCAGGCCTTTACCGACAAGTGTAACAGCTTAAAGGCTTTGGATGGGTTGTCATTCAGGGTGTGTGTGGACAATGCCTGCCACACATGTATTACTGTCAAGTTAAAGGTGTAAGACATTTAAGGCAAGTAATCATACAATGGTCCTGATGTGTCAACAGAGATTAAGGAAACATGTTTAACTGAAATACTGATTTCACTGAGAACAATAGTACAGCCGGAATATTCACATTTAAAAGCTTAATTTACAGCTCGCAAATTTTGTGTTTTGCCTCTTGCCTCTGGAAGGGAGACAACACTTTCCAACATTTTGAACTGGATTGCAGTACCAGTCTAGGCCATGATCCTACATAGGGCACGTTTACATTTTAATCCTCTCTGACAGGGAACTATGCATTGGACCCAATAATCATCATTTGGTTAAAGGAAGCATTTTGACTCCATGTTGATATACACTTACCCCATTCTCCTCCAATGCCGCCAAGGGTTTATTGATGCTGTTGACAAACTTGTTGACATGCTCGAAGTGCTTGGTCATCTCGGTGGCTAGGACCATGTCGATGATGGCCTGACGGAGTGTGCGGTACTCATTTCTGAATAGAAGCAGAAAGGGGGGAAACACATGGGATTGGTTCAAGTGTGATGAGCCTGCTATGCACTGAGGTCACAGGCCCTATGAATGGGCTGCATTGTTGAGGTCCCTCCCCCATTAGTGGGGACTCTTGCATATCAAGTGCACTGGACAGGAACTGAAATCACATTTAAGTAAAAGACCCCTGTTGAAGAAGAGCAAAAAGGCACAGCATGACTGCACAATCAACTAGACAGTCCACTATCAAATGCTTGCTGCGGTTTGTTTCCATAATCAGTCACCAATTCTCATGAACACTCAAAGTTCTTCACTTCTGGTTTCTACAAAGGTTTTTTTAATGCAGTGACTCAAATAAGATAAAACTTTGCATATTTAGCAGACTAATCTAAGTGAAATAGATGCAACTTGTCTGCAGGGACACAACAAACTTGCCAATTTTCAAACTTTTAAACCATCTATCTATCTATACAGCAAGCCGTGTATGTGTGTCATCTATAAAATCCTGTGAGAACATGCATGAAGTCTCACAAGAATGGGCTCTGCACTAGTTTCCTGAAATATGACCAGCTAAGGGAGTTAACATGCAAGGCAAAAAAAGGCAGCGGTGATCCACCTCTCCATGTTCTTGAAGATGTTGCACTTGTCGTCCCTGGTGGTGATCTGGAAGGCGAGGGCAGCGTGGTGGCTCTCCAGCACGGCCGTGTCGTTGTACAGGATGGCCAACTCGCTGCCCGCGTTGCACAGGAAGGAGTTGGTCCGTCCCGGGTGGTCGACGTCGTGCACCGTGGCAGCGATCAGGGCTGCCACCTCGTCTATGGGGTCCAGGCTTTGCTGTGGACATGGCAGGGTAAGCAGAGGAAATTCTTACCACCATACTTTTTGTCATTTTCCCATTCCCTTTTGCCACACTGAGAGCCTGCATTACTGGCCATTGGTATGGCTGACCAACCACATAAAAATGACTGTAGGCTATTTTTTGTCCAGTATGATGTTATAGTCATTTACTTTGCAGTAGAATAGAGTAATTAGGTTTCTGACTATTAAGTTATGCCTCTGTTTCTACTAAAATGTGTCATATGTTCCATTTTAGGCGAGTTGTGTTTATGTAGTGTGGTTTTTTACAATTGTTCATCACTTTGGAAAAAAAGCACCTGGCAAACGTCACCCTGACATCACCAACTAATCATTGGTGTTACTACCGCTATACAAACTAATGGCATTACTGTTTTATTAATGGCAGTGGTTGTCAAACTGGGGTACCAATACCCCTCTGGGTACTTGGGTCCTTTCTAGGGGATACTCAAATTCAATCTGTAAAAAGGTTCTCAGCTTGCGCCAGCATTAAGATAAACTTCAGGTGCAGACTATAAGTGGAAAAAGATCTGATATTCAATCATTCTATCCCCAGTAGAACCAAACTGCCGCAAAACTATTTATTATGTACCATTTAATATGCGTTTATGCGACAACAATCCTGCAAAAGTATTCATTGCATATAGCAAGATATCCGTAGTACTGCAGGGGGGACTCGTTAAGGCAAGGAGTGTCTTAGAGGATATATATCGCAGCTAGAAGTTTGGGCACCGCTAATTTATGCCACCAGTGGTCTTTCATCCCATTGAATGAATTTGGTGATGCAATAAAAAACAACTGTTTGTCCACAAATTCTGCACCCCAAGCGGTGAGCCAGTGAAAGCGCAGTGCAGCCTATTTACCGGCCGTCTACTAGCGCAGCTCTCGTCACAGTGGGGTCGAAAATAGACTTGTTTCGTAATCAGCTTACATTCCACAGCACACACGCAAAACCAGCTAATGAGACGGAGATTCATTTAGGCTAAAGAGAAAAACCTTCCCTGTGGTGATGGCACACCGGTGCTCCCCTGTGCCCGGCGCTTCCAGAGTAAGAAAGAAAGCGGAGCGGGGCGGAGGGGAGGGGAGGGGAGGGAACGGTGGCTTACCTTAACTCTCTCCTTGCACAGGAAGTAGGCGGTGGCGTGGAGGACGTCGGCGGCGTGGCTGGAGTTGTGGTAGGAGTTGCTGGAGTGGTAGTTGGCCTCGATCACCTGCAGCCATGACCGCAGCGTGGCCTCGGGACAGCTCAGGAACTCGCACACGCCGAAGCGCGAGAAGATCTTTAAGCCCAAGTAGGTTAGAGGCCTGCCAAAAGGAAGTGTGTGACCCACGTCAGATCTGATGACCAAGATATACCACATGGGAAGGGAAGTTTGGGAAGTTATAAAAGCACTGCACCGGCATTGGATTGTGCATTTCAGGACAAAATTATTACCTGGGATAATATATAACAAATATAGGAAACCGGTTTTCTTTTAGAATGTTATGTTATAAATTGTATGAATACATGTAATATACATATGCATAGGTGTCAAATATCATATTACAGGAATTATGGGGAGAAGGTACACTGTAGAACAGTTTGTCTACCAAGCACAAAGGATCACAAAATGTCCTTGCATGTGGTATTTAATAGGCCTGGGATAAGATTAAGCACGGCTTTCTCGCTTTCTCAGAAAGAGCGTCGGTTGGTGGCAGTGCATCTGTGGTCTCAGAGCAGGAAAGACAGAAAAGCCACAGAAGCATCTAGCAATCTAGCACTTATATGCTGTGAGCAGGGAGCATAGAGAAGACATGGCCTAGTTCCCCACCCCCAACCCCCCCAACCCCCCCAACCCTACCGCTTCATGGTGGCTGCCTCTAGGTTGAAGATGTCAAAGTCCCATGAGTCTTCATTTTCCATGGTCTGGGCCACCCGAGGGGGGATGTCGTTGAGCGAGAGCGGCGTGGTCAGGTGACTGGGGATGTGATGGGGCTCTGAGGACACAGAGAGAGAGAGAGAGAGAGAGAGAGAGAGAGAGAGAGAGAGAGAGACAGAGACAGAGAGGGAGAGAGAGAGACAAGAGGAGGCATGTCAGCTTGCATCAAGAGCACAAGGCATGGGAAGGGGCAGCTGGAAATGGCCTGGAAGGTAAAACATGAAGCAGGACGGGGACAAGCGGGAGGAGCAGAGAGACCCCCGCTGTGACGATGCCGCTAACTCAGAGCTGCGCCACATCAGTTTTTTGTTTTTTCTTTTTCTTTTTTTTTTGTTTTGTCTGTGAGCACAATATTAAAATGTAAGCTACTCACGTTTAGTTGAAAATATATACTCGTTTCCAGATAGTCTTCGTAAGCCATCCTGTGGAAAAAGAAAGACCATACTTAGACAAGAAAAAATAAAGAGTCATATTCAGACAATCCAGAGTGTAATTCTTCTGTGTGACACATGATAAAATAGCTGAAGCATGAATGAGCACACAATCCAGTGCACGTTGCACTGTATCAGTGATTACCGTATATCAACACATGCAATTGCACAAAAACAAACTCACAAACCCATCCTAACACTCTCTCCCACTGGGCAGCAGGCTTCAGCCCTGCCCCTAGTGTCTGTGAATGTGTGTGTCGGTGTGTGTGTGTGTGTGTGACAGAAAGAGAGAGACGGAGACAGAGTGAGTGAGTGAGTGTCTGTGTGTGAGTGAGTGAGTGAGAGAGCGAGAGAAGAGAGAGAGGGTGTGCATGTGTGAGAGAGTGTGTGTGTGTGTGTGTGTGTGTGTGTGTGTATACGTGTGTATGTGTGTGTATGTGTGTGTGCACAACTGGAGTGAATGTTTACCTCAGGAGTGAAAAAGGAAAACGAGCAAGGCTCATCTTTGACCTGCACATTGTCTAATCGCACATCAGCTTCAGTACACACGCATGCTATTTTCAGCCCTTCTCTCCGCAACACAGACTCTGAATCAACCAATAGACAGCAATCCCCACTTTAAATAAGTCACGTCTGCCAAGAAGCAGAAGCCAGCCATGAAATACCTACCACAACATCATTTACAAAGCCCAGGTAAAAAAATAAATGAATTGATAAACGCAAACCCAACACAGACGTTGGTCCCCTTTAAAAACAAGATACTGATCAAGAATTTCAGAGTTATTTCCTCTGGTCTGCTCTACCTAAGGGGAGGTAAATGTAGACACATTCCTAGCAGGGGGGGGTATTCCAAGTAAATGGTTCAGTAACTTACCCAGGTAAGTTAACTCAAAGTAAGTAAATGACAAACCTCCTAATAGCAGAGCCATATGTCTTTGTTTTACTACTGGAACAAAGCCATTAGCCCCCTCTATTAGAAGTTTTACCACTACCTCTGAGTTAACACCCCCAGGTAAGTGACTAAAACCTGCTTTCTGGAATACCACCAATAGGTCTGAGCCGTGTGGCATGGAGTAGGCCTGTGAGCGCGAGTGGCGGCTCTTCATCTAATCCTCCAAGAACAGGATGTTTCCAGGCCACTCGGGCCGAGAGGAAAAGTTCACTGGAGAGGGTGTTGTGGTGCCGAGCGCAGTGGCCGGCTTTTCCTCTGCAGCCTGCGGGAGCACAAAGGAGGACAATCTAACACTTCCTCTGGGCCCCGGCCAAGACTGCCAACTTGGCACTCTCTCTCTCCCTCCCTCTCTTTCTCTCTCTAGTCTTTCTGTCTCTCTCTGTCTCTCTCTTTCTCTCTCTCTGTCTCTCTTTCTCTCTCCCTGTCTTTCTGTCTCTCTCTCCCTCTCCCTTTGTCTTCCCATCTCTCTCTCTCTCTCTCTCGCTCTCTCTCTCTCCACCGCCCCCCTGTCTCTGTCTTTCTGTCTCTCCCTCTCTCCCTTTCGCTTCCCATCCCTGTCTCTGCCTCCCTCCCCCTGGCTCTCTCTCCCTCTCTCGCTCTCTCGCTGCCTGCTTAACCAAGCCTGACTACAGTTTATGTATGCAACACTCACACACGTGCGCGCACACACTCAGTCTTCTAAACACTGCATTTTTGTCTGTCGTAAACATTTGAAACAGGCAAAAATAGCAACAACTAATAACAAAACACATAAAATAAAAAAATTACCAGTGAATTAAACACTACCTTCACATGAAATAACTCCTCAGATTATGCTGATTTAGTTTCACAATACATAATTAAAAATGAGTGTCCCCCTCCACATATTCTAGTAAAGAAGGATTCAATGGGGTGGTAAGTACCATGACTACTACAGCGGCTTTTTAGACGTCATAAAACTCTGCGTGCAGCAACTATTTTCTCCTTTCATTCTCTCTCCTGGAAGTCACCAGCCAGCGTGAGTCCAATTCATGAGGGGAATAAGACAGTACAGCAGGCACGGTGCCATCTGTTGTAATTCATGAATAATTAAATAAGGCCTGTAATGTTTCAATCATCCAGTAATCACATTGCTGAGAAGCGTTTAATTAAATCAATCACGGGCTTCCCAGCATCGATGCCATTTCACCTGAGCTCCCACTCACCCGCCACCTACTGTAGTCCTCCAACGAACATCCTTGGCTGCCCTAACAAAGGATTTATTTATCAGGAGGGCTCAGCGGTCCTCATGCAACTCTTTTTTTTGTGGGCAAGTTTAGGGGACAACACAAGATGCTTGTGCACTTAGGAAGAGAACTTTTCGGAGAAGAGATTCAAGCCTTCCTGACAACAAACGTTATTCTAACATACCTAAATCTAACAACTAAATACTCAGCTTCAAATACTATGGACCTGATTTATGAAATGTGCATACAACATTTTCAGCAGTCACATTTACTGACACCCATACATTCTTCCGCTGAAATTCCTGAGATACAAATGTCTCCATGAATCACAAGTGAACAGAATATGTATATATATGACATATGACCGTTCCTAAGACTTATGTGTGATCAACTAATATGACCGAGTTAATCAAGAAGACCTCTGCCACACAAAACAGTCACACATAAGTAGTGTGCACATTCATTGTTTGAGATGAGGAAATCACCATTGCATGCTTCTACTCAAATGCCCTACTTTTATGATATAATACCACTGTAGTGTGAACTGTAGTGTGTCATTTTCCATAAATTTCACTCGAAAGCCAAATATTCCTAACTTTTTGTGAGTAGTGTATTTAGGGATGGCCTGGCACTCCTGATCTCTCGGACCTGTGGCTGATATATATAGGGACACCAACCGTCATCAGGCCCCCGACGAGGTCGTTGGTGTGGGGGTCCTCCTCCTTGGTGCCCAGCTGTGGGGAGTAGAGCTCTGTGGTTCTCAGGATCTCCAGCACCCGGTCCAGGGCCTCTGCCACAGGCATGGGGCTGCTCTCCTGCGCCGCGTTGATAATGTTTATCACCTAGGTGTGCACAGACATACAGGAGACCAGCTCAGCTTGGGAGACACGGAGAGAGGGAGAGAGGGAGAGAGAGAGAGAGAGAGAGAGAGAGAGAGAGAGAGAGACCGACAGACAGACACAGAGACAGAGAGAGAGAGACAGACAGAGAGACAGAGACAGAGAGAGAGAGAGAGAGACAGAGACAGAGAGAGAGAGAGACAGAGAGAGAGATACAGAGAGACATTCAGGAGACCAGCTTAGCTCAGGAGAGAGACACAGTCATACAGGAGACCAGCCTCAACATAGAGACAGTCATGGCAGACAGCAAGACAAATACCAGGCCAATGGGGACCTGGGTGGGGAAGGTGTGTGTGTGTGGGGGCAGCTGAAGTGGCAGGGTTTTTACCTTTGTTATCGGTGCTTCTATGGTCATGGAGTGGATCCTAGCCATAGAGGAGTGCCTTCTTTGTGAGCTTCCTGTGACAAATACACACACATACACGCTTTGTTATGCTGACTCAGACTCATGACATTTGAGGACAGCCTGTGTGTGTGCGCGCACATGTATGCATCTTACCGTCGCTCCCTCGCGATGTAGTGGAGCGGACGTCCAGGGAGCCTTTCCTCCTGTCCTTGTGTTTGCAGGACTGGATATCTGAGAAAGAGAAAAAGAGAAGACAAAACCAATTAGCTATACACACACACAAACTATGTAGGTCACGTCAGGACTTTAGGGACTTGTATACATTATGAATGGTACTTAACTCTATTTTCAAATGTCAACCCTATTTTGGTCAACTTATCTTGATCCATCCACATTCTTTCTGCAGCCATACATTTTGAATATTTCAAAACATACATGTTTTGCTCCACCATGATAGCATTACATCAATAGCTACTACTCAAGTAGAGATGGTGGATGACCAAAATGTATGTCTGTCTGCCATGCCTATTTGACTCTTTTATGAAAAGTGACATCTTGACTGAATATGAAATGTTCACTGATATACTATGCATTGTACACCACGTAGGGAACAAAACAATGCCACTCAACCTATATAATGCACTATATAGTGAACGAGTAAACAAAGACACAGCCCTCGTCTTACCTGTCTGAGATTCAGCTTGTACACGATCACTGGACTTATCAGTCTGGAAAGCCAAATGGAACACACATTACAGCACTGTCAATTTAAACATTAAGTAGTACAGTCATGTACTACTACGTGTGACATATGTAAATAATTCTGTATTTTGTGCACCTATGAATAGATCCTTACCTTATTATTATCATTTAAAGGCCTGTTAGTAGACACATAGTGTCTGATTTTTCTGGAAAAGGGAAGAGAAGGGTAAAGAGAAGAGCGACATGATAAAAATATGAGAACTTCAGATAATCTGTCCCAATTCCCAAAGAGAGAAAGACAGAGAGAGACAGAGAGAGAGAGAGAGAGAGAGGAGAGAGAGAGAGAGAGAGAGAGAAGAGAGAAGAGAAACGGGGTAATGGAGTTAAAAAAGGAAGGAAATTAATGAAAGCCGTACACTTACCCTCCCTGTCCAATAACAGGTGTAATTTTCACATTTTGTTGGACACTGTCTCCATTCTTCTTTTTGGCATAATAAATCCCTTGCCACTCCTGGAGGGCAAATATGAATATGGATTAAAGAATAGAAACCATAGGCATACAGCTTATATTCAGTAATTTCATTATGGCGAAACTGTACGGCTTGACAAATCAACTTCGACAGCAGCATAAAACTAAATCTGCAAATAGGTTCAGGCATAAAAAACATTTAATGAATCTTGAAGGAAAATTTAGAGATTGTTACACATGTTTTCTATTTTACATTTTCACCAGCACTGTATCCATAAAAGAGAAAAACAGAAAAATGACATGGTTGTGTGAAAAGAATGCATTTGTGAAACATATCAAAGTGGTCAGAAGAAAAAAAAGGTTTGGGGAGGTGGGTGGGTAGGGTGCGGGGGTGTGTGGAGGGGGGGGGACAAGGGGGCCATGTCCAGTCGAGTTCTTTTCATGTCGGCCACCCCTCCTCTGCCTAGCCTGGTTCAAAAGCACCTTCCCACTGTTAGCCTGAGTGCGCATGACCTTCGTACCCTCTGAAGTAAGCGCTCGCCTCACAGCCTGCCCCTACTGATCTGTCCCCTTTCAAACAAATAAATAAATACAGTCCCCCCTTTGTTGTGCCTGATGCCTTGAGTCACCATGGCACGATAGGCAGGTACTCAGGCTGGTGGTCAGTGTTGGGTAGCCCGGCATCACAAGTTACAATTCCATACAACCCACTAAGGCTGCTCGATGATGGAAAACACAACAAATCACAATTATTTGGGCCAAACCTGAAATTATTAAAATGATTATGTTTTTTCTCAGAAACATGTTGCAGTTATTGATAAAGTTTGAAAAAGCAACGTGACTGCAAATTTCTGTCCACCCACCACAACGGACACTACATATTTCATACACACCTTTTCACACAAAAACAATACATCCAAGCGAACTTGCACAATGGCAATTGACAAAAAAATAACTTCACTCGATTGTATTCTTTTTGAGATCATTTGGCCCTGAAATGGCAGTCGTAGTCACAATTTGATTAATTGAGCAGCCCTAATGCCCACTATTTGTTCCAGCCATTTGCTAAATGAGTTAATTAGTGAAACCACCTGTTTTTAAGTGCATAAGTAAAGTAGAATCCAAGTCGTGGATTTAGCGAATGGCTGAAACAAATACTTGTTATTGGAATTGTACTTTCTGAAGCCGGGTAACCCCACACTGCTCACCACAGTGGGAGGCTCAGGCTCTTTGGGTCTCTGACCAGCAGTCACCCCTGAGGTCTGTGCCACAGTTCAAACTAGGATGCTCAGTGGCTCACAGACATGGAGTATTAGAATCTAAACTGTGCCACAGACTAGATTAGATTATGTTAGACTTTACCGTCATTACACATGTATAAATACAGGGTAGCGAAATATAGTTTGGCATTGAATCAGAAGTGTAAGGAGCAGCAAGTGTGATATGTACAGTATACAGTATAGTAGAGTGCATCGAGTAGTTTATGCACCAATACATAAGGCCAGTATGAACAGGTGGGACCATTAATAAACATGAGACACAGAGTATCCTGGTCTTAACTGTGGCACAGGTGCTTCATCGTTTGTGAATCATAACCAGTGCCTCTCAGCAGATTGGGAGGGGGATTCTACTACAATGACGACATGATGCAGTACTTTTTGGGTCTTTGGGAGAAATAAAAAGATGTTTTGATATACGTGTACTTACCTTTCCTTTCCGTATGCAAGAATTTATCGTTTCAAGGAGATCAGGCTTATTCTTCTCGCTTTTAGGCACTTCTATAATTTCCTTCCCTATGAGTTCCCCTTTCTGGTATCCCATGATGGACTCATATGCAGGGTTTACGTACTGTGGACACAGAGGAAGGGATGGGGCCACTGGTCAACAAATGAAGGTCTCACAGATGCCAGCAGATATCACACCAAAAACTCCAACATTTGCCTATGACAGCCTAACAGATTAGATCCTTTAAACATTTTTCAGATGGATTATCCCTTTAAAAATCAAAATGAGATAATAAAATAAGTGCTTCAATTATTGATTATGTATCGTCTGAGGTCTTGCTAATGTATGCCAATGGTCTCAGATGTATCCCCAAATAACAACAGCAAAGACAACATCATCCTCCACAATAGTCCATAATATCAACATCATCAGGTGATGTATTGATAACACAGAACAAAGTGTGGTCCTTGATTGGAGAGAGGGCCTAGAGGTTCTGTCACAACAATGCGTTTTCAGTACCGTTAGCAAATTCGTCACTCATCCCGGCTGTCTGTGGCCAAAACAAACGCTCCTTTTATATGAAAAAAGAACATGATAAAAATACTTGGACTGCCCCGTGACAAAAGAAGCCATTCAAGCAAGGGGAGAACACACATATCATTACTGATATCATCGGTCACAAGACCTTCTGAACAGGCCTCTAAAGAAGGAGTAAAGACTATCACACACTATCGCAGTATCCTATGGGTAAGCAGACACACACGCACCCGCACACGCACGACAGGAGAGCTCTGTTAAGCACAATGACTCAAATGAACGCACTACGAAGAATGCCAAGGAAAAGAGGAGTCTTTTTTCAGTGTGACTGAGTTCCATTGAGGAAAAGAGCAGGATTTTCTCCAAACATACCTGAATCACTTGATCTTCACTTGTGATCTCAATGGCCTCTTGGCTCTGCTCCAGTGCAGTGAAAATGGCATTGCACGCTCTGGAGGGGAAAAAAAGAAAAGAAAAGAGAAACATGGACGTTGGCACAAATAAATCGCTGACTAGGTGATTTTGATGAGACACAAGGCAAATGCATGGTTAAAAAAAAATGAGACTGGTGTGAATGGGAACTCATCTCCCCCCACCCCCCCAAAACAAAACTGTTAAATGTTCCAAATTGAAAATGCCCACAGAGCGCCTATAGCTCCGTTTCAGGCATGAGACAATAATTAAATCAAGCGATTAAATCAAGGTTTAATTGGTTGGATTAATTTTGTGATCCATGTTTGTTACTGCTAACCTCTGATGGCTCATAAAAGTTTAAAATGGTAGAAACAATTAGCGTTTATTCTGTTTTTTTAATAACACACAATTATTTGTGATTGCAAGTTGCAATTAAAACTAATTTAAGTAACAGTGACAGTTTTACCAAAGTATGTCCCATTTACAGTGCACCTATACAGCAGACGAAGCCATATTAAATAGATATGTACCTATACATTTAAAAAATTTGGCCACATCCAGAATAAATTCCCTCCACATGAAGTCTGCACACAAACACACACCCATACACAGTGACTCCCCCAGGCCACACAACCAGTTAAGCACCTGCGGTACAGAGGGTCTGGCTAAGGTTCCATTGACATGGTTCTCAGGCAGAATCTTGTCTAACCAATCAACGAACAGAGGGAGTGTTTGTGAGCAATGATGTTAACTTTGTGTGCTACATTTGAATTGTAGTGCGTAGGCAGGCTTATAGCCAGAGTAATTGCATACGTCAGAACCAGATGTTAGTGATTGGGTAAAGGCCTCTGTACAAAAGGCTGGTTTACCAGGCTAGTGGTGCACAGGGACTGCCCCATTCATGTCTATATAACCATCAAACCACATATATCACTACTGAAATTGAACAGTGGTGTAGTGGTAGAAAGAAAGGTGGGTACACAGTGGACACAGTGGTAAAAATGGAGGGTAACCTATGCATACCTTTAACATTAGCACTAATAACAAACACAAGTTAACTTAAAAGAGGTTCATAAATGATGTTTCTTAGTCAATGATAAAACCAACATGTACCATGATAACCTTTTAGTCAGCACTCGCATATACACTGGTTCAACAACAAGAACAACCACAAGCAGTGACACTCGGTCACAATAATACTGCAGCCACTTTCACAGAAAAATCCTGCATATTACACAGGACAGTTCACAGCATTTCCGTATGTTTACCCTGAACTACACTACTGCACTAGTCGAGCACCCAGCTGTTTGAGAAGGAATCTGCCTCTTGTGGTGTTTGTTCGGGGAAGCTGGTGTGGTTTGGTGCGGCTCCTTAGGAGGCCAGCGGAGTGCTAAGTGAGAGCTCACCTCAGCTTGAACTGGGCCCGCACTTCTCCATGCTCCAGCTGGATAAGCTCATTGTAGCAGGCCATCATGTTGGCATTCTCCACATACCGCTAATGGGAATGAAGGCACGCACACATATACACGCACACACACAAGCATGCACACACATGCACACACACACACACACACACATATGCATGCACACACGTACACACACGTACACACACACACACCGGTCAAATATCAACATTAACAACAAGACCTGCCTGACAAGCAAGCATTTTCAGTACATGCCAAACAAATGTTTTAGTGTTACATTGTAATGTAACAAATATGTCTGCGTCAATCAAGGGTTAAAGACTGACGCAAGCAAGGGGCATGTAAACGTGATTTATGTTTCTTTTTCTTCCTCCGGTGAATAGCTCAAACAAAGGATTACATCAGGTATATGTTGCACAAT
Organism: Setipinna tenuifilis; assembly: GCA_030347295.1. Classification (NCBI taxonomy): domain Eukaryota; kingdom Metazoa; phylum Chordata; class Actinopteri; order Clupeiformes; family Engraulidae; genus Setipinna; species Setipinna tenuifilis. Next base: position 10,501,557 of record CM059280.1, on the reverse strand, counting down.
TGGTCAGGTTTTTCAAGTGCATGCCACAGTCCAGCAACAGCTCGTATATAAAAGCACAAATGAAAGTGCCTAAGTTTACGGAGAAGTGGAACAGTTATACCAGCCATATACAGTAATACATGTAAAAGCAATGTGCTTTTTTTTTTTTTATTAATTTGTATTTTTAAATTATTCTCTCATTTTCTCTCATTTCTTCTTATTTCCATTCTCATTCCAATTAAATCCCCCAAGTAGGATGGCAATGATTTTTGTCAATATTCTCTAAATCTACTCTTACGATACAAAGGAATATGTCTATGAACACAGCCAGACAAGACAAAGTTGCCACCGTTTACTGCAGTTAATGACATTTTCTGCACAAATCCTGTGCATATAAAAACTCTCAGTTCTGTTTAAATAAAATGTAGCTCAATGAATTTTTGGAATAATAATGATTGCAGGGATAAGTTGTACTCACTCTGTTAAATCCTGCAGCTATTAGAGACATCACAGTGGCTTCCTCACGGTCCGGCCTTTGAAAGACAGTTTTTAAAAAAAAAACATCAGGAAAGAGAGTTTCATCCAGGGTCACACAGACCTTCCCTGACTGACTCACCCTGAGTTGCCTTAACTGGCATAACAGCACATGTGAAAGCTGCAGGCTAGGTTAAAACATATGTCTGTACATACTCACAGCACTCTTAATCAGTCAACCCTCATAACCACCCTTCTCTTTCAAAGATTTGGATTGTTAAAAGTTTGCAGAATATTACATTACAGAATAACACAAGGACAAATCCTACAAGGTGAAACATCAAAACAAAAAAAAAAACAATAACTGCAATACTTACCTTTTCACAACAGCGACAATCACAGTGTTTTCTGATGAGTTCACCGCTCTAATTGACCTGCATTTAAAAACACAGAGAGAGCTATTTAGCGCGTGCCCGGCCGACCGGCAACGGTGGCATCAAATCAATGTTGGTTTAGTTATTCATGGTCCGATTCTCAGAGGCAGATCCCAGTTGTGCAGCTTTGCTGTAAATAAATATGCTTTTGAAAGAATGCACTGTACACCAGCAGTCATCAGCTAGCAGTTAGCCCCAGCCTTTCGCCCATAAAGCCCCCTTTGCTTCTCTCCCAGGCAAGCGGCACTGCATGTCACACTGAGAGTATAGACTGGGCCAAAATGAATAGGGTTAACATACAGGGGAAGGCAAGCTAAATGAATGTTTATAAAGGTGTTTTGGTTTAGGGCCGAGCTAAAGATAGCATGGAGGGGGGGGGGTGTGCATTTCTCATTTAAACGGGACATGACTTCACCAGCACCTGACCGAAGTTAAGCTGTAGAAATCCCTGGTTTGCCTATGCAGGGAAATCCTCAGGCCAAGACTTGCGCTGCTCATATAGCGCCCAAGGTGTCTCTTACAGAATAACAACACTAAGGATTGCTTCTTTCTTCATTACATATTTACTTCCACTAAAACTACTAGGGACATGGAAAGTTGTGATTAAAAATGAAATAAAAAAAATATTATAATATACCAATGGGTGGAATTACATTATATACTCCTTACAAAGAAATACATTTTATCTGACAGTATCTCTGGTCATGCATTGCACTGCAAGAAGGTAAGCTGAAATAATGACACTGGGTGTACATCAATGTGGTGCATTTGAGAACCTCTTTCAACACAATGCAGCTTGTTGTGTAGATTAACAGTTTGGCTTTGAAGAAGGATTTTATCATAAAACAAAATCTGAACATGATGGAATTTCCCTATTAATTCTTACTCATTTACATGGTTTATTCCTTAAGACTAATTTAACAAATGATAATGATATCTCAACAATCTATTTACCAAGTGAAAAGGGTTAAAAAAATTAGGCTTTAAGTCTCTACACCTTAATTACACAAGATTGTGTAATGAAGTTGATAAATCATGAAAAAAATACAACAAAGAAGATGTGCAGTCAAAGAGATAACAGCATGAAAACTGGGTCACAAGATATGGAATATAATTAAAAAATGGCAAGGACGTCATAAGAACCTTCATGAGGACCTACCGACATAGTGCTTCTGCATCAAAGTATCTGGAATGTCTGTGATCGATGATAATGAGGTCATGATGCTTTTCCAGGAAGCACTCGAGTGCAGATTCGGGAGTTCGTGCTATGCTGCACTTGAAGTTGGCTTTCTCACAGGCCCAACAGAAGCCATTGCTCTGGCTGTCTTCTTTGGCAAACACTAAAAGTACCTACAGAAAAGTAAATTTGAAAAAAATCATTTTCACCAAGTATCCACATTTTTTGAAAAAGAATTAAACAAAAGAAAGGGGACATGTTGATGCCTAATGTTGTGTGCAATTCTGTTGTGTTACGTTTCTGAAATTGTGTTTCTTCCTATGAAAATAATGTATTTCTGATAAAGTATTGCATAGATAACTCAAAAGGACACTGGTAAAACAAAAAAAAAACAGGGCAGGAGCAGTCACACAGCGATCAGTCACACTGCCAGTCTGGAGATTGATTGCGGCTGCTTTTTCTGCCTCACGTCACCTCTCGTGCGTCAGTCGCTCTCTCGTCCAGCACGGCGGGTGATTTACACTGCCGGTCACACTGGCATCGGCTTCCCTCAGCTGAACCGGCGCCGAGGACGAGGCCGCCGGGCAACAAGGTGCTGCTGCAGCCACGGGCCGAATCAGCCATTTAGAGCAACGCAGGACGACTGAGGCACTGCTGCAGGCATTTTAATGTAACTCCTGTGCTTGCGTAAATAAGAGCCCCAGCACACACACACTGATCCCCCCCACCCCCCCTCTAGAATTCGCAACACCAAGAGACCAAATCCATGAGTCATTCATACTCTCACAGACGTCATCTCCAATCCGGTCAGCGGCTCAGACGACGAACATTAAGAATGAGCAGTTTGTTCAGCAAAAATATAGTTTTTTTCCCCCCTTCTGCGTCCTTTTTCCACACACACACACACACACACACACACACACAAAACACAACAGCCAGGAAAAGGTACAAAAGAAAAGCTGTGTTTCAGACCAGCCCCTAAAGACAGACCCCTCTGGGGTTAAGTTTTGTGGGGGGATAATTATGGTTTGAATTCTCTTGAAAGTGTCAGCCCTTCTTTTTTTTCTCCGAAAGCATTACCTCATCCACCAATCAGAGCCCAGTAAAGGCATCTGGACTGCTCTCGAGCTAACAGAAACCATGAACCTAAAGCTCTCGGAGACACTGATGGGAGCCACACACATTATAAATACACAAGTCACTCACACAACTATGTGCAGTGTGCTCGTACAGAATTATGTCAGAATTCCACATTGACGTGCTGTTGAAGTCCACATTCTTTTCTGACCGTGAACTTCCCAGTAACACGGAGCCAAGAAGTATGTTCCATTTTCACTGGGGTTGAGCCCCCAGATTGTCTCGCATGCATACAAGCACACAACATAAGGAGATTCAATATCCTGCACATATTATCCATGTATAAAAACTGAACTAAGTGGTTGAATGAGAGCTGAATGAAATCGCCACCGAGGCTTGGGAAACATAGGAGCAGGAGATGTAGAGGACAGTTTGCAGTTTGATGAGGTAATTTTACACAGGAGGATTACTTTGGCAGTCTGAAAGCGAGTGTCTAGAAAACATCATTGTTAAAAACATGCGGCCAAGTCCCGTGAGCAAGGAAGGAATGGCAGGATCAGCTGTGAGGCCAGAGTGACAAAAACAGGAAAGGGAAATCTCTTGGTTTCATGTTCCTACTGTGATTAAGCTGAAGAGCATCTATGCATAACCGACAGGTATTTTTTTTCTAAATATCAGACTTCAAGCAACATTTTACTTCTTGCTTAGGACCAGAGCAAATAGACTGGACAAAAGTTATTGAAAGTGCCAGTGAAGTGGGTGATTCAACAAGGAACCTACAAAAAAAAAACATGAACTTCAAACATCGAATCATTAGTTTATTTTGCACAAGCAAAGTCAAATATCAAACATATCCATAGTTTTCCTGGAACTGGTAGTGCAACATGTTAATAAGAACCAAGCATAAGGCATTTCCTGCACAGAACCAAAACAAAACTAACCCCATGAATGTCACTTTCTTGCACACTGTCAATCCTTTAGCACACGTAACAAAAGGAGGAAAAAAATGCCAAGTGCTGTGCTGTGCTGCCCTCTTATAATGAACCATTCACTGTCTGAGACTTCCAGACATGTGGATCCGAGGGCTTTCTGTGTCTCCCTCATATGAGATGGATTGTCTCTTATTGTATGCTCATTGTTGTACACGGGCAACGTCGTTGCCATAGTAACCTTAGGGGGTATGGCGTTCACAATCTTCCCATTAACACGTCGATCTTTTGGGGGGACTGAATGGGGAATTGTTTGCCTTTTGTCTTCAAGCTATCGGGAGTGATGGCGCGCTCAATGAGGTCGCATCCAGATGTGTTCGTGCTGAAGTGACACTGCAAATAATCCATAAAGCCTGCTCTTGTTTTACAACACAGTACACACAAACTGTATTTTTGTCAAGAACATCATGGTTCTACAGAAATGACCTCAACCCATTGCTCCGTTGCACAAAAACAAATGCACAGTTGTTGCCCTTTAGATGCCCTTTAGTATGTTTGTTTTTTGTTTTTAAAAAAAAATCAGAAATTGCTGGACATTACCTGAAGCTGATCTTCGTATAACTTCATTGGTCCAAACTGCACCTCTGTTAAGGTGGTCTAAAGGAAAAATGGAACAAAACAAGCAGAAGAATGTTAGTTTTAAAAGATTATATGTGTTAAATAAAGGCGATAAACCATCACATTTACAAACTGCATTTAAGTATCTCTCAACACAACACATTTGATCTGCTTTAGAGGGACAGCTTAGTTCCAAGCTGAAATATGTATGCTCAACATACACATTAAAAAAAAAACATGCCGTGTTACATGAACAACTGAACTCTGAACAAGGCTAATTCAAACTTTCCTCCAAACGAAAGGAGAGTTCTCTCTGCAAATAATTTAGCTTCCTTCCTTCTAATGGAGCTCCACACAGGGGTTAGTATCTATGGCAACCGAGCCCTCTACGGACAGCCACCCCTCAAGAATTCCTCTCCTCAGTAAACAATCTGTGCACGTGAGACGTGCACCAAGTGGAATTTGAAATTAAGGGCAGATTTGAAATCACGTACTCCAAAAAAAAAAAAAAAAGTAAAAGTAAGCCCTTTTTAAGACTTAGCAAAACTTTAATCTTGCCATACCATGGCAACAGGCCCCACTACTGCGGAAAGGGGCTTATAAAAGAGGTGAGTTTGGGTGTGCTTAGAAAAAGTTTAGTCGATCACGGTCTCCAAACATAATTCCAGACGGCTTTATGAGTAGTGTTTCACAAATGATTTTTCTTTTTACTGCCAACAAAAAAATAATCATAAACTAACCAAATAAAAGATTACTGACAACAATAAGTGCTAAAAGTCAGTGTCATGTAATGTACAGTACACTCAGTTACAGCCAGGTACATGAAAAATGCCATTTAAAATATTCCAAACAAAACTGAACGTCCCTTTCTGGTATCCAGACAAGCAACAGTATTAGGATATCTGTGAGGTGTATTTGGTGCTTTTCCCCTTGTTTATTTATAAAAGCAGCATTTCTGCTATGGCCCAAAATGTGATGTATTGAATTTTTGCCGCAGGCCAGGCCAAGCAGAACGGCGAGCTCTGGTTGAGCTGAATGATTTTTTGCTGCTTAATTGACGCTGACGGGGGAGGTGAAACTCAGAGATCTGCATAAAAGACACAGCTTGCCAATAGTAATGTCATATATGCCCCACCACCCCCCCCCACCTTACTAAAACAAAAGCGACACCACACTGGACACAGATCACATAACATACAAAAGCTTTCAAATTGTAGTTGTTGTAATACCTTGAACAGAGCCTGTTTCACACAGACTTTTTTCCCCTGCCTTATAGTGCAGAACTAGTCACTCTTTTATAGGCACACACACACACACACACACACACACATGCACACGCGCACACACACATGCTCTCGCTCTCTCTCTCACACACACACACACACACACTCATGTAAACGTACAAAGGCAGCAACATCTTGACCTAATTTACAACGGCCTCGCGATGAGCTAACAGTAACTGACGGGTCCTCTGCTATTAGCGTTAACCCTTTTCGATTGGAAATATACAGTCCACGCAGGCCTCATGTTGCACACTCACAGTGCAACACTGTAACAGAGCCCCCCCCCTGCCCCCCACCCCCCTCTATTGCAATCTGAAGTCAATGACTGGAGTGTGGGCCATCTGTGCAACACTCGATCGAACGATGACAGAATTACGAGGAGACATCCAAAGGTTGCATGTTTGGATCAAATCGAGACCAAATGTACACTTGCACATTCAATCATCTTGAGTCACTGTGAAGCAGCAAGAGGGGCAAAACCACTCTCTGACAAACCTCCCAGGCCTTACAACACACACCACCACAAAAGCAATCGGCACAGCAGACTGTAACATTTTCACACTGCGTGTTTCCAAATCAGTCCACATCTCATCCACTGACATGTGTATGTGCGTGGCGGTGTCCATAAAGTAAGCACTCCCGTCCAGAACACATAAACAAAAGGAGAGAAATGTTCAGGGGTGCTGGCAAGACTTCTAGCAAGCTCTGACTTTGCTAACGCCACCCTGTTCACCTCACCAACCGCCCCCCCCAAACACTTTTCCACCACTGTGTGACGTGCCAGCCCCCCCCCCCCGACTCAGTTTGGTGACAAATGGGAGACTAGCATGCAGCGTGCGCTAGCCGCAGATGGCAGAGTTCAGCTCCATACACCTACTGTATTTGCCTAGTAATGCTGCCTTTAACCCCGCATCCTGTCTACTGGGTGCATCCGGCCCTATGGATCTCCTCGCCACAAAAGCCCTTCATATAAACTGGGAGAGTGGCTTTCCACCAAAGTGAAAAACAGGAAATTGGATGACATTGTTCAGTGAGCAGACGTCAGCAGAGACAGATATAAAAGGGTAAACAGTTTCCTCGCCGTGGCAGAGGGAGCGGCACGTTTGGAATCTTGGGACGTGTGCCGTCGCTTTGCACAGCTCTGCTCTCGCTCTCGCTCTGCTCTCACTCTCTCTGCCCTCTCTGCGCAGGGCCCGGCCAGCCAGTGAGTGCGGACAGACTAACCCCTGTTGGGTGGAGGGGACACGCATGGCTGGGCGCAAAATGCCAATCACCTGCAGGCTGGCTGGCACACTGCTCTCGCATACTGACGTACGCTGGTATGTGTAAACGGAGAGGGAGGAGCGCTCGGTGCCTGCCACCTCACCCTCGCCGCCCCCCCCCTCGTTCAAGCCGGCCAACAAATTACTCCAATTTTTATTGTTCTGTTGGGTTTTTTCTTTGTCAAATTTGGGTGTGCAGTTTTACTGCCCAGAGTAATTTAGCTTGAAATGAGACGTATCCATCTGCCAAAAGTGTTGGACAAAACATAGAGGTAGAGAGTCACATGCATGTTATGAGAAGACCGCTAACGAATACAGTTATTGAGTTTTGAAGACTGTTTTGACTTTGCACATCAATTTTGACCAAAATTATATTCTCAGTAATGGAAGAAATTACCAAGGCACAAAGAAGATATATGAGCAGAACTGTTAACATGACCAAATACATTTACATGTACCGCCTTCTGAGGAACCAGAGATCAGGCCAGAGTCTATTTTTTAATTAGCTCAGAAATTTAGGGTAAGGCAGCTCTCATAGTCATCTCATTTAGCAAGAGTGTAACACCCTGAAAAGCATCACAGCATTCAATACCCAATTAAACACATGCAGACTCAATACAGGAGTGGTCAAGCACTGTAATCTTTACAAAAAGTGTAATAGTACTTGTCAGGCCCCATGTGTGCATTGCAGCTAATGAGCAAGCACAGATATTACGAAACACCCGCCCACAACCAGGTCTGATATGTTTCAGCTGGCTATCCCAAAGCCACAAATAACAGCAAGCTGCACCAGCAATATGGTCTGAGAAAAAAAAAAAAAACATGGGTAATGTACGTGCCCTCCGTCCAGATGCATTACGTACACTGACCAAGTATGTCACCCGACGGAGCAAAAGAGTTAAGGGGAGTCACTGCTTTCGTAAGTAGGCCACTATGGACTGGTGTCCCAAATACTCGAGAAAATGTCAAACCGACAACTGCTATAGAGTCAACATTCAGCAGCGAAGGTATTATAGCAGGAAAGGGCAGTGAAGTAAATGTTCCCGCCATGTTGTCTCACTACATTGTAGTCATGTAATATGACTCGCAGAAATGGACTATTGTGCAAACACAGGATTCTAATATTCATAGAATTAGCTAAAGCTAAAGTATACAGATACTGAGAGGCAGAATAATCAATGAACAACTGCTGTAATAACTGACTGTTATTGACACATTTACCTGTACCGAAGATTAGGGTGTAGGACTGGGATGTAGACTTTCTTTTGAGAACTCAGTCCGATCCAGGATGACCTAATCCTTATCCAGGATAACCCCATTCTTATAAAAGCACTTTCATTATTCCCTTGCATACAGACTCAACAGCCCCTGGCTTAACACATCTTATCAAGTAAGGCAGAAAAAAGAAATACAAGGGCAAAATGTGTGCTGCTTACACTGTTCCACACCAAAAGAACTCTTCACACAGATTTACTCCTCACATTTAAGAACCACATGCGAGAGATTTCAGTTCCCAGAGCCACCTCCAGACGCAGGGGATTGTTTTTAAAATGGAAGAAGCACAGGCTTTTGTTTTATCATGTGCTCAGTTACAGTACGCTAAGCTCACAGCAGGAACACTCTGACCCCAAATCTGTCTGCCCATTTGTCTTTCCCTTCACAAGATAAAACATAGGGCCTACGCAAACGTATTGTGTTGATGCCCATTTTGTAGAGTCAGCAGACACTACATTATTCCAAAACATGGGCTCAAAATGTCTAAAGACCTGTGATTTGTGTATACGCAGAATCTGAATGGTAACAGGCGCAACTTCAAAACAGTTTCATTATCGAACATCAAAAGCTCATCTCAAATTCAAAAGTGAACCTTACCCACCAGAGAGCATAACTAAAATGGCACTAGATGATAGTACTGTTTCCCCCTCAGAGAAATACTCCTTGGACAAGTGTGATCATTTCAATGTTTTTGGACATGAGAGAAAAAAAGTTCTTGCTTCTTAAGTAAAGATGCATTTCAGTGATATGATACCTGCATTGTATAACATGACATAAAACATAGAGACACTGCTTGTAAAAGCTTTAGGAAGCGTCAAATTTGTAATACAAATGAAGACAAACTTACAAACAGCATAATCTCTCAGACAAGTTACTCCACACACCGAGGCAACCAAACAGAATGAGGTTTCCTGACACTGTGATTGACAGTTCGACCCTCTGCACAACCCAGGCCGCTGAGAATGAATGACATAATAGCGCGAGTGGCTAAGCCACTTTAAGGAACACTGGGTCAGGTGACTGGGATTGCACAACGCTGTCCAACAAGCCCGCTTCAGCTAATGGGGCAAAACTGCACAGACATAACACTGTCACAGAGCCAGCTACACTGTTGTGAGCCTCGACTTGGGTTAACACCCTTTGATGGTGTGACAACCCCCCCCCCCCCCCCCCCACAGCCTAACTTCAACTCTTTTGTCCATCTAACATCTCGGCAATAGATTGTTGTGAAATTATACCGGGAAGTGGTAACGGTACTGGAATGTGTGAACTAAAAGTTGCGACTGGTCAGTACTGGCATAAATGTACTGAAAGCAAAATAATGGTGCCCTATATTTGTGGCAGGTGAGGCATGTTAATCGCATCATACACATGAATAACCACAATTAAATGAGACCAACACACCTACACTAACAAACTATTTGTAAACAAATTCAGATTCCTAGCTAGGTCTTTCGTGGTCTTCCTCAAGGTATTTTTGGCCTTATCCAGATTATGCATCAATCCGCTCTAATACCAACCCAAGCCTAAGCTTCCCTGCACAGAGTTCACAGAACCGTGAACTCCAAACACACCACTCTCACTGAGATGAATTGGCTTGCATGCTGGGCAAACATACAGGGTTGCACATAAATATACCAGAGACTATATGCCTTTACACAGATTACTACACCACCCAAAGCATATCATGATAAGCCAAGCCAACTAAACCAATGAAGGACCAGAACATCACCAAGACCCAGACATGAAATGTGTCCATTCAAAACAACAATCCCCATATAATGCCACAGACTTGTAACTCTCACTGGAGACATGTCAATAAGCTAGCTTGCTTGCCATGCTAACATGCAAAGCTACCAAGAAGCTAGCAGACACAGGAGGGGCATCTTCTTTGCTCATGTCTTCATATAAACAAGTTAACAAAGCACTAGCAGGAAAACTGCTGCACCATGTTCTCAGTCTACTCAACCAACAGCAGACATGAGATACCATGCCTAGTTTTACTACCATTCAACTGCATAAGTTGCTTTCTACTCATCACAGAACAGAGTTTCCCTGGTAAAAACACTGATGTTCGTTACACGTTACAGTTTTCCCCACTGAGCACCATTCAAGTTTGCCAATTAATAGCTCTAATCAGGGTTATTATTTGGCAAAATGGTAATTGGTTATTTGATTGGTCAGTAGAGATATTAATTATACAACGCATAGCTAAATGAGGCGGACAATTACCTTCACAAATTCAAACCCCATGACTTTAATGACAGGACACTTATGATGACATTGGACATAAATCTGAAGACTTGAGAATATACAAAAGTGTTGACAAAATTTGCGAGTAAAACAGCCCTCTTTGCCACAGCATCAATGAACTGGCATCAGCATTATGTTTTACATTTACAGACGAATAAGGCCTTTATTTAGGTAGGTTACATTAAAGAAATCTGACAATTAGTATTAGTAGTGCCTCCACTCAATATTGTACACATCTTGCGAAAATAATTACAGTACTACGTCAGGGAACTCCTCTGAGGCGTTGGTTTCCCCAACTAAATTTTTAGCAACCTAAAAGCAAACAGACTGAGAGCTTTGTAAGTTGGAGGCAGGGCTGAAATGAAAGTGATGGTGCAAAACGTAGGTGTTAAATTTGAGGATGTATGCTGCATTGAGGCAGTTGCAATAGTTTTAAAGTTCAGAGAAAGTATCTCCTCACAAGGAAATAAACATATGGCCAGTGATGGGCAATTTGGCTTCAGAAGCTACAATCCAGTACCGCATATTTGTTCCAGCCATTCAGTAAAATAAGCCGATTCTAATTGGACAATTTCTTCAGGCAGGTAGAGGTGTCAATTGTTGCAACCACATACTACAAATCACCAGGTTTTACCTGTGTACTGTATACAGGTGATTTCAAGTGACTGCATATGCCTATTATGAGTAGCCAAACACTTTGCATGGAGTAAAAGGCTTTGGTCCACCAGGCTGACAAAGACAGACAGGGCATAGGAAACAGAATGGCTGGAAACTGTTTCAATACTGATGTCAAACCTGCACACTTGCATAGCTTAAAAACACAGCATGTCACAGCCGTGTAATTACAGTTCTGCCTTCCAACACAGCATTGCCTGCATGCCAAACACATTTTGGCATTCAAACATTAACACTTCAACCTAATACTGGAAGTACAACATACCATTTTTACATTACAATGACTAACTTCTTTATTAGCAGCAGTACATTTAAAACTGGTGCATTGAACGCATCGCAAGTGACCATATGACCTGGGGTTGCAATGAGATTAATGTGCTTATACCAGCATGTTATGTCAATAACACATTCCTGCCTGCTTCTGAAAAAAAAGGAACACAGGCCTGGATCGGAGAGTAAACACTTTATGGCTCCTTGTCTTGGAATAATAGTGGATTTGACAATCTAAAGAAGTAATCACATGCCATCTCATGATTCAAACCTTCAAACCTTCAGGGAAGAACTTGGTGAATACGGCCTTATTTCAGATGACTAGCTCAACTACAATGAGAAGGTCTGTTCCTGTACTGCACTCACCTTAACTGACTCTGGTAACTGAACCAATATGTTAAAGAAAAAAGGTAGCCATGCACTGTTTTTCAGGAATGAAGGCAAAGGATGTTGACTCGAGTCCGCTGATGTCTGGCTTTTTTTACTCAAATATGGAGAGCAAGGTCTGAGATGTTTCAGAGTGTTAAAGGTGGCTGTAGATTCTGTCACATTCTGTAGTATTTTCAGTGTTTTTAATTTAGGGATTACAATGCATTTTTTGTCCTCACATGCCATATCCGATAAAATAAGAATGCACAAATATTCCATTCTATTTGTAGTAATGTTTATGATTTAAGATCAAATGTTACTTTTTCTATTAACATGCTAGGAATTTTAAAGTTGTCAAAAAATATCCAATGACAGCAAGCCATAATAAAATCATTGAAATCCTAACTAAATTTGGTAGCACGAAAAGGAAAGACATTTGACACAAGAATCCACACTGAACTGACATCTGTGTGCGCCAACAGCACTATGTAAGACAGCCTTTCATGTGATGACATTTAAGTCCATTCATTTTCAATTCAACTCAACAGCTACCCAGCAAACCCCAGTGTTCAATAAGGCACTGTGTTCTATGACGTAGCACTATTGAAACTTCGCCAGTGTAACTGGAATAGCATCTAAGTGAATCTCTGAACGAGGGACAGCCAGGGCCTCACAGTCTCGTCGTCCAGAGCCAAACAAGTGGAATTGCAAATACACTTGGTGGTGCATAGACCCATAGAATCCAACTGAAAGACCTTAGAGACAGAGGTACTGGGGCACAGTTTGCTGGAGAAAAGCAATGGATTGGACACAAACATCACAGTTTAGAGAAGTCTGTAGTTTGTGTAGTTCTTTTTTGTTTGCAGGATAGACATCTGGTACTATCTACTCAATGTATTTTTTACAAAATCAAAAAGCCAAAATGGGAGAAAAAAATATTTCTTTTTACTACAAGTTTTGCAATATTACCATCAGCATCTGAAATAAAATGCTGAAGAACATGCCAGTCAACACGCCAGTCAGGCGACACTCATTAATGGTGTTAATGATGTGCCTAAAATTCAGCTCTCAAACAGATTTGCTTTGATAAACAGTCTAGCTGGATTGAGATGGGTATGATAACTCCTGCATTGCAAAACAATATCAACCAAGGAAAGCAAGCACTTTGCAGTGCAGTATTTGCTGAATGAACATCTGAAACAGCCAAAAGTGCAGAGAAAAAGAATAGGAGAAAACTTCCTATAATACTTACAGAAAAAATTGATTGTTTTAATCTTTTCCTTTGTCATACATATATATTTCTTAGAGTGCTGGACCAGATTGATGACTAATCAAAAAAGGTTGCACGTTACATGTGCAAAGCTGCATATTTCCACTGAAACAAAAAAACAACACACGCAACAATGGCAAATCTGCCTTGCCCAATTAAACTTCAATACTGTGTTGATCTCTGCACTGGCAGTCACCAGTGCAGCTAAACCCTGCCGACTACCTGTGAGATTCAACAGCAAATGTGCCTGACTCCATTCCCCTGCCTAGGGAACTGTGCCAAAACGCTGGACCACAAAGCCAGATATCACCACGCATGTTCCATGCATGTTCTAACTAAATACTTTACATAATATACTTTATACTTTACATCACAAATTATTTTACTGTCTATCCGCCTATCCAACTGCCATATTTTTATTCATCCTTGGCTTTACTTTCACACCACCTAGCTTCACAAGCAATTGAGCACTGCCCACAATGCACTCAGGTCTCGCGGGGTCACTGAGCCACGCTTCTTTCAGCTCAGCCGCACAGCTTCCTCTCCACACGTCCTTCGTCCTCACTGCCAGCAGAGATAACACTTTGAGAATGACATGGCAAAACTACACCATGCTCCCCCTCTTCTCCCCTCCCCTCTCTACTCTACTCTACTCTACTCTACTTTTCTCTCCCCTCATACAGAGGGCCTCATGTCTTCATGCAGGCTGCTCATGTGAAGCATAGACGTAAGGCGGACATTATTTCATATGGCTGGAAATACTATCACCAAGGAGGTCAACAGAATCCTTGTACTGTTTTTTTTCTGAACTGTGAAGAGCAGAGAAAGTTATTTTTAAAACAACTAGAAAATGTCTCTTGATGTCCATGGTTTTTAAAGGCCTTAAAGGCCTTAAACGCCAAATTAATCCTGAGCTCTAAGGGGAAAAAAAGATCCAAAATGTAATGTATGCCTTTTCACAAAATATCCAGTGAGTATGACAATGTAAGTTAGTATTCATTATATGACATTTCAGAAGTTGGGTTATCAAGGACAGAGAGCTAAACTACAAGTAGAAGAGTGTTCCAAGAATAGATTGCAATACTCTACTTGCTACTGTATACTTCATTTGCGATACGGGCCTAGGTTTAAAAAAAAACACAGAGGTTAACAAATGATTTGCTAAATAAAGAGAAGTTGATGACACATGAGAAATGGGATAATCAATTGTGCAATCAACACTGTTTATACATTAAAAGGGAATATGGTGACCCAGTTCTGAATCTGCAGTTAATGTTCATCATCTAATGTGCCATAAACAACCATTACAGATGACAAATGGCAAACAATAAGCTGGTGACTTATTACACAAAAGACAAATTTGGGATCCGGAGTCCGTATGACACACTTGGCAAACGACGTTTGAGCTCAGCTGTACCTTATCCAAAAGGACCGTCTCCTAAAAAAGCCAAAATAGGTCAAAAACTAGACTGGCATTTACAGAGTGCAGACCTCTGTGGAGGCCTATAGCCCTATGATATCTCACAGTGTTAACCAAAGAACAAAAAAAATAAAACAATTTACAGTGTTAAAGTTCTTCCTGGGGGCCATACCAAACCTAGTCATTTTCATTACATTTAAACTGGTATTGTTTTCATATCCCTGCTGTCAGACCAACAAACAGACAGACGAACAAACATACTCCACTAAAAAAAAAGTATAACCTCCCTGGGAGGAAGGAGATAAACATGCCAACTAAGACATGGTAACCCTACACTAGTCCAGTGCTGTCAACCCAACTCACTGGCCAACAGTTGGAAAACAATTCCTTCGTTATGGCTACGAGTACAACAGCAGACAAATGGGCAAAGAGCCACAAGGGGGAGAGAGAGAGAGAGAGAGAGAGAGAGAGAGACAGAGAGAGAGAGAGAGAGAGAGAGAGAGAGCGAGCAAGAGACCCAGAGATAAACAGAGGGAACACTGGGAGGGGGGCGACAGAGTGAGAAAGAGAGTGAGAGATTGAGAGAGAGAGAGCAAGTGGTTGGGGCTCTCCTTTTGCTTGCCTTTAGCTCCAAGAGGAGCAACACAGTGGATTAATTCATCAGCCAACTAAGACTTTGCCCTACTCTGGAATAAATTATCCAATGAGTCTCAGCTTAGACGCTCACAAAGGCATTCATCACAGTGTTCAGCCCGACCAGGGCAGCACATGAGGGCCCACAAGAGCAAGGAACCAGGAATTAATCTGAAGGAGCTCCCCCACTTCCCTGGCGAGGTCTGTCAATTGAATTAGAGTGTAAAGCTCTAAGCGGTAGACAGATGTCTTCTGAAAATCAACTGCATGATGCATCAATTGGTGGGTTCTGAGGTACAAAGGCGAAACTCCAGTGTTCTTGGCATGATCCCCCTTCAAAACTTTACTGGATTGCTAAAATAACCCCAGAGATAAGAGTAGAGGACATACTGGGAGGGGGGGCGGCCAGCCATGAGGGATACTGGACATCAAGGCCAGATAAACTCTTGTCTGTTTAGAGGAAGCATCGGTCCTTTCCCCACACAGAGAGTTCTGCCCACTGGCAGAAATGCTCTCAGACAGACTAAGAAAACGCCATCGTCAGAGACCTTGTACTTGACTCTTATCACTGTCCAATGGCGCTGTGCCCTTGACACAGACTTTTAACTGCTCAGACTTCTCCGGTTTCAGGCGTTTAGGCAAGCAAACGTAGACCTGTGACCAGAGAGAGCCCCCTCATTCAACTGAAATAACTGCCCGTGCAAACCAACTGTCAAAACAAAGGCTATTGCTCTGGCCAAAACACACACCATCCAAGACTGATAAGCGCAATCCTGACACATGCTGCACACAGCACCACGTGAGAAGGCAGACAGACCCCGTAAACCCTTAAGACTATCTGATGTGGAAAAATGAAGACTCTACTGAAGAACAATATGTTGTATTTAAATCATAGTGGTGGTCTCAGCACACTGCCCAAGGCAAAGGAAGCCTACAACAAGGCTAACCCCTTTAAAAGGTGTGAGGTTTTTGACCATTCTAAAAAGGAACACATTGTACAACAATGGAAGATTCTAAAATTCCACTTTATATTCTATGGAGCCCAACATTCTTTAGAACTTTCATCCTCTTCTCAACATTCTCATTACACTGGTGTGACGATACAGCCTTTAAGGCTAAACTAAGCCTTGACAGGAGCATCTGAAATGTCATATGCTTTGAAAGGAAGCCCAGACCAGCTTGGTCACACAGTATGGTTCCTAATGACACACTTGTACGCACAACACATTAGACTGGTCAGAAGATCAGCGCATACCAGACTGAAGAAAACACTTTGTATTTCTACTTGGCTATTTCACCTAATCATAACCAAGGCACATTTCTAAGGCAGTGAACAGCGTTTAATCAACCATAAAAATTCTTATTGATTACATAAGCCCTACCAGGATATGCAGTCTATGAACAAAAGACACAAAAGCCTTTTGAGGTGGGTTTGATCCTCCACAAGTAGGCCATGAGACACACACACAGCATCAACAATTGAAACCTGGGGCCCCTTCTCAATTTAATTTGATTTCTACTCAATTTGCCATCAGTGCTCACACTACAAGGTATACAGTCTATTTTGTCAAAGGCTGAGTGTTCCAACTGATGTATGGGCATTCGTGGAAAACAGTCCAGACAAACTTTGTTGCAGTTCTCCAAACCTTTAGGTGAGTCTCGCATTGCCACCCACTATTATAGAGTATGACTCCGCCTGTTCAATAGTCCATACTGCAGGAGCACCTACTAAGGTAAACACACGCTTCTACCATAATCTGGCTTTTAATCTGTGCTGAACAACAACCATATGGAATGTTGGTGTAACCAAAAACCGCAACTGACTCTCCCAAATTAAAACAAAAATGAAATGAAATATGCTTCATATACAGTGTAAACGTGAAAGTAATATTAAAAACAAAACTAAAATTGTAGACGAGAACTAGAAATACGGTCACACTAAGCCAATGCGCAATTTTGAAATATATCCACATTTTTTGTGACCTAGGGAAAGTTGGTGAAAAATATATTTGACTTTTTCCAGTATCTGCTTGGTAGTCAATCAATTAATTATGTATTAAGATTTGTTTCAATAGTTAATCCAAAAAAGAAAGTACAAAAGACTTCCCTCTTAATTTGCCGGCAGCAATGAACAATAGTAAAAAAGACAGTAACATGCACATGACATCAACTGATCCCGCTGGGTCACAGACAGTAATGTTACAGAGTTATGAGTCACATATTCACACAGTCCTATTCTTACAAACAACCCGAACCAATACAGCAGCTCATCACAGACTTCTACACATGCTTTGGTGATTTTCAGAATGCACATTATTATTATTTGCATTATCGGTAGTAGTATTATTATTAATGCCTATAATAAAATAGCACTGTGCATGTGTGCCCACACATTGACACAAAATACACCAGTAGTCCGATATAGCACATGTATGGAAACATAAGTTCACAAACCTAATGCATCCTCCTCATTTCTGAATACAATCAAATCAAAGCCACAGGCTAGACATGCCAAAATGTATGCAAGACTGTTATGCTCAACACTAACCAATCAACCTAGCTATTTGATGATATCCCTATTAAGTACATGATTTTAATGAGCAACTTACATTTTAAATTTGTGGTAATGAAATAGTATTTCATAATGCAAAATACGTACAAATGGATAAATTATTATAATAAGTATTGCAACAGTAGATCTATAGATGTGCTGCTTTTGTACAATCATATTAAATGGGTGCATTAAAATGGCAGGTTTATGACTTGTGTTTTTTCCGAATTTCATGGCACATGCACAGCTCCACAACGGGACGATTATGACCTCAGTGTTTGCGATTCTGAACTGTAAGCTGAAGTCATGATGGTTTTCCTTTGATTGTTTACACAGTTACAGTTGGATATATTCCAAGACCACATCAATTAGAGGTTTGGTCATCAAAATGCGAATGCACACCTCACTGATTTTTCAAAGGGCCTTTGTGGAGTTTGAAATATGCAAGAAATATTTTTAGGCTTAAATTCATAAATGACTTAACATACAGATAGGTCTACAAGTCCGCAGAGGGGAAAAATTCCCATCAGAATATGCTGGGGACCTTGACCGTGTTGGAATGCATGCGCTGAACAAAAAATACAAATAAATCTCTCCCCTAACACATACAAATTAACATGGCCATCTGATACTGTTTGTTCCTGCCTCCACTCTTAGCACTAACGGCAATGTCTAACCTAAGACCACCATGTCACAAGATCTCTCACAGTACAGCAGCTCGGCACACAGTGTGTGTGTGTGTGTGTGTGTGTGTGTGTGTGTGTGTGTGTGTGCCCCAATAGGCCCCTCACAAACAGTTACACTAGGCCTGGATTTGTTTTTATTTACTAACTTGTCTTACTTTAAAGATCATTTGTTGAATATGTTCACTGAAAGCAGTTACATTTGTCATAACTGTGATAGCACATGATAATTTTTCAATGACAATCTGTTGACTGGGGCCTGTAAAAGCCTACACCTACCATGCAAGTCTGAGTGTGTGCTTGTATACTCATGAAAGACAACTAAACAAGCTACAGCAGTGAAATGAAATTTACACAACAGCCACTAATTTTATGTTTTTAACGCTAAGGGCAAACCATTTCATTGCATGTATAGACAGTAGCACCAATATGCGGTGAGTAAGTAGGCCTACACTGCTGTACGTGTCTTTGGCTGTTTTTTTCCCACCCAGTCCAGATAATTTAGTACACCACAAATATGTCATATTACGCTATTGTCGGACATCTGAAAATTAGATTAATTCAACCCCCTTGACTGTACGGATGACAGTTCAAGCAGCAAAATCTGTTCCACATCCACAGCGAGGCTACTGACACAGAGATGATTTCACCGGTGAGTAAAACGGTAATTTGAGTGCATTACAGTCCTGTCTTTGCTTTACCTCAACGCCATTTACATTGCATGACAGCAGTATGTAGGTTAGTTAGAGTCGATCGAGCCTTCTTTAAGCTGTAGACTACATCCTAGACATTCATTTCATAAATCATTGAACTCTAAGGGTGTTGTCAGAACGTTATCTTGATACACAACGCTGAAAATGATAAAGAAAAATGTACACATATTGGCCTGGGCGACACTCACACGAAACCGAAAGGGATGCTTGATGATGATGTCAAGATCCTGTGAACCAACTCGGCTGTGAACTATTTGATAGGTGGAGACGAACCATGTGTCACAATGTCGCCAAACTAAGGGAGATTTTGCAAACAATTACCAAACCCATGTGGGGAGGGGTGGGTTAGAGTGCTTTATACAAGGGAAACATTATAGTCCGACCTCGATAGGTCACAGCTGGCTGCATTAAAGTGGAAAATGTCCAAAAAGTATTATGTCATTTGGATATGCTACACGGTAAAGCAAATGGTAGTTGATATTGGTGTGTTGTGTTTAAGATGAGAAAGAGAAAGGAGGGGATTTAAACCCACTTTATCAGTAGAAGCAGCGTGTACTGATCTCACCTTGTAACTTGAGGGTTTAATTGGTAATCCTTGGGCTGGATTTCCTTGCTGCTGAGATTGCTGAGTGGTATTGGTCTGCTGGGGCGAGTGGGACTCCTCGGACTCTTTTCCACGATAGACCACCCTATCAGAGATATGAATGCTTGAAGCACAGCCCATGCTTCAACGCCACTATAACCAATTCCTTTGCTTAAGTGCTCTGCTTCTGCCCTCCAGTTATTCAGTTTCTCCTTGACGTCTTCTTTCTTTCCTTTTTTTTAATCTTAATGCAAAATTCTCTCCACCGCTTCCCTCACAGAGACCATGAATAATATATCTTCCTTCCCCCCACCCCCCAACCAGGAAACAGATTTCCTTTCTGCCTTTTACATGAAGTAAATTATAGACAGTATATTTTGTTTCAAAGTGGCGATTTTTTCCTCGCGAACATGAATCCCGTTACTCTTCAAATCGACAAGTCAATCCCATATGCTATTTATCTATTACTCTCCTCGCGCTCCTCTTCGTACCACATCATTTGGACATTCTTAACTTTGCTCTTTACTAGTAAACGCCAGTTCTCCTTGGTTTATGTAATAGTTTTATCCATTTTCGTCCGTGCCTTTCGGGTTGTGTCGCCTTCTCCACCCAAAAACATCCAATTTAGTGGGATGTCCTCCTTTCCTTTCACAATCTGGTTACCCACTTCAATTCAAGACATTAGGCATAAACCGGTTCTCACGACAGTTTCCTCCACTTCTGTGTCATTCATCATCAACAGGCTCGAATATTCACCAAGCATAGTGTTCCTCCGGCATTCGCTCCGACTTGAAGGCTCCCCCGTGCAACAAAATGCGTGTAGTCCAATAAAACATTCCATTTATCTGCCAAGAAAATAACTATTACGAAAAATATAATTCATTCCGTAAAGCCCCATTCAAGCGACCACTGTCAACGTGGAAAGAAAAAAAAATCCTCAATAGGTTGAAGCATTAGAAAGGGGCAGCAGTGAATCAAAGGCCCACAATTTTTTCCCTCTTTCAGAAAAAAAAGATGTAGAGGCTGTCAAATTATCTGTGGTACCACCTCTGCCTAATGCAATCGCACAAAAACAGAAAATGATATACGGCGTTAAGTTTCAGGTTCCCCAAAAGGAAATCTTGTGTTGGTCATTTTTAGACGTAAAGGTAGAAATCAGCCACATAATTGTGTTTTCTGTTAGTCTTTCTCTGCCTTACTCGCGTTTGCCCTTCCAATTCTTCAGCAGTGCTTGACAGCAGCAGATCCAATAAAAGCACCCGCAAGGATTGACCTCCAGCCTTTACTGACGTTAATGCAAATGAGCTGAACAGAGCTAATCAGCGACAGCTAGCCCACAGCTGGGAGGTACCCGTTTTCCGAGGGAACTTTGAAAATGTGCTGCAATTGCTAACGATTTAGGTACTAACATTGCGTGTATTCGACACAATTCATATCGCCAAAAGCTGTTTTCCATTCCACGAGGATTTAATGGACACGTCGAGCACAGGTTTGTGTTAAATAACGCACAGCTCTCGTGGGTTTAAACGGACACGGCTAGGATTTTCTGCTTTCACGTGACTTTCTTTTCACCTTTCCTTGTCCAGTGCATACGCTTAGTCGCTGTAGAGTACAACATTTCATCAGCGACTCCAAATACATTTCTTCACATTAGCCTGTAGGTTCATGCATTGCTTATAGACTACGCTTTACGCCAGTTAAGTCAAGAAGTCAAGTCGGGATACAGATATTTTTTTATTGTTTCACTCACACTAACCACGTTAGTTATGCCTGACGGAAGTGAGCTTGACAAACCATTAGTAAATTTAAATAAATGAACGACTTTAACCCTCTACCACACGCTTACATACACTGCCGACGTGTCGCATTTTGTTCAGAACCACAAAGTATTGTAAGTATTATAGAAATGAACAGTTATTTCTATTTAAGTCATGATATTTAATCATTAAATTGAATGTACACTTGGTTGATTAGAATGTAGGCGTTTATACTGAGGCCTATATTTAAACAAAGCATAACCATGGTAGTATAGTCAGCCCTGGGCCAAGGATTACTGTGCCTTGACTGGTTACTGCATGTCTCTCTGACTGACATCCCCCTTACCTAGTAAAACGAATCACTTCAGTCTGATCCCCTGGTTTGGAACTAGGGAAATCCTTTATTTGACCCAGCTCCTTAATAAATTAACACCTAATTGATGGAAAGTTCTGAATCTCCAGACCAGACTGCAAATCCCTATAAGCCCAAATGAACCTCTGCTGGCCCAGTTACACACTAGTAACCCCAGATAGGTCTCACAGTGGTCAGAGGCAAGCATCTGTTTCACTTATTAGGGTCATCATATAATGGAAATATTCAGCCATTAGTGAAGTGCACACTACCATTATAGTGCATTAACATGTGACAGGTTTAAAATTAAATTGGTATGGTATCAGTATGATAAAGTTAATGTGTGTTTGCCCATTCTTCATTAATGATTTTTTGATTTATTGGCAGAAGTTGGCAGTAGCCTACTTGTTCGCTTTGGGCTCCTGTCATGGTGCCATGGTGTGTGCTATTCACCAGTAGATGGGAGTGGTGTGCTTAGTCAAACTATTGTGGGGGTATTTTCTCAGTCATTATCTATGTACTTGGCTGTATACATAAAAATGTATATACTTATAATTATTAACTATATCTATAACTATGCAATTATTATATAGTTTGGCAACCGAATGTGTTCACTTTGTGTGCAGTGTGAATGCTCACCTGTCTGTTATCTCTATTGTTTAGTTAAGACCGAGACTCCATTTACACTTGGTTCTGGAATGGATTTTGGGTAATGGAATCACAAGTGGTGGTACCAAATACAATTTTAAAGGTTCTATATGTCACAACAAGTAATCATAAAATGGTCTAGATGTCACCAGAGATTGAGGAAACATGTTAAAGTGAAATACTGCATCACTGACAACAACAATGCAGCCAGAATATTTGCACTTTAAAACTGAATTTATTGCCTGCAATTTCTGCTTGTTTGGATTTTGTGTTTTGCCTCTAGAGGGAAAACGGCTTTCCAATATTTTAAAATTAATTGCAATCCATACATATAGCACCTTTAGAGGTATCATTGCATTGTTTTTTTTCATGAAGTTTGCAGTGGTCTCCAGTATTAATAATGAATGCCCTGTCAGCCCGTTTTTGTGAGGAAAATGCTTTAGTGCTCCTGTTTCAGGCTGTTCTAGTTTGGTGGAGGAGTGAGGCGGGGAGAATGACAGGATTTCAGCTACGCTAGTCAATGGCCACCATTATTCAAACCATATTTGGTCATAGCACACCAAATAGAAGATCTAAATATTCTAAACAAACACACCTATTTACCTATATTTGGTGCGTTATTCCATCTTTTTTTTTTCAATGACTGATGGAGGCAATGGGGGTAGAGAACATTTATACGTGCAGCATGCATATGTAACTAAGAGTGACCTGTCGTATTTAAAAAGAGCAAGTACTAAATGATTTCTTGGGGAATGACACCTTTAAAGATTCACCAAAAGTCATTGTAACCCAGTTGCTTAAACTACTTGCCCAAGTGGTCTGAGATGCATTTGACCACATTCTGTCTGTAGAATACTCTGTCTACACTACTGTCTGCCTGTAGTGTAAACTCTAATGTATTCTACTGTCTCCCTAACATGAGTTCTAATAGAAGTGGCAAACAGGATGTGAAAAAAGTGGTCAAAAGCTTCTGTGCCAGCACATCTTAATTAGTTGTAGGTATAGATGGGAGTGTTCTTGTCGATTGTCTAATACACATTTTGAAATCACATTTAAACTTGGTCAAATCACAACACATGAGTCCAATAGCAAATTATGTCCTGACACTATTAAATACAGTTCCCACAAGAGGTCCTCTTCAATACCGATAGTTTCTGTGTAACTATAAATAATGTGCTACAGGTTATACAGTGTTGAAAGCCAGTCAGTTACATTTTATTTAAATATTTGCAATATCTTTTTTATGGTAAAATCTGGAGAAAATGGTAAATTATTCATTAATTAAAAAAACAGTAGGCCTGTCATTCCAACCTCTGCCCTGCAATGTATATGCATCAACATCTTTCTGATGCTTGATTTAAACTTTACACATGCAGATTTAGCAATGGCATTTGTTGCCATGTATTTAGCAGTACCAACTGTAGAGCTAATTGTATTGACACTATTGCAGCATAACATAACATTTAAAGGTGTCTGCATGGTTTTTTATTAATTTTGCGGTGGTCGCTGGAAGTAATGAAGGCCCTGTGAGCCGGTGTTGGTGAAAAAAATGCTTCAGTGCTCCTGTTTCAGGCTGTTTTAGTTTGGTGGAGGAGGTGCGCGGGAAGAACGACAGGATTTTAGCTATGCTATTCACAGGCTACCATCATTCAAAGCACATTCAGTCATAGCACACCAAATGGAAGCTCTAAATGTTCTAAACAAACACACCTACTTACCTGCATTTTGTTAGGTGAATGTGTGCTGCAATGAGATTCCTCTGGTCATCACAACTTTGATATGGTTTTTTTTCCAATTCACAAACTTACATCACTTTGGGTGTCCTTTTGCTATCCGCTCGTTATTCCATCTATTTTCTTTGATTGACTGATGGAAGCAATAGGGGTAAAAGAACAATTTCACATGCAGCATGCATATGCAACTTAGAGCGACCTATGGTATTTCAAAAAGAGCAAGTACTAAATGGGTTCTCATGGAATGACACCTTTTAAAATAAGCACATTTTCGTAAAAGACTGGGATTACAAAGAGTTCAGTAAAAGTTCACTTAATGTCAACAGTACTTAATTTCCACAAAATACTTGGAATACTTCATGGTATCCCATTTGCTTGCATGCATGCTTTTCACAAAAAACTGAATACAGATTATGTATTATAAGTACAATGTGTTATTCTCTATGTCTTATATTTAGTAGTTATCTGCACATATGAAAGATATTTTCTTTGGGTATGTTATCATTTGGCCCTATGTTGGTTGCTTTAGATCATGTGAAGAGTACAGTTTGTACATGCATAACTATCCTGGTCAAGTTATTTTAAAATACTAAATTAAAATATTAAGAACTTATTGACCTCGTGCTAAAACTACTAAAGTCTTGGCAGGTGATATTGATAACATTACCCATGCAATGCAAATATATTAGTCAGCGCCTGGTGCTTGGGCCACGTCATATTTGAGAATGATTAACAGACTTTTGCAGCTATCTAAAACCTGTTACCTGATGGGAAACATATTTACTAGGCAAGAAATGTAGTCTTCTCTGTGTAAGCGGTAGAGGTGGATTGCAAGTTCATACAGTAAAAATGCTGTATGCATTTCTGTACCCTGTAACCCTTGTAAGTATTTCTTCTGTGCAGTTAACACAGGTGATTTAACTACTTAGTGGATCTACCCGTTTGATGATTTGTATGTTCATGAGTATCAGCTGGTTAAAAAGAAATGGTTGGATCACATATGTTGCAGGGTTTTTACTTTCTGAATCTGGGATCTCTAGTTCTACCAATCTGTGTTTTTGTTTGTAAGTGTTAAAAAAACAAGCTGACCCATGTTATGCATTAGAATGCAAAAAAAAAAATCAAAGAACTGTCTATCTGCACCTTTTTTTAAAAAGCTATGCTCCATGAGTATTCAGTGGAGACATTAAATCTTTTAAACCCATGGTTAGATTTATTAAAGGTGTGTCATATGAAGGTAAGACTTTTAATACTACCAAAGCCTCACTACATAGACAAATACATGAGTGGTAGGCCAAAGTTTCTTATGAGCTCAATACAGGTACATCAGGTAATTTACAAAATGATTAAGTACAGTGGTAAGGAATGGACTGTAAAACCTAGAAATGTGTTTGCAGATTGCTGGTCTGTATGGGACAAGTGTGTTGCAATCGGTGAGGAATACAATATGTAATGTACAACTCATCAGAGTCAGAAACACCCTTTTAGTTACCATGCTGGAGAAATACTAAAGAAATGACTGCAGTGGGAGTCCTGAGAATTCCTCAGAGGTGTAAAATCCCGGGTTCAGACAGTAAAAACCCTGCCACAAATTTGATCCAACCAGCTCTGAATCAGCTGATCATAATGAGCACTCAAGACAGGTAGATCAGCTACTCAGTGAAATCACCTGTTTTAGAAGAAAAATGTGGCAGGGTTTTTACTTTCAGAACCCGGGATTTTACACTTCTGGAATTCCTTTTGACTGCTTTGAATAATTTGAACTATTTCGAAAAGTGATTGGTCAGTCATAAAGCGGTATTAAATGGTGATGCGCACACTATGTTCCATAAACCTCTTGTTTCTACTTAAAATAGACAAAACACATTTTAATGTTTCACACGTTTGTTTTATTGGTTGTTTATTTACTTCAAAGCTTAGAAAACCTAGAGCAATCTAAAGCCATTATCATATCACATCCTCTTCTGAAAGTTTCGCTACAGACAACCACTTTGTAATGAATGAATGAGCAAATGAATGACATCTCAACTTCACCTAAAATATGAAGAGGAAATCTACAACTTTAAAGGAAAATTTCCTAACAAGCGCATGCAATTAAAAGTATGCTCTATGCACATGTATGCAGCAAAGCACATGGTGAGATTGACCATACCTGGCTCAAACTCAGTATTGCAGATGACCCCTGAGGCAAAAGGCATATTTGATACAGACTTTAAAAAAATTTGCTGCATATTGTATAAAAAAAGTCATTTTGGGGATATATATGCCAATAACATCATATAAAATATTTACATTAGCCTTGTCTTTTTTTTTCAAATACTTATTGTTATACAGCATAATTTTTATGACCTGCTATGACAACATTAATAATACTTTAGAAAAGGTACAAAATTTAAAAAAAAAAGTTCACTGAAGAATTATTAAGACATTAGTAATATGTTTTGCAAAGGAGGTAGAAAACGACCCCCATTTTGGTTTGTCCTGATAGTCTTGCTGGAAATGTACCCTGCCCATTTTTGCTAATGACAGAAGTCATGCTTACAATAAGTGTTATAAACCACAGCTGGCCAGAAAGGCAGTAGTTATTGAGACGATAATGCTAATATGATTGTTGCTGTTTCTGTTATTTCAATACTTGCGAAAGCTTCAACACATAGCTTTTTAATAAAATCAACATAGTTCAGGCTTTAAAGTTTTTGAGCAAGGAAACTCCTCATAGATTATTTTTCTTTTTCTTTTTCCAAAAATAACATTTTTGGCTCAATAAGAACTGCTTATTTCTGGCCTGGCTAGTGGAAATAAGACTGCAGGGTACCACGGCGACGGACATCAGTTGTCCAGCAGTGGAAACCACCTCCAAGGGAGTTGGCATGACGAATGCTCACCTTCACCGTCTCAATGCCTTTTGGAGGAGAAATACAGTTCAGTGGTCACAACTAGAAAAAAGCTCGGACAACAGCTTCAAGCTAAAATTCAAGCTCTAACTTCTGTGATATCCTAGAGGAAGAACTGACTTAGACCAGTATAATCTTCCTTATCTGTCTTTTAGAATAAAAATGAGATGTTTTTGACTGCTAATCAGAGGTGTCAATCGCGGGTTCAGAAAGTAAAACCCTGCCACAAATTTGATTCAGCTACTCAGTGAAGTCACCTGTATTAAAAGGAAAACTTGGCAGGGTTTTTACTTTCTGAACCCAGGATTGACCCCTCTGCTACTAATCTATAAAACTTACCAAGGCTCTCAAACAACTTATGGATGGTGGTCTCATTGGCGTCAACCATGACTCGTTTCTCATCCAGCATCAGGACGTTCATGGACAGCCACTTGGAGGACATCCACAGAGGATGATCTGCCAAAGGAGTAACGGTGCTCATTTAAAAAGTCTAAAGACGCATTTGTGAATACCACAAAACTTAAACTCTAATTGCTCACTAATTTCAGAGTTCAATAGGATGTATGTCATAAATAAGAACTGATTATGATCACATTATATAATGTCAGTAGAATGAATGATGACAGGCCCATGGTGTTCATATGACTACTAACCTATGCTAATGTTGCATGACATATACATGACTACCAGTCTATGGCAATATTTTATGACATGTCCCTACTTGTTTATTTTGGCCTTTAAAACCATATCACATAACCAAACCCACCATCTGGAATCAGAGGTGTTGGGGGCTTTGCCACTGTCCAGCCTGCCTTCTTAAACATCTCAACCTGAAAGAGAGAATATATCATCAGGTTTCACTGCATTCCCGCATGGCTCCACAGGAGGGCGCTACACTTGCATGTAAGACGAGCCGAGCTCTGACGTGTGAGATAATCAGAAACCTTTAGCTCTGGGAAGCTTTACTGTTCTTCGATTTTGAGAGCTGTTGCTCACTCACACAGGCCTCCAATTGTCAACAGTCTGACAAACACTAGATATTCATGTAGGACATTATCTTTACTTTGTCATTGGTGTCAACTGACATATTTTACTGAACCCCAAAGGTTAATGGCAGACCTAAATGGATATGTTTCCAGGGGTGTCATCAGGAAAGGATAAGTTAGAAGGACGATTCTAAGTAGATATCTTCCACTTGTACCCACCTGGTGACATGGGCGATCCGGGTTGGACAGCACCAGGCCTGGACCAATGATGTTGAAGGTGGCATCGATATGCATGGGGTTGGGGTCCTTGAAGGAGATGATGTGCACCTTGTAAGTGGGAGCAAGGTGCCGACGCATCCACTCAATGCCCATGTAATTTGTAACCTGTGGGGGGAAAATTGCCATAAGAGAGCACTTTATTATGCTGCAGTATCAGGATACTCTATCCAGTACCACACTGTAAAATGTAAAGCACAATGTGAACTTAAAACAATCAAGGCAATGCGCTGCAGGAATCTTTTTACGTTGGTTGAACTTGCACTTGCATTTTTGAAGTATCAAAAACAATGTCATGCATTCTCATTATATTTGAAAAACGGCAAGTTCAACCAATATAATGGATCCATTAAATGTGTTACCTTCACTTTTTAAGTTGATTTTATGCTTCACCTTCAACAGTGCAGTCAGTTATATGTGAGAATGACTGACATACCTGACTCCTTTGCACAAAAATATCAGTCCCAGCCCGAATGAAATCAGCAGCGTCGAAGCATGGCTCGTGCTCCGTGGTCACAAACTTGCCCTGGGCAGCCAGCTTGTGCCGGTCCTCTACAGTGCGGATTGGGTAATCCTAAAACACATGCACAGATGTACCATTACTGTGGGGTTTTTTTCTTTCCCGGTTTTTGTTTATTCATACTATGTTTCTTAACATAGTCACAGTGATATATTCCGGATAAACAAAAAATATACAGAAGGGAGAATGTTCAGAAATCAACAGGAACTTTCAGTGATTGTAATAATAAGGTGTAACTTACTTACATTTACTTCATCACATATAGAAGCTTTATATTTAATTTAACCGAGGTCACCTCAACTGCATTGAAAGCTTTGACTTACCTGATCGTATAGCTCATCAGCCATAGTGGGTTTAGGAGCAGTGGTCCACTTGGCCCCTCTCCTGAAGTAGTCCTTGATGAGAGGCCTGTATGCCCTGTACTCAAAGAACCGGGCCCTCCAGGCCATAGGAGCCTCGATAATCTCATTCCCAATCACAATAAGGATATCTCTGGGCATGGCAGCATACATTCCTAATGGGGAACCACAAAATCATCTTATTTCCCAATAGATTACACATATGGTATGTTGACCAAATGTTATTTTATAACATGTATTTGTATAATTCATTTGTATAACAATATCAAATAATATATCAAATGATAACTTTACCAGAAGAAGTAAAATCTGGTGTTTTGTACTCCAAAGACCAGTCAATAGGTTCTGGTCTCTTGACAATAACACCCTCGTGGCGAAGAATATTGCACATTTCCTCAATTTCAGCAACAGCTTTCTTCAAGTGGTCCTCGGGAAAAGACTGGCCCCCATATTTCTGGTAAAATGGCCAGTGCTTCTCGTAGGTATTGGCCTGTTAAAACATTACCAAAACTTTCAATGGTCCACCGAAAGATTAAAAAAAACGAAAAAAAAAACCTTCTTGTCGTGTGCAGTAGCTTAAGCATCTTGCATGCAGTATGCTAAGCTTGCATAGTGTACCTTGACCTCCACAGTAAACGGAGGGACGCGTGCGTTCTCGGCACGACCAACAATGACTTCTTCCAACGGGTCCCATTCATTGTATGCGCACACCGGGCTCTCTTCGATTGCGAGATCAGTAACAGGTTCTTCCACTGCCAGACGGGGTTGAGCAGCGGCAGCAGCGGCTGAGCTGGCGGTGCTTTGGAAAGCCCTCTGCACCCAACCGGTCACGGTGCGGCCAAGCTAGTGGACAGAGCAGAACGTGTCATTGCTACGCGCTCTGGTCATTCTAGAAGTTAGAAACATGGTGATTTTGTTTCGATAAAGCCTGGTACTCATAGCTAGGCTGCAGATATACGGTGTATTTTGAGATGCGTCCACAGGATCTAGGCGAGCGCGACTATTTAACTGAGGTAAAACATTAACACCGTGTATTGCTGTAAATTGGCGCACTGACACGTGCCTTAGTCTTCCTTAATTGGGAAGGATAAAATGTATTGAGCGGAACTGCATGGCTGTGTATTATTCTTTGTCCATTCTATTTTAGAAATTATAAAGCATGCAAAATTCCTTCATGGCTCAAGTCCGTGTAAAAACGCAGCTGCCTCTGCCAGCTGTTTGCTGTCAATCAGCGGTGGATTGGTAACGGGAGGTGACTGTAATTCAACAAGTTCAACAAGTTTGTTCATAGCCTATTAAAAAACGACGAAAATAACAGTTTTACTACTTGACCAGAATAATCATTCCACTGTATGTAAACATCTGGACTATGTCTGCTTGATTGAAATTGTGTTTAATGATTCGGCGGTGAAAAACACTGCTTTATTAAAAATCCTTTATGAAAAAATCCCTCCCCAAATAAAAAGATGCTGCCGCTGTGTATACAAACCATGGCTCCGATCAGATGGGCTGCCTCAGCCCCTCTGCTACCACCTCTCAGACATCTGACTCGCAGCATTTTCCACGGACCTGATTTTGGCAAATGTTCTGCAGATTACAAACGGCCTGTCTCCTGGGGCTCTGAGAATGAAGTGGCAGCAGCGTGGACGGCGCTTTTATAGCCTCTTGACCCCGTGTATTGGTCGGTGTAACCAGTTCCACGAGCAACGTGACTTGGGAAGAGAATGCACGATGCAAGACGACACGACACCTTGGGCCAGCACATTCTTATCAGTTACCCTCCCAATGCTACAGACTTTGCGGTGACGTGACGCAACCCACCCACCCATGTGGCCTGACATCCATGAAGGGATTTTAGTGGTATTTAGTGGAATCGTCCAGTTTTACAATATTAAAGGTGCTATATGTTACAGAGGTATGGAAAGTATATGGTAAGTAATCATAAAATTATATCCTAGAGTCCTGATATCAAGTCCAACTCCTTAAAGGCTGGCCCATGACTGCTCCATGTTAAAGTATAAATTTCACTCACAACAATAGTACAGCCAGAATATTTCATAAAAAAAAATAAATGTATAGCCTTGTTAGTGGTTTGCCTTTTGCCTCAAAAAGAGCCACAATCAAACATATAGGCTGCCATTAAAATCTAACATTTTGTACCATTTTATTTGAAGTTATGTACAGATGTAACTAAGCGAAACTTGAAATAGAATAGTTATATTTGCGTAACTCACCTGAGGCTGGCAACAAGTTTTCACCAATGGTTATGTTGAGCTGGACTTTCTTCAGTGCAGGCTGGATGTGCTCCAAAAAGGGTTGAAGCAAGGTAGTCTAGTTCAAGAAGCCACTGTTAATGCCAGTCACCCCAATTGCTCTTGTTCTTAACTATTTTTTGACCTACAGGTTTTCACTCAGGTAGTCCACCAAGAGCTTGCTGACATGCCAATGATTTGATGGTGTCATTATTTTTGAGCGTGGACTCTATGTGGACTCTGTAACTGAAGTGCTTTGTGTTGATAACTGAATGCCATTAAACGATCCTGTATGTCTATCTTATGGAATTAAGTAAAACTGTGATTCTATGAACACAACACAATGATTGTCTTTAGTGAGTGTAGTCAAATGAGAACACATACTTACTTAAATAAGTGTTGTAAACCAGGAGCCAATTGATAATTTGAACAACCACAGAATAAATCAACATTACATACTTTCCACCCGCGCAAGAAGGAAGGTCTCTGTTATGCAGAGTGGGGTAGGGCAATACACAAACTTCATGTTCTATGAACACACAACAAAATGACTGTCTTTAGTGAGTGTAGTCAAATGAACCCACTGACTTGAATAACTGATAACCGATTGAAATCAGATTTTACTTTTGGTATCAGTAATTGTGAACTTTGCCTTGTCATGACCTGTTAAGTGACATCATGGGTCAACACAGCACAGAGGCCATGCAAAAAGGATAATCTTGATCAGGTAGGGTTACTACAGTGTCCCCTCAGAAACAAAGACAAGAATATGATATAAATTGTGTAGTCTGTAAGCTACCCTAAAATGGTTAACTATTTGCAACTGCAAAGTTTTCATCCTGCAGCTAGTATGTACGGTTCTAAGCATAGCAGGAATTTCTCAATCTCTTCATATCTATAGGAGGACACAACAGGAGGTTCATCAGCATACACACAGTCAGTTTATAATAGCCATTAATGTGAGAATGTGCACTACATGCTTATACCTATGCAACTACCAACGCTGTGTAATAACTCATGTCCAGCCACTGCTCATGGATTGTCTTTATATCTGCACACAGTAGTGGTTTTAGGCACGGGCGAACCGGGCAGCCGGCCGGGGCGCCATTTCGTGGGGGGCGCCAGGAGTGCTTGGGGAAAAAAAATAATGAGAGGTGGTCTCGCCCGGGGCGTAAAACACTATAGAACCGCCACTGTCTGCACACCTGGACTCAAACATCTTGGGCAGAGTGAGTGCCTGACACGGTGGAATAATCTTAACGCACACAGATGAGACAACCCAAGTGCCATCTTCCTACAATCTAAATCTAACTAACTTCTAGGAATAATAAAAACTGCTGGCAACAGCTGCTGGGTTATTGCCGTTTCAACAGTGGCTGGTGGGAATCAATCCAATATGTAGTCCACTTTATTGCTTTTAACTTCTTGTAGGTGATATCCCTGAGATAAATGCCTTATTGGAAAGTAGTTATGTAAGCGACATCGTTCAGCGAGCTAGGCAGTCATTCTCGTGAAATAAGCCCAGACAGAGTGATACAGGGCCCCGACGCAAAGTGTAGACTATTTTGTGTAATTCAGATGTAATAAGGTTGAGATATTTAACAAAGTATTTTTTTTCAATAGGGCCTAAAGGAACGGGAATGGGTTTTCCAATCTCCTTTGAACGCTGTTATGTAGGCACAGGCCTGTCTGAAGCAGTAGCCGTGCCCACATTGAAGGTGGGTTTTTTATCCAAAGAGCTCCAAAGCAAGTCCTACCCTCTGAGACTGGCTACTTTCTAGGACTAATTAGGATTTTTGTCCTGAGACATATTGTGTTATTTGCTACATATACAAATTTGAAAGACAGGTTACAACTTAGTGTTCCAATTTTGTTTAAGCTTAACCACAAGCACATATGAGTTAAGGAGCTCATTAAAGCTCGTTAAAACATAAACTGTTGGTCTGTCAAGACACATAGCCCCCTGCAGTGCATCAATAAGGCCCATGAGGTGGGCTGTATGCCTAGCAAGTTATCTTGTGTAAGTCCCAACACATCTTTGCTCCCAACTCTTCAATAAATCATGCCGCTGATCCTATTTTAATCATTTCATCAGTCAGTAGGTCAGCTGATGAAATCACCTGTGTTAATTGCAGAGTAGGAGAAAATACATGGCAGAATTTTCAGTTGCTGAAGCAAGGATACCCACTGTATAGGAGATTAATTTATCTTACCTTTATCCTAAGATTAATTTATCGTCCAAGACCTCTTAAAATCCACCTGCAGTTCCCATGTATCAAATGAGTTGCTTGTTATTTCTATAATATATATAAGAATATATTATTAATATGTCTTACATTGACATTACATTAAACGTCATTTAATCCTGAGTCATGGGAATGCATTACTGCAATGAGTGCAGTAGAGCAGTAGGTTATCGTGGCGAACTTGTGTGATATGGCCCTGTGCCATCTTAACATTGTGTAACAGTGAACCAGGTAACCTCAGAATCTAGTTTTATAGCTGCCTAAGACAATGTGTCACGTTTTTTTTGTAAGGACAATGTGTATGCAGAACTGAGCATTGGAAATGCAAAATATGCATTGACGAGATGGATAATATGAATTTTACAGTCTACCATGATGTGAAAATGTGTGCAATAATTTGTTAATCCTGACTTCAGAAAGTAAAAACCCTGCCACATATTTGATCCCACCATTTCTTGCATTAGGTGATCCAAATAAGAACACAAGTCATCAGACGAGTGGATCAGCTAATTAGTGAAATCGCCTGTGTTAACAGGTAGAAGGAATGCATGCCAGGGTTTTTACTTTCTGAAGCTGGGATTGACACAGCTGTCAATAAAGTATGACTATTCTTTACTTATAGTCACATTCAGTAGCTATTATCTTTGGCCAAACTCAGACTGATAGTCTAAGAACATGCTGACCCGATCAAAGATTAGGCCGTGGTGATGTGTGCTGTAATGGAATGCTTTCATTAATCTTTAGCCATGACATAATGCATTTGTTTTAGGTTTGGTTTAAGGTTGTTTCCACGTGCTATAGCCTAATAGCCGGGCCTACAGTAGCCCAGTCAAGAAAACCAACTTAGAATGTCTTTCTCAACATAATATAGCTGCAGAAATCCTGTGTGGTACTGAGA
Source organism: Setipinna tenuifilis (assembly GCA_030347295.1). Taxonomy (NCBI): domain Eukaryota; kingdom Metazoa; phylum Chordata; class Actinopteri; order Clupeiformes; family Engraulidae; genus Setipinna; species Setipinna tenuifilis. The sequence continues at coordinate 10,466,708 of CM059280.1, read as the reverse complement.
CATCAGCCAATCCTTTCCCCTTTCACGGATTTTTTAGGGCGATTAAGTCAGAGTCCCCGCCCCCGCCTGAAAAAATAAACGATTTTTCACAACAGTTTTTAAGGGAAATCAGTGCAACAGAATGGACAGTTCGTTATCTGTTATGAGAAAATACCAAACATTGTGAAGGAATGTACATTTCATCAGTGACTTTGGCCACTTTGGTCATCATCCCAGTGTTAGTGAAAATATGTTGCCCCTATTTTTGGGAAGATGTTATGTACCTCAAGGATTTGCTTCGGATTTTACTCACGTTTGTTTTACGCAGAAAGAGAAGACCTTTGTTTTTAGCAGTGGATCGTTTCATAGAGCAGTCGATCCTACACCCTAACAGGACATTTATCTTGTTTGAAAACAAATCATATTCTTATCAAGACGCGGACAGACAGAGTAACAAAATAGCAAATGCATTACGGACACATTCCTCCCTACAAGCAGGGGAAACTGCGGCGCTCTTTATGGGGAACGAGCCTACATTTATGTTTACCTGGCTTGCACTGGCAAAACTCGGTTGCCCGGCTGCGTTTCTGAATCAGAACATCAGATCGAAGTCTTTGCTTCACTGTTTTAACTGCTGTAATGCGAAAGTGCTCATTGCCACTGCAGGTAAGGCAACTGCGTGAATGAAAACATTTGGAATGAGCACAAGGACACACACAAGGAGGGAGGATTTTTACTACCAAAACTTAGTGGACCAAGTTATTTTGTCATTGGACAGGCCTGTACAACAATTTGTATTTTCTCCTGTTCCTGACTGGTAGACTAGTCAGTTTCCAGGTAGCTGGTAGGGCCTCCTGAAAGGTCATGTTATAGTTTGCTACATGTCTCAGAAATAGATATTTGCTTTTAAACTAAAAAATACTTACCAATATTGGCTATCTAGTGAAAAACACATTTATACAATTGAATCATTTTGCTGAAACATATTGTTTTATTCATGCTCATACTTTAGCCAGGAAACTGAATATACTGGATTTGTGCTTGAACTGTGTAATGCCTAAGTATTCATGAGCGCAGTACTAAGTTTCTTATATGTTTTAACAGAACTTGAGGATGTTCTTAAAGAAATTGAGCAACCACTTCAGGACCAGGGGGTTTGTGTGTTCATTATGGCAAAGGAGACCACCACAACTGGATTCACTAGCTTCACAGACAAAGTGGAGTCTGCCTGTGATTTCCCTATATCTCGGTCAAACCGTTCACAGATAAGCTTCACAAGTCCGGCAGTTTACATTTACACGTCTGGCACAACAGGTAAGTAAAGTGTCACTTTATGACCTCCACAATAAATAATGGAGTCCAGCTGTTATATGATAATATGTTGTCCCCATTGAAATTCACGTGTATCACCAATCCTTTTTGTTATGTTTACATTATTATGTTTGTCATCATGTCTTCCCGTCTTGTTTATAAGATGTTTAATGTTCACTGTGGGCCTAGGGAGCACTGCAATTTCAAATTCTGTGTTTGCAACCTGTACATATGGTTTTTGACAATAAAGCTGACTTTGACTTTGACTTTGACTTTGACTTGCAGTATTCCAGATGGCTCTCTGTGAGTTGCATTTTCACAACTTGTGGCTTGTCATGTTTTTGTGTGTGCTCCCAGGACTGCCCAAAGCAGCCATGGTTAGCCAGACCCGTCTTTTGGCTGCCCTTGCCGTGCTGGCCTCCAATGGGGTCACTGCAGGAGATGTCATCTACCTAAACCTCCCATTGTACCATACCGCAGGCTTCCTCATTGGGTTTATAGGAACCATCGAAACAGGTAATCCATCACAAGTTCTTGAGCTTTAATCAAGTATGTTTGGGGCAACAGCAGATCAGGAGGTAACAGGAGTCACCGAACAAGCAAGCGAAGAATCCTACTCCTCCTGACGAGATCGAAGGAACACACTGAACTCATTCTGCTCCCAGGGTGCCTAGTGGTGCCTTGCATGGCAGCCTCCACCACCAGTGTGTGAAATGTGTCTGTGAATGGGTGAATGTGAGGCATGTCAATGTGAAAGCACTTCAGGTACTCTGCCAAGTATAGGAATGTGCTATATAAATGTTGTCCCTTTACCATAACAAAATCAAACAGGTGCCCTGAAAAAAAGTCAGTATGTATGGCTGCAGTGCATCGGGTCATGTGCTCTTAACCAGGTTTGCCAAGCTCTGTTAAAGGCTTTTTTTGTACATATGTTTCTAAACACTGCTATTGTGATCTGTTTTTTGATGATTTTGTGATTTTCTATGTTTGACAACCCTTTGAATTTTCATACAAATATTAGCACAGAGAATGAGGAATATTAAAAGCGTGTGACTTATCTAGTTGTTACATGCACAAACCTGTGGCCCAGGATGTTGGTATAGGCCTGCCTACTCACAAGTTCCCTCTGCATTGGCTGTGAAAGGGCCCTTTGTGCTCCTTAGCTGTTTGGTTGAAGTAATCACATAAAAGCCGCTCCTGCGAAAAGAAAGAAAAGAACTTTAGTAGGTGTCACCACAGGTCAGTTTTTACCAAGTGGGTTAAAGTTCAAACTGCTTGATTGTAATTTACAAGTCTACTGGAATTGAGAAAACACTGACCTGGGTCATTATTATTGTTGTTGTTGTTGTTGTTATTGTTGTTGTTGTGCAAGATAAAGACTCATATCATGTCCATGTCAAAACCAACTGCTGCCATTTTTAGGTCCACAAAGTTAAATACATGTAATCCATATTTATAAGACTTGAACATTGTATGCAAATGATGAGTACCCTTTAACTGCAAACATAGCATAAGGGCTTGGGGGTATCAAGGCTACTATACAAAGCATAATGTGGTTGTCTGACAGATAAATGTATTACTTTTCTCATTTCCCCAATTTTTTTAGGTTCCTCTATTGTTTTACGAAGAAAATTCTCAGCCTCACAATTCTGGGATGAATGCAGAAAGTACAATGTCACAGTCATCCAGTATATAGGAGAGGTCTTGCGTTATCTTTGTAATACGCCAAAGGTGAGATGCTCTATAATTTCTCTGAAACCAAACATAACACTGAAGTGAATGGTGTAACTAACTCAAACTACGCATTCTATTTAATTTACCTTACTGAGTCGTGTACAGGATGTTGTGGTGTTCGATTACAAGTGGATGTTAAATTTAGCTACATACATTAAGAGCTAAATGCTTTCACACCTTCACCCCACTGCATGTAGCCAGTTCTGTCTGGTTTTATGCACTTTCCAAAGAGGGGTCATGAACGTGAGACAGTCCCCAGTGATGTGTCTCCAGAAGCCAGACAGCTGTCCGGGACTGCGTAGGGCTCCGTCATGGACAGTATACAGGCCCTCTTCACGTGCTCATTCACATTCACAAAAAGCACAGCTGGTGTGCAGAAATAGAAGTTATCCTTGAGAATGTAATATTTTTACAGAACATAGCAGAATGTCCAGTGCCTCACATTTCTTTCAGTGTTACAGTTTATGTGTTTGGGAAATGCTGTTCTGCCAGCAGTTTAATCTTTGTTTTATTATGTTAATAGTGTCTTAGTGTTTTTCAGTCTAGAAATCATATTTTAAAGTCTCTGAAATGTATGATGAGGGGGTGATATTTTGGTTCCACCTGGGTGTGGTTGGGCATAACTTAAAGTATCCTTTCTTTGGATGTTGAAACTGTATCTAGCAGCAGAGAGGAGTCTCGGATCACAGTTGATCATGTGCTTACACCCTCAGGCCAAGAATGTCTAAAGAGTTTAAAGGCCCAAGACTACTCTAGGAATAGCCATCAGCCCTTTAGCGTGCAGTCACCAGGTTGAGTATTACGGTGTGGTTTGGGTGGTAGGTACAGTCTGGATGGATATGTGTAGTTTTTTTAAAATATGAAGTTAAATCACATTTTCAACCAGGAATAGCATTTCAAATAGGAAGAGCCCTTGCTTGCAAATGCCAGGTTGAATATCAATTAAATCTTGCTTGCATCATGGTGTTCTCCCAAACAGTAGTATGTAAGAAGAAGGTTTGTTTTACAGGAAGGCTTGAATCTTTTCTCACAAAAGTACTTTTCCTAAGCGCCCAACCATCTTGTCCCTTAAGACTTAAGTGACTTAAAGACTTCCATATTGAACAAAAATAGGAGGGGATGCATTCCATTTTTGCTCAGTGAAAAATCTGTAAAAGTTTTTCCAGTGTGTGGTGGTTGCTATTTATTATCTATACATGGTGCCCCTGCAACCCAGCAGCATCTGGTCACAAGAAGTACCTGCTGGGGCAGAAAGACTCTGAGTTTTTGTGCACCATGTGGCTTGGGTAGGTCTATTCTAGACGCTGTGTTAAGTATTGTAATATAGCAAGGTCAGTCACGTTTGTACCCATTGACATCTCAGTTAGGCTCAATGCCCACAACAAATGTGTTATAGCACTGTAGTGTTATAGTGTTTCAGTTGTACTCTAGTAGTAACCAGTAGTAAATACTGCTATGCTATTTATAAACACTGATTTAACACTCAACATAATTCAAAGTCAACGCTGCAACCTAAACAGATTTATTAGAGTGCGGTACAGTGTGACTGAAATCCAGGACAAATGACATTTGTGAGGGTGGTGGCAGCCGTCCGTTGGCCGAAACACAGTATCACATGTGGTGGACATGCTGCACGGCACGCACTGCAGGACGCATTCACATGGCTGTCCCACAGCGGGCACAAAAATAGACTCTCACCCCCCCCCCCTTTTTTGCTTCCCACTTGTCACAGCTGGGAATATCATGTCTTTGAGAGAGAGAGAGAGAGAGAGAGAGAGAGCGAGAGAGCGAGGGAGAGAGAGAGAGAGAGAGAGCGAGGGAGAGAGCGAGAGATGTAAAAAGACTGACTTATGCCAACTGAGTACTAGTAATTCACCATAATTCAACCATTGCATATTTTAATAACATAACCACATACCATTTTCTGGAATTAATAATACAACCATATATAATTCTCTGAAGATTTTTTTTCCTTTGTTGGATTGTTGGACACACACACACACACACACACACACACACACACACACACACACACACACACACACACACACACACACACACACACACACACACATTATTTTTGCAACATTGTGTGAGCTGTCCCACAAAGTGTTTTTTCAGACGTTTATCAGTGGCCCACTTCCAGCACAGGGAAGCTTTGCATTCTCTCGACTATTCAGTCTAAACATTTGGCTAATAAAGACATGCTCTTCACTTGGGATGAATTTTATAGACAATTTTAATCTGTTTTGGAATCGCAGAGCATTCTTCAGATCAAATAGCACAGAACTTAGCTGAATCTTTTCCTCACCGACCTTGGGTCAACCTGCTGATAAGCGCTCTGTAGTAGTGCAGACAGAACCAATCATGGTTGATAAAGACTCTGTTGGGGTACAAACTGAAACAGTCATGTACATCAACAAACATTCTGGTGAGCCAAAACAATGGCCCTCACAAGCGGAGAAAGAGAAAGGTCCAATCATCTCCTCTGCTGAGACCTTGGATATGCCTCTAGCAGTCGCAACTGCATCTGATACAGTTCCGGGAAATCATCCGACCTTTAACGCACCACCATCCAGCTCCTTGCCACTGCAGGAGCATGATGACAAGGACACTACTGGAGTGACTTATGACCAACTATCTGTGTCAGGCTGCCCCAGACCTCAGCCATCAAATGGAGACTATGAGCACACAGCACCAGATAACACAGGAACATCCTCACCACCCAGCATGACTGACAAAACGCTAAGCACAACTGTTTCACCAGAAACCCCTGATTTTATACCATCTCCATCACCACCCCGCCTGCAGTTCCCTGCAAGTATGCGGAGACTGCTGCCAATAGCTAGACTAGCTAGAGTCTTCCCAGCCCGAGACACTCAAAACAAGCAGAAAACCAATATGGACAGGCCTTCATGAGTCCACACCCAAAAAGCGCAAGGCACCACCACCCCCTCTGCCGGCAGAAAGATCCCCTGATCAGACTAACGGCTTGGAATGTGGACAGCTTCAGTGCACTAACAGCGGCAGTAGGGACGACCTTGATGAGTGTACTGTCTGATATGCTGTGGGTCCCTGCATTAAGGGTAGTTTTGAAAACAAGTTGGGACCCAGGATGCCAAGGCCATTTTCTATCCCTGTGCTTACAAGAAGAAGAAGAATTTGTGTGCATCCTGTGAATGGGGTAAACCAGTCTAATCTCCTGCCTGTTCCAAAACAACCTCAGAACACATCAGTGGATATGACCCCTAAGCTCACTGTAAAACTAGCTCTTCTGAATATCAGATCACTCTCTAACAAATCATTTTTAATTAATGATTTTATTTGCACACACAAACTTGTTTTTTTTTACTTCTTACTGAAACCTGGCTGGAATAAGCAAACAGCTTTACTACCCTTATCGAATCGGCTCCCCCAAATTTTGATTTCATGAGTGTCACAAGAGCTAATAGACGGGGAGGAGGAATAGCAAACATATTCAAAGCATCTTTTCAGTGCAGACGGACAACATTTGGCAACTTTACATCATTTGAGTACTTAAGTGCACTGGTTAAGTGTTCTCCTAGTATGTTACTACTGATTATCTACAGACCACCAAGACTCTCAGCAACACTTTTTCTGGAGGAGTTTGCAGAACTGTTATCGAACATTTGTTTGGAATTTGACAGTCTTATTATATCAGGGGATTTTAACTTGCATGTAGATAATGTAGAAAACACCTCTGCCAATGAATTACTCACACTGATTGATACATTCAACCTAACACAGCATGTACAGGGACCAACACACTCTGTACCCTTGACCTTGTCATCACAAAGGGTCTTAATGTCTCTACAACTTATAGACATGGCCTTATCTGATCATTTCTGTGTTTTCTTTGATGTTTCTATGTCCCCTCGCATTCAGAAGCAGTCTATGACTGTAAGAAGGAGAGTCATAAACAATGACACGTCTTCTTTTTGAGCAGACACTCCCACAGCCCCTAAGTCAACCATCAGACTGTGCAGATGAATTAATGACAAATTTTACTTCAGAAATGACACATATTATGGATAGTAATGCTCCTTTAAAAACTCAAAAGAGTCACTAACAAGCAAAAAAACCCTGGAAACTGAATCCAATGGTTAAACTGCTAAAGAGAGAGTGTAGAAAGACTGAAAGAAAATGGCGTAAATCTAATCTTCAGATCCACTATCAAATCCATAAAGAGATGCTCCGTAAATACAACTCGGAAATCAAAGCAAGACAGTCTTTCTTCTCTAACATCATAAACAGCAATGTCAACAATTCCCGTGTGCTATTTTCTACTGTTGAGACGTTAACAAACCCATCATCACAATTGCCTCCTGAGTTTCTCTCAGTTAATAAATGCAACGACTTTGCATATTTTTTCAAATGCAAAATTGATCAAATACGACTGAATATAGCTTCTTAATTGTAAATAGCCCAAAATCTAGTACCATTGGCTCCAGTGTGTAGAAGTTTCTGTATTCTGTCAAATGAATAGCTTTCAACTGTGATCTGATTTTCTCTCTGTGCAGTAAGGGTCTGTGCTAGGCTGTTGTCAGCAGAATAGCCACAACTAAACTGAGCTGACGCCAGGCCAGTAACTGATATCATGAACGAGCGCAGGTGCAGGGCCTAGTAGATGCACATATTTGGGTTATTAGAATGTTGACTCTATCCTAAACTGAGCACTATGAGTGTCCGTGAACTATGCTCATACAAGGTATGCCCTTCTAGACATAGAAACTGTTCAAGTTATTTTCACTGTTTAGACAGATTTTTGATTGGTGTTTTGAGTATATCTACCTCACGTTGTCTTGCCCCGAGAGAGACGGATCGAACCAGCATAGAGACAACATACAGAAAGCTGAGCCTGCCTGAACTTTGCGGTGAAGGTGGAAGAGTGTTGTAAGAACCAGAGGATAGATAGACTCTTAGTATTCTAAACTTTGTTTTGTTACAATCAGTTTATTTCATGTCATCTATATTTCATCTATTTGCAATAAATCATCAATCCTGATCAAATATAACAAGTGAGAGGGGCCCTCAGCTCAATGCCAACATTTAGCTTAATTAATTATGATACTCTTGAAAAAAACTGTACAAAATCTCAGTTCATCCACATCTGAACTAGACATGTTGCCGACAATCTTTTTCAAATCTGTTCTTCACCTAATATCAACAGATGTACTTCAGATTATAAATACATCACTACAGACTGGCATTTTCCTTTCCTCTTTGAAAAAAGCAGTTGTAAAACCTTTACTCAAAAACAATAACCTTGATGTTTCAGTGCTTAACAACTACAGGCCCATATCCTATTTACCATTTATCGGGAAAATAATTGAAAAAATAGTCTTTAATCAATGAAATGTCTTTCTGACATCAAATAATTGCTTTGATAAGTTTCAGTCAGGTTTCCGTGCCACAGCACTGAAACAGCTCGAACATTGGGTAGAATTCACTGGTATAGTTATCAATTGGTTAAAATCATACTTGCAACAAAGGAGTTTCTTTGTTGCTATTGGAAACTATACATCAGCACCTGTGTCCTTGACCTGTGGTGTCCCTCAGGGGTCAATCCTTGGTCCATTACTATGCAATCTCTATATGCTCCCGCTTGGACAAATCATCAAGAACAAAAAAGAATAGGGCTGCTGGGGCATATTGTGTGACCTTTTAATACATGTAATGATTGTGACACTTTTTAATTAACTTGTGATGTTGTGGCTGTGAATTGTAACAGGCAGACCATCATAGCACAAATCTAATAATGTATCAATAGAATATTTCTAAGCAGTTTAGTAAACATAGTTCTCTAGGCAATGACATTAATCTGAGCAAAACAACACATCTGAATACCTCTTTTTTCCTTTAGAAAGAAAATGATAAACAACACAAAGTTAGACTTGCCATTGGCAATGGCCTTCGTACAGAGATATGGAGGGAATTCCTGAATCGTTTTGGCAAGATTCGGGTTCGAGAGTTTTATGCATCCACTGAGGGCAATGTGGGATTTGTCAACTACACCAGCAAAATTGGTGCAATTGGTCGGGTCAACATTTTCCACAAGGTAAGAACTGCTTAAAACAAAACACTAAAATGTTATCTCACTTATACCTATTGCCACTTGTGTAACACTTAACTAATATAAGTTAGTTTTGCAATTATTATTATTATTATTATTGTTATTATTATTATTTTATTTATTGTGTTTTTATATTTATATTTATCTTAAAGACACTTTTTCCTTATGCCTTGATCAAATATGATCTTGAGAAAGATGAGCCAGTCAGAAACTCCAAGGGTCTCTGCATCGAAGCTCCAAAAGGTGAGATGCATTATTGTGATGAGGTGAAGTAAAGGGCTTATTTAAAACAACTGACTGGCCAAGTGTCTGGCTTAAAGGGGTCCTTCCGTCAAAAACTAGCTCTATTTACAATGTGGTGGGTCACAACAAGCAGTATATGCACGCAGCATTCCAAGACGTGAAATTCGATCCTCATGGTTTTACTGGTCATTGAAGGGTCAAGCTAACCAAAACGAGCGGATCAGAGCAGGCTAAACCTATCTACGTCACTAGGTCGTAAGCCCCGCCCAGAGCCATGTATGGCACGCTCACATCCATTGAGAACAGTGGACAGAAGCTAGGTGAACGAAAGACAGCGAATTTGCCCAATCAGAGGTGCCTTATTGACACGTCATGGATATTCACGAGGGACACCGGAAAAGCCAGTCGTTCAACCACTAGACCTGTTCTAGCTTACAGAAAACGACGTCAAACAAGAGAACTAGGAAATAATTTTTCACAGAAATGACGCACAATGCATTCAACCATAGTGGCGACACAGAAATATGAATAAAAATAACGATGGAAGGACCCCTTTAAAGCAATGCATTCTGGACTTGTCATAGTGACGTTTTTGGACTATGTCATCTGAACGTCATCGTATCACAACGTAGCAACCCATGTGGTACGCTGACGTTCGGATGAGATTGTACAAAAATATCCCTATTTTAAGTCCAGAATGTATTGCTTTAAGCCAGCCACTGATTTCAAACAAGCCCACAGTCGTGATGTTGGCAAGGTTACGATGGGCACCTCACACAATTCTGTGTCACAGGAGAGACTGGGCTTCTGGTTTCGAGGATCACAAACATCGCCCCTTTTGTTGGATACGCCAACAACCAAAAGCAGACAGAGAAGAAGAAGCTCCGAGATGTGTTTAAGAAGGGGGACCTGTACTTTAACAGCGGAGATCTGTTAAAAATCGATCAGGAAAACTTCATCTATTTCCAGGATCGGGTTGGAGACACTTTTAGGTTGAAGACCTAACTCCCTGAATACAGCTTGTGACCAGATATTGATTCACTTGTTTCTCCACACATGTCTTGTTGACTGTGTCTTCTCAGATTGATATGAAATCTACTCTATATCTACAAATGTCGGCATGGCTTGCAAAACACTAGGCTAGGTTATCTTCTATTTCCTTACACCATCCTCCTAAAGGAAAACAAAATTGAATGCAAATGTAGCAGTTGCTGAGTCCGCTTGCCTGCGTGTGGAAATGTAAAACAATGCAGGCCCATGAACCTCATAAGGGGATTGAAACTTAATAGATGCCACTGTTGATGTGTGCCAAATCCAGAGGTGTCAGTCCCGATTCCAGAAAGTAAAAACCCTGCCACGTATTTGATCCAGCCATTTTTCTGAACTGGCTGACCTTAATGAGCATGCAAGTCATCAAACAGGTAGGTTGGCTAATTAGTGAAATCACCTGTGTTAAGCACAGGGGCAGAAGTAATGTGTGGCTGGATTGTTACTTTCTATAATTGGGACTGACACCTCTACCCAAATCGACTGACCTACAATTGGGAAAACAGATACAAGCAAAAACCATAGTCAGCAAAAAAGAGTTTAGAAATGACTAGTCTGTACTTTCTTCGACAGATGGAAAGGGGAAAATGTTGCAACGACAGAGGTCTCAGACATTGTCACAATGATCGACTTTGTGGAGGAGGCCAATGTGTATGGAGTCCAGGTTCCAGGTATTCACTTTGTTACAGTTGCCTGTGAAAACCGATTACATTCAGTCCTTTGGTTTGACTGTAGCCAAATATTTATGTTTTTAAAGGCCACGAAGGACGGATCGGGATGGCTGCTGTAACAATAGCAGAAGGAAAAGAGCTGGACTGTAAAAGAATGTTCAGCCATATTGCTACTTATCTCCCTGTATATGCCCAACCACGTTTCATCAGAGTCCAGGTAACTCTTTTGACCTTTTGTTCCCAATGGGATAGGGCACATGCCATTACACTTTGCAATCAGAGGTGGATAAACCAGCTTGAGAAAATAAAAAGCCCTGACATGTACTTCTTCTGCCTGTGCAGATCATTGCACTAATTTGCTCATCTACCGAGCTGAAGAGTTTTTCTAATTAGGATCAGCTGGATGGAACAAATATGTAACTTTCAGAACCTGGATTATCCAACTTGGGCTGCACTAGAAGTCACACATTGTGTACCGCTAAACAGTATGCTTTCCTTTACAGAACGTTGTTGAGGTCACTGGAACTTTCAAGCAAATGAAGAAGAAATTAGTGGAAGAAGGCTTCAGCCCTGCCTTGATAACGGATCCCCTTTTTTTCCTGGACGACAAAGAGAGGTGTTATGTACCCATGACTGAGGACATTTACGAGGCCATTGTGTCAGGAAGTGTCAAACTATGATGGATGCTGCTTGCCTGCCACTTTACCTTGCAGCAGATCCACAAAAGTACCCCATGCATATTATGTGCATGTTTTTTGCAATGAGTAGGCCGGTTTGGTATGTACGGTAAAGAATATTTTCTGCACATCACTTTGTATGACTTTTCTATGATTCATTTTCATCTCAGGGATTACACCTATGTTTTGTCTTTTCACCATTTTTAGTAGTTCAAGGCATTAACAAGAATGACAGCAAAATATCTTTTTTGTTTTTTCAATTTTATTTCTTTGATAGTAAATTATGCTCATGTCTAACTGTACTGGTAAATGTGCACATACCCACGTAAAATGTTAGTGGCCCTTACTGAATTACCCTTCTTGACTCAAGGACTATTACAGTTCCCTGATAGTGTATCTTAGCACTTTGCTGATAATGGTTAAACATTGATACAGCGAAAGAAACCTCCAATACCATTAGCATTATAGAGCTGTATGTGGGTTAAACACGGTGTGTGTGTGTGTGTGTGTGATTATTTTGTGTTATAAGTACAATATTATTGATACTGAATTGGCGGTAGGTGTTTTGTGGTTAATTGGGGCAAATATTTTTTTCACTAAACTAACAAATCAAAAACACCTTTTAAAAAAAGGTTATTGGATATTTATACCACATAATGTTACTTAAATTACCTTAAAATTAAGATTAAAAAAAAAAATAGGCACCCCAGGCAATTTATATTTCTGTAGTATTATTCCTGTGTTCAGTAAGTGCTAATGTACACCAGTCTTTCCATTCATCACACACCACAATCAGTGGACATGTAATTGCAGACATTACCCTCATTCTGCAACCATTCTTATCAGCTGTTGTACCTGAATTTTTGCTATTAACAAATTACATTACAATGAAAATGTAAATGTTTTGTAAAGGATCAATGATTTATCCAACCTTTATGATAGCATGTCTATGAATATGTGAAATGTTCAATAAATCAGCAAACTGATTGTGTGCTTTTAAGTCTGCTAAATTGAATGTTACTTTTGTTTGCTGTTATTGTAAAAAGTCTCATTATCTATATCTTCTGCTCAGGCAAATGCAGACTTGGTGTTTCGCTCAGCTTTATCCAAAATGACCAGAATAGGCACCTCAATGACCATATACATCTCAGACGCTTTTCGGATACACCATCAACCAGCTCAGACCTATCTGTTTTTCTCCCATCCTTACTTATCCCTGCTCCTTTTAGCTGCAATTCTACTTTTAGCCACAAGGTGGCAACAAAGCCTAATAATGATTCATAGTACCTTGTACTAAAAAGTCAGTGATTAAATATACCTGGCCCTGCAGCTTTGTAAATGATCTCAAACTTTTGTTGTCGTTTAAATGAGGTTGGTGGGACTGCGTGCGTCTTGTATATATAGCTTTTTTGGAGAAGTGGCGAGAACTTAAAGCAGACCTGTTTGGAATAGTCCTGTTTCTAACATGTTAACTTTGATCTCCATTTGCTCTGGACTGCTTTTGCTTTGTATTTGTCTTCATGTTCGATTTCCCTATTTCATACACGACTGCATGTTTATTTTGAAACTTTTAAAAGTAAGGTCAAAGAGGACAGACTTCAGACAAAGAGCACCTTTCCACACCATCCTGGATGGTTTTTTGGATGCTGCCAGAAGACATCCAGAGAAGCCATTTATCGTTTTCGAGGGTCTGGTGTACTCATATGAGGACGTTGACAAACAGAGCAACAGAGTGGCGCGCGCTCTGAAAACACACGCCAGACTTCACGAGGGGGACACTGTGGCGCTGTATATGTCGAATGAGCCTTGCTTCGTGTGGCTTTGTCTTGGCCTGTTCAAACTCGGTTGCGCCGTCTCGCTGTTAAACTGCAATATCAGATCGCGATCTCTGCTGCACTGTTTCTCCTGCTGCAGTGCAACTGTTCTCATTGCTACAGGAGGTAATATATTCTTCAAATCTGTCACTGAGCCACAGTATAAGTAATCTGTTATCAGTTGATATTCAATTGATTGTTACTGTACTGCTGGTTTAAAACGTTTAGCTTCCCTAAAATACCTTGTCTGCTGGATCTAGTACTGTGCAAAGCACTACTCTTTTGGATTCTAAATCAATCTGTGATTTTCTTCTGTAGACCTGAAAGATGCAGTTGTGGAAGTGCTTCCGATGCTAAGAGAGCAGAATGTCTCAGTGTTTATCCTCAGTCAGGAGTGTAACACAGACGGGATTGAAGTCCTCACAGATAAGATCGAGAAGGCCTCAGAGGAGCCTGTGTCTCCAACACTGAGGGCAAATGTCAACATGGAGAGCCCTGCAATGTACATGTACACATCCGGCACCACAGGTGCTCTGGAACTTATACATCCACACTCACAACCTCGTGTGTCGTTATATATAAACATACTAGACTATAACCAACATGCTATACATATAATGAAAATACACTTTAGTTTGTATATTGTAGTGTCATGACGTCACTTTTGGTTGCAACCTCACCCTTCTGATAGTCCTGCAGAGTATGACTACAAGGGTCACAGGCCTACTTGTGTTATTGGGGGCCAAGCAACAAAGCTGCGAAGGCACCCATTGTTTTAGTAGCTTTTCTTGTTCTTCTTATTCTTATTCTTCTGCCATGGAAGTATATGACAGCCCATAGAACCAATTGGTAAAAAGTTTTGAAATTTGGCACAATGATCCAGGACAGCGTCAAGATCAATTTCAGCAAGTTTCATGTCAATGGAGCACGGACTCTGGCACCACCAATAGGTCAAAGTTGAACATGTGTTCATGTGTGTAACTTTTCATCCGCACATCCAAACTTTCTGCACACTAAATTTTCAGAGGTCACAAATTTTGCACAAACCTCCAAAAACTTGCCTCACACAGGAACCTATGTGGCGATCTGATCAGCGGAAGTGTCACAGCCAATTGCAATAGGTGGCAAAACTGCCAAACAGGAAGTTAGGTCAGATTTTGATATAGGCCAACCAGTCTTGACAAAGGCACTTGAGACTCAATACGGAGCAGACATACCAAAAATGGTAATCTTTTGGCCATTAGGGGGCGCTGTTATGGGCAAAATGCATTTTTATTAATTAGCATAATTCTTGAGTGGATTCATAAACCAAAGGGTCTCCAGAGCTCCAGAACACTCTCAATTTACATGGTGCTTCTTCTTCCAGCCAACACAGTTTACAACATACCATTAGAACCTATAGCTTTTCTGAATTCCTCATGCTAACCTTATTACAGTGGCTGCCATATTGGATATTTTAAAAATAAAATTTAATTTGCACAGGCCAGAAATCTTGCTGGATTATTAAAAAAAATTGACAGAGATTATCTCCGGACCAAGCCTAGCAAACTATACATAGCATTTGTTTGGTCAGTGAAAGTGTTTGCATGTCACAGCCAACCAAAATTCATAGCGAAGCTGCCAAACAAAGTGAGGGCATATCACAGGAAGGACTTGCCATATGCCAACCAAACGTAATAGACACACTTGCTAGAGGGAACTGTCATAAGAAAATTTGTACAGGTCATGTTACAGTCAGATGCTTGGCGTCCTCGTCGCTGTTTGCAGCTATATTTTAGTTAAGTACTACAAGACTATGTCTTGTGTGGTTTTATACATATACATATATGTATGTAATGTATATGTATGTATGTACACATACATGTATACATATACATATGTATGTATGTACATATATACATACATGCACGTGTACACACACACACACACATATGTTATATACATATACATACACACATACATACATACATTCATACATGACAGGGTTTTTACTTTCCGAAACTTAGGATCTCCACCTCTGTTGTCCAGTGCTGACTGGAGGCCATATTGCTGTGTTGTACATGTGTAATTACTGAAAATCATGTATTCACGCATTATCTCTCTCCAGGTCTCCCCAAAGCTGCCCTTATCACCCATGATAAACTCTGGGCCCCTGCATTCTTTCTCCTCATGGCCGGGGTCACCTCAGACGATGTGATCTATACTCCTCTCCCACTCTACCACGCCGCCGGCCTCCTCATAGGGCTGGGTGGAGCCATAGAGCGGGGTAAGTGGCGGGCTAACACATCACCATTGTTGTGTAGAGGAACCACCATTGTTGTCTGCTTATGTCCTCCTTTTGTAAGTCGCTTTGGATAAAAGCATCTGCCAAATGCAATGTAATGTAATGTAATGTACCATATTCAACACTGGCTAACAGAGATCTCAATCCCGGTAATTGTTTTTTTTTTACTCCTTCAAGAGCACCTTGTGGTTTCAGAGCATATGAGGCACAAGAGCACTCAGTTACTTTTTTTCCTTTTTACCTCGTCTCTCAATCCCCGTGTTCTCCTACTTTGGCATACTTTGTCAGAATAGCATACTTTATACGGTGGTATGACATTCTGATAGGTCTATGTTTACTGTCAAAATAGCATACCTGTATTTTGATATGGTGGTGTGATGTTCTGATAGATAACCACACTTCTATTTTGATGGCATGATATTAAGCACTTACATTTCTTGTAGGCAATTTGTTATTGTAAGCAAAACAGACATGTTCTTAAGCTATAATTACATACTTAATATTGTTTTTGTCAGTGTTTGCAAGTTGGAATTACTTAGTATACTATATAATAATAATACATCTGTTTAATGCTTATTAGCATGCAACAGTTCAAGCATCAGTGTGCAAATTAGCCAAAGGGTATGCCATTCTGAGAGGTATGCTAAAATGTCAGGGAGTAAAAAAAAAAAAACCCTGTGTTGTATTCCTGCTGTTTGCACACTTAACACAGGAGACGTCACTAATTAGCCGATCTACCTGTCTAATAGTTTGTTTGCTCATTAGAATTAGCTGGTTCAGGAAATGCTGGGATCATGTATGTGGCTTTTCAGGCTTTTCACTTTCTGAAGATGGGATTGACTCTGTCGGTGCACAAACACAATACACTATGCAGTGCACAGAACAACACCATGGTGCAAAACATAATCACTCTGTGTGTGTTTAGACGGACGCTTTAAAAATGGATACTTCGTTTCATAGGATGCCTATCAAGCAAATTATCAGCTCAGCTAATTTACACAGTAAAAGCTCCCTTGTTTCACAACATGAGCAAAGACAGACAACTCGAATAGAGTCATTTCGTTTGGACTAGTACAAGGTCCAGTTCAGGGACACTGTGTGCACCATGTACTCTGAGCTCTCTCAAGACTCCAGTTAATAATTCACTTACAACATAGAAGTTGCAGATTGTTCATCTGATTGTTTTGGAGATCAGAATACTGAGTGCAATACTTTTTTTTTTACACCATTGCAATAATCCTTTTGCAAGCATTTTTTAATGCATTTTTGTCATTTGGTGTTCGACTAAAATGAAAGTTTATTACCCCTGTCTTTATAAAAGTGCTGTATGTAAATAATGTGAAGTGTTTAATTCACTGGCCTCAATTCAATAATGTATGTACAGAGCACAGAACAGCTATCCAGCTATCAGATTTTATTCTCAGCTTGGGTCTTCCATGTGCTCTGTGTACCACAGCAGTTCTGCATCCTTTTTCTTATATTCTATTCTGATTTTATTTATTTTGACTGGGACAGCATACAGTGAAACATTAACCTTGTGGAAAAATGCATTGTACCAGGTTTTATCAAACATGCTTGTAGTGAAGGGGAGAGAAGTCACCCCACCTGGCTTCGAACCCAGGTCTCCAACCAAACATGCACTTTAACCACAACGCCAAAGAGCCAGGCTCATTGGCATGGCAGTCAGAGCACACCCACAACCCCAGTGATGGCACTCTCATCACAGTGCTACATGCTACTTTCCACCTGTCTCTGAATTTCAAACCCAGTTTTTAAACTTCACAGCCATAGCCCACCTGGACCCTCTTGGTCTGATGGTGTGTATAGGTTTATGTCACAGTCACCTCTAAGAAACCCAACCATTCAAGATAAACTAACAAACAAATAAATACTTCAGAGTACTGAAAGAAGTAAATCAAATTCTTGGCAAAATTCCTTTTTTTATGTGCTCAGGTATAACTGTTGTCTTGAGACGAAAGTTCTCTGCCTCACGGTTCTGGGATGACTGCAGGAACCATAATGTGACCGTCATCCAGTACATAGGAGAAACACTGCGCTACCTCTGCAACTCCCAGAAGGTATCATCATCATCATCCTCAGATGTCTGAAGTTTATGTGATGTCTGAAGTTTAAGTGATAACAGTAAACAATAGAGATATACCTTTTGGGACTCTTCATGAAGAATCGTATGTAATGTACTGTATGTAAACAAATTTTGTTCTTGTTCTCTTTTTAACATCTAACTGTGATCAAAGAGAGTGAATGATAAAGACCACAAAGTCAGGCTTGCAATAGGAAATGGACTCCGAGCTGACGTCTGGAGCAACTTCAAGAGTCGTTTTGGTGAAGAAGTGGACATCAAGGAGTTTTACGCAGCGTCGGATGGGAACATGAGTTTCATGAATTACACTGGAAAGGTCGGGGCAGTAGGCCGGGTTAATTTCTACCACAAGGTAAATCGCTGATGGCCAGTGTTCACGTGCTTTTTAAAGTTATTCTTTTGGCTTTTTCGCCTTAAAGTTAATAGGACAGTAAGGAGTGACAGGAAATGAGTGGGAAGGAGGGACAGGGTAGAATCGGGACTTTGATTCGATCAGACTCGCTACCCAGTTCCCAGATGAGCATCTTAGCCACCTGTGCAACTGTAGCCTGGTACACCAGCCCCTCGTACTTCACTTCGTTTTGTACAGAGGATCTGGCACTGCTGTATTGAGAAGCTCTCTCTCCCGTAGACAACATCATCGCTCACAAACATTACCTCTGTCCACTGATTGGCTAGGACTGAGTCTGCCTACAACCGGCGCTCTGAATGATACCAGTGCCAGACCCTCTGTACAAAACGAAGTGAAGTACATGGGGCTTGTTTAGCCAGGCTAGTGCAACTGCTCAATCGAATTTGGAATTCTTGAGTTGCATGCCAATTTCTAATTGGAGTAAAGTGAATAATCAGACTGAAATCCAAATATTTGCTTGCATGTAACTGCACTGACTGAGCTCTGAACTCTGTTTTGCAGAAGCTGCTCCCGTATGGCCTAGTAAAGTTTGACGCAGAGCTAGAAGAACCAGTCAGAGGCTCTGATGGCCTGTGTGTAGCGGCAGCTAAAGGTCAGTATCAATGATGCTGTTATTTCCTACCAGGCCAAAAAGTTGCAATGATGCAACTGATACTGTCATTTCCTACCAGGCCAAAACATTTCCATTACAGTACAAAGCCACTTACAATGCATTTTACAGTGCCTTCAAACTTGCACAATCTTCAGAAGATTTTTTTTTTGCTTTTACAAATAAATGATTTTAGAATCGCATCTTACCCCATGTTTTATAATGTGTTTTATTACAGGGCTTTCATCTTCTAATTGTTAAATCCAATATCTCCATTTGCTTTGTAGGTGAAGCTGGACTCTTTGTGTCAAAAATTACCAAAATAGCGCCTTTTACTGGATATGCAGGAAACCCTGAACAAACAGAGAGGAAGAAACTACATGATGTGTTTGAGAAAGGAGATGTATACGTAAACAGTGGAGATCTGTTGAGGATCGATAAAGATAACTTCATTTACTTTCAGGATCGTATTGGAGAGACTTTCAGGTACTCTGTATTGTGTGGTCACTGGTCAGGCCTCATGTATTTGTGCATCCTTTCAGATGCAGGGGTGCCACTAGATATGTTGAGCTATAAGAGTACAGTTTTAGATCCTTTTAATATTTACAATAATAATAATAGTGTCCTCAGAAGGCTCCCTGTCAAGGCTGGATCCTTAAAAGCACCCACCCCCACTCCCCACCTGCACCCTAGCACCACTGAAAATCACTGTGCAAAAAAACATTTACAAGCAAGGTGTAACATAATGGAAAGTATGGTGACAGAGAGCTGGTAGGTCTGTTAGTCAAAGTATATCCACCAGCTTAAGCCCTGATGAAAACCTAGGGCCAAAACATTATTGGGTCAAAACATTGTGGTTTTTTGAAACATAAACTAGCCAAGTTATAATAAAGGCTTTTTAATCCTTCCTTAATATCAAACCTTTCTTGCTTGTAATCATGTGAAGTATGTAATAGACATCACTTTACATATAAGCTGTCTCAAAATTGGGACAGGTCAGCGCTGAATATATTACAGGAATAACAAAGGAAATCACACATCCTGTGTCATCAAGTTAATAAACAAGCAGGCCGTATGATATTGCCCATATGCTCACATCTCAGTGCAAATATTTACAGTGATATTGTGGTTGTGTTTTATTGCATCGCCCAGGTGGAAAGGAGAGAATGTGGCTACAGCTGAGATCGAGGAAGTTCTGACAGTGCTGCCCTTCATCGAGAACGTCACTGTGTACGGTGTCAGGCTGCCAGGTACACTGATAGCTGGGGTTTGGGCACTAGCCAATTTTTCATACCCTGATATTTTCTGCTGTGACCACTGAAAGACGCTGTCTTGGAAGTTCTTCCGGCACTGAAAGAGCAAAATGTGTCGGTGTTCATCCTCAGCGAAGAGTGTGACACAGGGGACATGGAATCTCTCGCAGATAAGATCGAATTAATATAATGCAGTGTTATTTCTTTATTAAAACTATTCTTATAAAATGCAAGAAACTGCGTCGTTTGTATCAGTCAGAGCATTTCTACAAGTTTGTCAAGTTGGCAAAGTAATTCCGTCGGTCTCACTGTAATCTGTGGGAGGCCACGGTATTCAAAATCATACCTTTGGCATTTGAAAATACCCTGGTATTCTGTATTTTCAAAATACCACCCCAGCCTAGTGACAACCATATGTGCCCCAACTCTGCATGATCTCTTTTAGTCGAGCTTGAGATCACAGTATCTTTCCAGGGCCTGTCCCACACTGCCTACTGGGTGAGTGTATTATGTAGTAATAATATATCATTTCTTGGCCTTTAATGCCTTTATTTGATAGGACAGTGAGGATCAAATAGCAAATGAGTTGGAGAGAGAGAAATGAGGTAGGGTTGGGAAAAAAATGACCCAGGTTGGGTTCAAACTTGGGTCCCCATGAGTATGGGTCATCTTACCACTGGACCATAGCACTCCCCTGCTTTATCCAGTTTTCCTGTTGGTGCACATGTTAACTCATACTCACACATACGGCTGACATGAGACCAATGAAAAGCAAGGTGTTGCACAGCTGCATATGCTTGTATGTAAATGGCACCATTTGAGCTTTATCACACTACACATTGTGTTTTTACTTATTTGTATTATATACAAGCCTATTGTACGTTTTGTTGTGTTTATATTATTATGTGTCATCATGTCTTCTTTATAAGATGTTTAATGTTGTACTGTGGGGCCTAGGGAGCATTGCAATTTAAAATTCTGTGTGTGCAACCTGTACATATGGTTTTTGACAATACAGTAAAACTGACTTTGACTTTGACTTTTTAAAACGGCAATGCATACTTGTCACATCTTTTGTAGGCCACGAAGGAAGAATAGGTATGGCTGCTGTGACACTAAAAGCTGGTAGAGAGTTTGACTTCTCTGAGACGTTCATACACGTGACAAATCACTTACCGTCATATGCCCGGCCAAAATTCATCCGCATTAAGGTATGTAGTACTGTGATGGACTGAGTGAATAGACTTAGCAAAACAAGCGTCTACAGTGCAATTGTGTACATCATTATAAGGGAATGTTATAGGCCAAGAATGTGTTCAAATTATATTAAAGTGTATAGTTGTTACACATTTTTACTTGTCTCAGTAAGAAACAGGATGAACAGTAAAATAATCTCTCTTTCCTGTTCTTTTCCTATGTATTCCAGAGTTCTTTGGAGGTCACTGGGACATTCAAGTACATGAAGGTCAAGTTAGTTGCAGATGGTTTCAACCCATTAGTCATCCAAGACCCATTGTATGTTCTTAATGACAAACAACTATGTTACGAACCCATGACTATGAGTTATTATGAATCACTTAATTCAGGTGAAGTTCATTTGTAAGTGAATGCATTAATAAAAAGCACCAAATGCACATGCATACAGTCACGTATGTAGGCTACTTTGGTGCAAAAACTTTACGGTCTAGGTTCCACATTTGAACTGTCAGTTGGATTACACAGTAAGATTTTATGCCATTTAAAGCTGTATTTTTTCTGTATTTGTGTATGTGTGGGTTATCCATGTACATGGGTGTATGTATGTATGTTTGGGTTTTGGAGGTCGGGCATGTCTGTAACATTCAGTATGCTTTATTTGCAAACCAATTCAAGGTAAAAACAGTGGTACCCAAGCACTCACATATAACATAAAAAAACAAATAAAATCTAG
This sequence comes from Setipinna tenuifilis, assembly GCA_030347295.1. Lineage (NCBI taxonomy): Eukaryota > Metazoa > Chordata > Actinopteri > Clupeiformes > Engraulidae > Setipinna > Setipinna tenuifilis. Next base: position 10,444,569 of record CM059280.1, on the reverse strand, counting down.
CACAGAATCACATTCTGCCTAAGGCATCAGTGCATATTACATGTATACACACATGCACGCAGACAGGCACACAACCATAGTCTATGGCATTATGTAGGCTACAAATAAATGTATGTTAACTACTAATGGTCAATGGCTATGTTACTTTCATCATTAATGTCAGAATGTGATTACAAGTATGCATTCAACTTGAAAACTGATAAATAAATATAACCAATAATAAAACAACATTTAGCCTGTTGAAATGGGATTGCCTGTAACATTCAGTTAAAACCTACTGTTCCCTGTCAACGCTTTAGTCATTTCCCTGAATTTGTGCCTTAACTGGAATCAAAGTCAAGTCTACCAGTCTTGTGAAACGTTCTTCCCAATCTGATAGCAATAGTTTGAGGAAGTAGGCTACAAGTTCATAGCATAAGAGCACATTTATAACTGGGCTACATGCAAAAATGAACTAAGCAGGTGCGTTAAATTTGCCTTATGTATAATAAATTCTTACAGACCTGGGTCCAGGTTTTAATGAATTTGTGTCAAGAAACTTATTTCAAAAGCTAATAACTAAGACAGCAACTTTAACACCATATAATGTGCATGTTGTCAATCAGGCAATCGTGATTACAAACACTGATAACTTTGCGATTTAACTTATTGTCGTTGTTATGCGTCATTTGCTTTAAGCACTTTACAACACTTTGTGGTGTGGGGTGGCAACACTGTGTTGGTTGTGAGCTTCTACTGTCTGGCTTTTACTGTGGCTTGTGTTGACCAATTTCCTGTTCTCCGTTCTGCATCCGCCTCCTGACCTGATTGGTTGCTGCTCTGTCAGGAACTACAACCCCTAACCTGCCCGAACCTGCCCAATGTGAAGGTGCCGAAACCACCACTTCATGCTGAAGCCGCTGTCCTAAGCGTGCAGCATAACAAAATGTATGTTTTATTTACTCTCTTAGCGGGATTGGCTATTTTGCCTCTTTTGGTATACATTCGATTCCCATACTTCCTGCACGATTTACGATACATATTTTTCGGCATTCGTGTAGGGATACGGATATATAAATATTCCAACAGAAAACCATGCTATACCCTTCTGGACCGTTTCCTCGAGAGAGTCAAGCTGCATCCACACAAAAGATTCATCATCTTCGAAAACGATGCATATTCGTACCAGGACGCTGACAGGCAAAGTAACAAAGTTGGCAGGTGCTTGGCGCAGCATGCCAAACTGCAAGAGGGAGACGCCGTTGCGTTGTTCCTTGGAAACGAGCCCGCTTACGTATGGCTTTGGCTGGGCTTAGCCAAACTTGGATGTATACCTGCACTGATAAACTACAACATACGGACAAAATCCTTGTTGCACTGTTTCTCTTGTTGTAACGCAAAGGTGCTCATTGCAGCTGCTGGTAAGTAGGAGCGCTTTGTTTTGCAAGGTGTAATTATATAAATACACTGCTTGTCAAAAAACACTCATAATAGGGGTGGATGGATAGGGTTTGCTGCAGTGTTGCATATGCAAGACTGGCTACATAATAATATAACAAGGCTCTAAGGTGAAACGGGTGGAGTGTTTCCTAAAAATGACGTAGTGAATTGACAATGTGGCCCCTCTCCTTTTAGAACTGAAAGACGCTGTCTTGGAAGTTCTTCCAGCACTGAAAGAGCAAAATGTGTCGGTGTTCATCCTCAGCAAAGAGTGTGACTCAGGGGACATGGAATCTCTCACAGATAAGATCGAGAAGGCTTCAGATGAGCCGCTACCACCAGCACCTAAGACCAACCTGACAATTAAGAGTCCCGCCCTGTATATTTACACCTCTGGAACAACAGGTTGGTCTCTGAATACAAAAAACAACATCCATTCATTTTAAATGTGCATGACGTGTATGGGATTGTATTGTGTCATCAGCTTCACATTAATGCTGAATTGTGTATTTCATGGTGCAATCTTAAAAGGTCTTCCCAAAGCAGCCATAGTAAACCATGAACGAGCCTGGATGGCCAGTTTTATGCAGACCTTGTCTGGTGTGCGTGCAGATGACATCATATATGTTTACCTTCCACTCTATCACTCTTCTGGATTCCTCATGGGACTAACAGGAGCTATAGACAACGGTAATTGTCATTAGAGTCACATGTCTCTCTTTCTGTCTCTCTTTTTCTCTGTCTGTCTCTTTCTCTCTCTGTCTCTGTATACAAATTCTATATACAGTATTACAAAAGGACATTATTATGGTTTGCATTAGTAACTTAAGTAAAAACCTATCTGCAAGTGTAAACAGTGTACATAATACTTATGTGTCATTCTGCTTTTTGAGGTTAGGTATAACAGTGGTTCTGAGACGCAAGTTTTCAGCCTCACAGTTCTGGGATGACTGCAGGAAGCATAATGTGACTGTCGTTCAGTATATTGGTGAAATAATGCGCTACCTCTGCAAGAGTCCAAAGGTAATCAGTGACAAACCTGTATTTTTACATATTCTCTGTGTGTCAAATAACATTTAACATATAGTATCATCCAATATTCCACTATTAATAGTCAACTGTGTGTACGACAGTTGAGAAAGATTACCTGTCGTTCGTGTCCCCCCTGTAGAAAGACACTGACAGGACCCACAAGGTCAGACTAGCCATAGGCAACGGCATTAGAGAGGACACATGGTCAGAGTTCCTGCAGCGCTTCGGAGACGTCCGCATCTGCGAGTGCTACGGGGCCACCGAGGGCAACACGGGCTTCGTCAACTATGTCGGAAAAGTCGGGGCCACCGGACGGGTGCTGTCGCTGCAGAAGGTGAAGGGGGGGTCGGAGAGGAATGGAGAGGGTACATTTGTGACCAGATCTGGCAAAATGATAGGCAGCCTTAAGCACCACTGTTAGTGCCTAAAGAAAACCAAGATTTTGGTACTAGTGAAAAGACAAGATGCTCTAGTCAAAGTCATACCCTAACACAGTTGTCAAGATAAAGCTATTCAAATTGTGGCATCCTAAAATCATTCTTTTTCAGTTAAACCCAGAGAAAATCATGTTCATTTTTGACGTTTTGGCAATATTTGAATGTTGCAAGTAAATGTCAAATAGACAATTTTACATAGTTAGCTTGTCGTTTACATTGTTAGCTTGTCTTCGAAAAATAGGGAGATGATTTTTCAACACATTTTGTTCATAAAATATCAAAAACATAATTACCAAAATTGGCAATAACCTACAACTGCAATCTGCAACTTCAGACTTATTTTGCCGGATTGTGTCACATTAATTGTTGCAGGTCTGTCTATCTCCTGTGTGCACACTCATAATGTCTCGCCTCTGTTTTGGGTTTTGTTTGCTTTGCTGTGCTAACAAGAAATCCTACCCGTTTGCCCTGATTAAATACGACACAGAGAGAGGAGAGCCAGTGAGAAACTCCGAAGGGTTCTGTGTAGAGGTGCCCACAGGTAACCCCATTTACTAATATTGACATTTTATAGTGTGTGTGCGTGTATCATACTACCCGTGCCTCCCTCTCCTACATGTCAGTAGCTTTGCAAGTGCACAATCTTCTGCTTTCAGTTTCTGCAACTGCATGAGTGGTTAAAAAAATTGCGGTCGATGTTTTGTGTACTTTGGTGTGCAGGGGAGGCTGGTCTTCTGGTGGCAAAAATCACCAAAAAGGCCCCTTTTACTGGCTATGCCAACAACAGCCAGCAGACAGAGAAGAAAAGACTGAGGGATGTGTTTGAAAAAGGGGACCAGTATTTCAACAGTGGTGACCTTCTCAAAATGGATGAGGAAGGGTTCATTTACTTTCAGGACCGGATCGGAGATACCTTTAGGTGAGTTATTGTGGTTGGAGGTTCTTGACACGTTGGAATTCAATTGTTTTTCGCAGGTGGTTCTTCCACTGCAAAATAGCACAAAGGCTCTTGTTCTTGGGTTTCCTGTAAGCTCTGTGTAATTAAAGCTCACAAAAGCTTTTAGGCATGACATGATATTTACTTTAAATGTACATGCAGTGAGAAACAGCAGAGTTCTTTTAAAAAACAGTTTTGAGGCATTCCATGATGAGTACACATGCTACCAACTTACCTACTATAAATTTAAGTTTGATTTTTGGCTATGCATTCCTTTTTTGGTGTTGGTGAATAACTCACCTGTGTGTCTGCTTTTTTACCAGATGGAAGGGAGAGAATGTAGCAACCACTGAAGTTACTGATGTCCTCGTCATGCTAGATTTTATAGAGGAAGCTAATGTGTACGGTGTCAAGGTCCCAGGTAATTAATGCCAACCTCAGACTCTCAGTCCAGAAGCAAGCTCTGCCATTGACATGAAATGCAGCCAAATTCTTACTAAGTGCCTCTGTTTATAAGCACTTATATATTGACTATAAATGTTGAATGACTGGTTTTACCACTCTGAACTCTGTAAACCTTGAACCTTGAAGTTCAATTGAAATATAAACTGTTCATTTCCACTAAGGCCACGAGGGACGGATTGGAATGGCATCAATAAAGCTAACGGAGGGGATGGAGTTTGACAGCAGTGCCACCCATGAGCATGTGAAGGCTTACCTGCCCAGCTATGCAAGACCTCGCTTCATCAGGATGCAGGTAAACCTCAGCAGTTTTCCTCACCTTACCTTCATTTTTACAATTTACCTCTCAAACCCATCACGATTCCTTTCATTGAACTTTGACAAACTTACTAACCCTTAGTATGTTGGTAAACAGTAGGGTATAACATCATGCTATAGATTATTCTCAAAGCTTACAAGTACCTTGAAAAGGATATTTCAACTAAAATATCTTTTTTAAAACAAAATCACAGAGTTCCCTTGATGTGACCGGCACATACAAACAGATGAAAGTCAAGCTTGCTGAAGAAGGATATGACCCGTCTGTGACAAATGAGGCGATGTATTTCCTGGAGGAGAGGGAGGGCTACATTCCAATGACTAAGGACATTTACAATGCAATCACTGAGGGAAATAGAAGGCTGTGACATATGATTGTACACGCTTCCACACTATTAAAAAAAAGAATAAGTCCAGCTTACTTGAAAAATTGGTAGAAACTCGTTTCTTCAAATGGTTTAAGAAAATGTAACAATTCTATTTCAAGTTATAGTAAGCATAACTTGAAATAGAATACTAGAGTAGTTATATTTAGTTATCCCACCTAAGGCAAGGAGTTTCCACCCATTTTTTTCATAAGTAAGCTTAACTTTTTCTTTTTTTTACTGTGAATTTTATGATTGTCCATTTGCTGCCTCTTGATTGGCCTAATGGGCCTGTGTGAGTTTTGCACTGCGGTGATTGATGCACCCTACTATCATTGTATGTACTTGTTGGCATTACAAGAGCTCTATTTTAATAGACAGGGATTATAATAAATAGTCTGTATTCCTCTAAGAACCACATGTATAATGCATAAACTTTATTTTTTGTTATTACTTAATTTTTTTTACATTTTGAAGAAATGACCACCTGATGTATTCAAAGCTGTGACAAAATATACGTTTCAATAAAGGACTCTGTTTATAACATCAGTGAGTCGGTGAATTACTGAAAATGACTGGCATGTGCTATTTAGTCGGAAGTGCATAGGAGTCCATCTGGGGCATGTTGAAGCAGTTGAAGCAGTTGACCCTGCTGCTGATGATCCACGGCTGGGCAGGGCAGCCCTTAAAGCTCTTGGCTTGGCTTGGACAGTAGAGCTGCTGCATGCCACACTGCATCCACGTCTGGGCGAAGCTGGGCACGCTGTAGAACTTGGTCAGCTTCCTCAGCACTTTTCTGCCCAAGATGCTGTTAGCCTGTTCTGGAATATTAGACAGGTTCCCGCTGGGGCCGTTGGATGCCGAAGCATCCTCGGAGAAAATCGCGGCATCTCTCAGAACGTCCGGCAAAGCACTGCTGCAACTTAGAGAGCGCGTTGTCCTCTTCGCACTCGGCATTATGGGGCTTTGAGGCTTCTGTGTCTCTGGTAGTAGGGCTTCATCCTGTAGCTGTTATGCACAGGATACATGCACATGCAGTATTTATGTGTTAATGAAGCAATTACTAGTACAAAACAAAGCAAGCATGCAAGGAGATGTTAGAATTTAGCACTAACCACATAAGCTGCGATGTGACTCAATAAATGAGAAGTTAAAAAACAAAGTAATTGTGTGCACATCCACAATCATCCAAGTGAGGCCAGATACAGGCCGAAAAATGTTAAGCTCCCAAAAGTACCATGTTAGAATCTGAGTAAATAAATAATATATCTGAAAAAATATGGAGAGCTACACTGTTGTGTGGACACTCACCACTTTTTCGTTTTATTGACATTGACATTGATAAAGGTGTGGCAAAGATTCATTTCTATGACATTTTCACCTGTGGCTTCAGTATGAAATGATCCTTAGCTACATATGTTATTTAAGGAAGCCATTAAAAGGAACACTCCACTTTTTTGGGAAACAGGCTTATTTTCCAACTCACTTCAGCTACTAACTTGGCATGAATCATTAAATCAGATTAGACCAGTAGATACGCGTAGCCATGGGTGGGCTTGGGGTGGGTCTGTGCCCAGGGGCGCTGCTAGAAATTGTGGGCCCCCTGAAAGAAAATAAGTTTGGGCCCCCACCCCAACCATATCATAGTCTGCTCTGGGCCCCTGTGGAGCTCTGGGCCCCCTGAATTGTCCTGATCTACCCCCCCCCCCCCCCCCTTAGTGGTGCCCCTCCCTTTGCCCCCCAGAGATTGGCTGAATGGATTCCAAAACGGTAAAACTCAACTGCTTATTTTTAAGGCAGTTGAAAATGAGCCTATTTCCAAAAAAAGTGGAGAGTTCCTTTAAGTCAATTTTGTTCTCTGTTTCACCCCCATTGTATTTTGGCTATGACAGACTGCGAGAACAACTCTACCTCAGGCGTGCTAACAGACAGCCTGCGCGACGCCCTGCGCAGAATGGCAGCGGCGGTTTGCCGTATGATGGCCCAGTCCCTGACGATGTCTTCTGGGGTGGTGAACTGTGAGGTCACGGTGAAGCGTATGATCAGCTTGTTGTGAATGGCTGCAGGGATGAGGAACATGGCACCTGATTTTGTCAGCTTCTGCAGCAACTCCTGTGTCCGTGCATTACCTCCCTGTGTTGGGGATAAAGGGCCATCAGTCACACCTGTATTCGTGTCATTTTTTCACCAGTCAGGCCGTGGTTGCAGTATAATAACCGCAGCAATCATTACTCTGTAAAAAGGGTTTTTATCTTTTATCTTGATAATAAGGTGAGGTCGTCTTTTCCTCACGTTTACAGCCTTGACCTGTGTACATACTTCATTCACCAGGCCCATTTACGAAATGATAGGGATAAAGGCTAATTTAAAGCTAAAAGCTTTTAAAAATTAATTCTATTTTTTTTATACCTTTAAACAGAAAACCACCAAGCCGAGGTGTCGTTTCGCAGGCATTTCAAAGTTAGGATCACCTCTCACGAGAGATTCAAAAAGTTTGGCCATTTCCACACCCTAAAAAGAAGTCAAACAAATAAAACAATCAAAAAGCCATAACAAATGAAGTTAGTCCTTTTGCCTTTTTCCACGGTGTGTGTGTTAGTTAATGACAATTATATCGGGGGAGGGATCTCACGTGTCTGATGTGTGCTTGCAGGTTCTTCAGTCCAAAGGCGCGCATGACGAACCACAGTTTCAGTGAGCGGAACCGACGGCTCAGTGGAATCTGCCAGTGCTATAAAAAAATGAGGGGACGTTATTGGCAAATTACTGCAAATGAATAACATGGCAGTTTTCTTACACTAAAACATTGGGCAAATGTAATGAAAAGTAGTGTTCACACATATTAGAGTCGAACTAAGGAGGATGGGAAAACATAAAGCTGTTTCATCCCATTATGGGCTGAAAAGCCATCTCTTTATAAATAATAATTTTATTTTGTTTTTTTATTTAAAGGGGGGTGGGGTGCTGTAATAGCTAAGATCATTCTGGAACCTTAAAGAACAATACTTGGCAGAAAGTGATTTATGGGCTGTTCCTGTACCATAAAGTCAGTGGCTCCTGAGTTATCATGCCTGAGATAGAGGGGATCGACGCTGAAAGTCTGCTGGAGTTTGCACTTATCCTTCACCCTGCCAGGGAAAGAAACAACAAGAGATCATTTCACAATGCTGGACTGTGAACCCTGAATGTGCAAATCCCATGCTGGCAAAATTCTCCTGGTGAATTAGTCTCTAGAACCACAGTGCAGGCACACTGTTGATCTGTACATGTAGTTTTGTAGGTCATTTAGGCGGGTCAATTAGCCTGAAATATCACGTTGATGTAGTGCAGTGCAGTGAGGTTTTCTGGATACATATTCGGGTGTGCGGACTTTGGTTGGTTGGTCCAGCATCCTGAGTTCCTAGATGTGTACTTTTATACAGATTACAGGAAGAGCATTTGACACTTTTCTTTAAAGTGACATACAAAATTATACCAAATTATAAACAAAATATACCTATAGATAAACATAAAAAACATGATATGTGGAGATGATCAAATCATAACATGCACTTAAAGAAATATAAGTACTTCATACTTTGTTAGACATAGGCACTCAAAAAGATCGCTCACCAGACTCAAAAAGATCGCTCACCAGAAGGCAGTGCAGTCGAAATGAACCATCATCCATTTAGAGGGGTTGAAAACAAATGAGTCCGCAAACTCGATGCCCTCGAGATACCCACGGAACTCAGGGCAGAGAAAAGCCGAGCCGGCGTATGCCGCATCCACATGCAGCCACAGCCCCTCTCTGGCACCTGGCAGGGGTCGGAGGTCAACACACACACAACACTTACTGCGGAATCTTCATCAATGTAATCAAATCCCCACACACAGAGCAAAACGGCAAAATCAAAAACTACTGACTTACATGAATATAAATCAGCCAGATCTGCAAAATGTCTTATTGCTTTACAAGAATAGAAGAAAAAAAAGTGTTGCACTTACACACAGGTCCCAGCTCGGATAGGTAATCAAAGGAGCACACTCCTGTGGTGCCAAGGGTGGCACAGAGCTGGTGAAAAAAATAAACTCATTAACCCAGGACAATCCCCATACCTAGGACAATCACCAGACAGGGTACTACAGAAAGCAGGTTTAGTCACATTACCTTGGTATGTTAACTCAGAGTAAAGGCGTAAATCTGTGAATAGCACAGCCCTACAGCTTTGTTTTGCTAGGGGAATGAAACCATAGGACTGTTCTATTAGGAGCTTTACCACTCACAAGATTGAAATGCTCTCTCTATTCACTTTACAGTAAATCAGTATTGCTGTTATTGTTTCAGTTATACACACACAGAGCCACACAGGCTCCCACACAGACCAATGACAGTCTAATGATTTGTACTGATTTGATATTCTTTAGAATAACCTGGTTCAGAAAATGGTCGGATCAAATATGCGGCAGGGTTTGTAATTTCTGGAGCCAGGATCTCCACCTCTGGGTTTAGAAATCTGCGATAGCAGAAGGCCACTTGTTGTATTTATTGATAATGCTGACACTGTTAAAATATACCTGCTCTTTCATTTTATTACTAAATATTTCACTTTTTATGCCCATATGAAGAGGGGTGATTATGGTACCATAATTGGAATAAGGCCCTTCTTCCGGTCTTCTTTAATTGCTGACTGTAGAGTGCTCCCATGCAGCCCGTAGTTCTCGTCAGTATGAAGGAACCTAACTTTCACCAGGGAGATGAGCCCAGCCTTCTCCACTGATGAGTGTGCCTGTAATGTCACACAACATTGAGTCTTAGAGCCTCGTTATTCCACAAGTACAGAATACTCCTGTCTAGAAAAAATCACGAAATAATCACTTTGTAAAGTTATTATTTTAGGTGTCTGTTGGTGCTAAATTGATAAATAAGTTGGCAGATTGATGACATTTTTTTCTAATCAGCATGTGCTAATAGAAGTACTCATAGTGAAACACAAATGTGAGTATAGCGATACTGGCAGACTCTACTGTGCGGCTGAACTTAAAGAATGTTATAGCTCCCCCTTGTGTCAATCTTGCCAAACTACATTGTAGAATGCAGAAGAGTGCAGGGAGTAAATGCATCTTGATCCACTGTTCTGAAAAAAAGCAACCTCATTTTTTTATTGGAAACATATATCAGCTATTGGATACCACTCTGCCATTAAGTCCGCTATATCGGTTGACAACCAGTGTGTGTATGGTTTTCCTAACCTGGTCGGATGCATAAGCAATGAACCTGGAGTTGATGACCGAGTCGTCTGAGTCAGCCTCAAACTTCTTCAGCTGTAGTATCTTGTCTTTTCGGGCCGCCAGTAAAGAAACCAGGGTACATTCACTGACTGTACTCTGAAAACGTGTGACAGAAAATTGCATTAAAATTACAGTATGTGACAGAAAATGACATCACAAAAATCACATTGTGAGAGATAAAATGGTGTGTGAATACTTCTTCTCCTTTTTGCATACACAAACAAACACAAACAGAGTGATGAAGCATGGATATTTCAACAGCATTTTTTTCCAAAAAAAAAAAAAAAAGATTAATAAATACACTGACACACATTTGCTATGTTTACCTGCAGTATGCCGCCTCCAATGCTGTCTGGGTGGTGATGCAGGAAGTGTGAGGGCAGTCCCAGGGCCTTACACAGCCAGTCCAGGACATTCATCTCCAGCTCTGTGCACGCAGGACTGGACGCCTGCAACCATTTTTATAAGAATATAATTATACAGATTATTAGAATATAATAATATAATGTAGTAATGTCTATATATATATATATAGATTATATATTATATTATATATACATTACTATATCATAAATATAAAACACACACACACATATTGAAACCATCAGTCGATCTCGGTTGTGTACTAAATCAAATGGACCGAGACCGATAAAAAGAAGTGGTCTAGCTAAGATAAATATTGATAAGGAAACGTCAATCGGATCAATTGTGGTTGAGTTGCTGATGTGAAAGCAGACCACACCACAGTCTGTATGCTGCATAGTAACAATTTTACTGCCTGGTGCAGACCAAAAACTAAAATTTAAATGTTAGAGTTTTTTTTAGATTATTAGATGTAAAGCATTTCAATCATGTTCCGTGCTTCTGTGTACTGTATGTCCTGATGACCGTCTATGGACTGAGGAGACCATCTCCTTTGGGACATCTAAAACCATGGTGGATAATTTACCCAGGTGAAGCCCAGGCAGTTGATGGCGTCGGCAAGCATGTCCCCCAGCAGAGAGGGCCAGGAGGTCAGGGCTGGGTAGTAGGCATGCATGTGTGGGCTCTGCCAGTGCACCACCTGTTGTAAACATACATTATCATCATCATCATCAGCTTAGACCATACACCAAATGCATCTTATTTAACAGCAAATGTATATGTGTTGAAGAACATAAAGTTCCTCTGCACAGGCAAGTCTCTCTGCTGACCCTCTCTGCTGGTGAGTGACCCTAATAAAGGGCTCAGCAAAATACGTCATTCGCTCAATAAAACAACAGATCAGCAACCACCCTTACTAGTATGTGGTGATGACTATTCATTTTTCAAATGTATATGTGTATTTAGACCCATTTCATTGAAATAAATGTTTTGCCTGCTTCGTAACAATATTTCTTCATAGGAGAAAGCTTTCAAACAACTTAGTTCATCTACCTTCAATGTCAAATTTCATTTGCCCATCATATGTGTACATATTTAGAAAAGATAAATTCTTTATTGCCGTTCAACAGTGTAGGAGTAATTTTTTACAGTAAAAGGTAGCTCATCCCACAGAGAAGTAGATAAACAAGTAACCCACTAAAGTCAAAAATAAATTAATTATTCAGGTCAGTTTTTACATTTGTTTACATTTGTTCATAAAAAAATATATATATATAACCAATGGTCCTACCCCAGGCATGATTATTTTTTCCACGTCTCGGAAAATGCTATCCCAGTTTTCCCCATCCAAGGGGGCATTTTCTGGAAGCAGGTCCCTCATGTACCCGGGCTGCACATCTGGAGTTACTCGTCTTTCTCTGATCTTGGTCAGATATTCTGTGATGTAATCTACCAGCTCCTTCCCTAAACATGACAAAGCACATCCATTTACATGACATTTTATCCAAAGCGCTTTACAATTGAGGAAAACAATCAAGCTCAGGCAATTAACAGAAGACCAAGTTAACAGAGTATTTTTGATTTTTGAGGCTTTTATCCAAAGCGCTTTACAATTGAGGAAAACAATTAAGCTCAGGCATTTAACAGAAGACCAAGTTAACAGAGTATTTTTGATAGCCATACAGGTTCTAGTTTTTTCCCTTGTCCACCAATGGGAGACCATGACCCTATATTAACAGGTACATCTCAGTTTGTTCACAGGACAAGAAAAGGAAGGAAAAGAGGAAAAAATTACTTCTTACAAGAGTCATATCTCTCATTAATGTCAAATTGGCCAATTAAGATCAAATTGGCTTCTGATCGGACTCTCTTAAAATCCCCTTATTGAATAAAAGAACAGTAAAACAGTATACGATTTTCAGATCTTAAGTTTAATTTAAGATTGGACTTATATCCTGTTTGATTTAAGAGGTTTGAGACAAACACCAGATCTTGCTGAGTTCTGGATAGCTTTTCCTACAACATCTTTAAGAGAAAAACATAAAAATCAGCCTAATATACAATCTTATTTGTTTCTGAAAGACAAGTTTGAGACAATTCTACAAGGTTATTTTTTTGGATTAGCATCATGTGTTTGTTGCCTCACCTCTGCGGTTGTACTCCTCTGCATGCATGGTAAAAAAAAGCCCTTTCGCAACTTTTCAAGTTATGACGAGTGTCTCCAAGGTCTCTAGATACTGCTCTTACTGTCGTGAAGAGGTGCCAAGCAGAATTTATTGAACAATCCAACAAGAACACACCCCCTTTTATGACGTACTCAACGTGCATCAGGACAATTGTGTGACAAGAGGCATGTGTAAATAAAATTTTCCCTTTTGAGCTTTGACATTTTTCTCCAAATGATAAGGTACATTTTATGCAGAACATTTATTGATGTTTTACTTCTTTAAAAGGAAGTCATTTGTAGGAGTATGTAGGTTTATAGAGAATTTAAATCCTCTTCTACAACTCAGTGGTTGGACCTTATGTTCTTTGCAGACCAGGGCATTGTGGGCCACATACAGTGTATGAATGTGCTGTTACTGGCTCACTCAGGTTAAAACCGGACCCACAATTACACAAACTAGTCTTCTTCTCAATAATGTGAAAAGTATGAATATTTTCTTGACTTTAATGTCAGTAGGTGCTCATGTAAATATTTTCCACAAATTACATCCAAGCATTCTTTATGATTCCTTTGCCACTATACCCTTTTCAATCTGTGTGTTTGGAGAGGGGGATATGTTAGGGCAGCAAATATATACAGACCACACATTACAGTGTTGTGTGTTTGTTTTAAATCGGAAATTTTCAGAGTGAGGTCCCAAGGAACTGGACTAACAAAGGCCTGCAATTACTCAGTCACAGTGCAGAGCTTAATTTTCATTCTACCCTGCACAGAGAGGCAGGAAACAAGTGCAAGGCACTGTTCAGTTCATATATTCTAATGTCTTTTCCCACATCATCAGTCATAGAAAAAAAGACAGCACAAAATCATGTTTCAATATCAAAAACAATTTTCACAGTGCTTTATGGAGACTTATTTACAGATTAGTATCATGTTTGGGGATACATTCACAAGCATAAGCACCATGGCACAAATTGTATGTACACAACTTAATACTGTGTTATAAAATAAAAATAATAAAACCATTAACACATTTATGTTGGTCCAGATCTGGATGTTGACCTGTTGATGTCTCCTGTTCTTCTAGAAACTCCTATATCTTTCCCATTCCAGTAGTTTCTTTCCCTCTCTCTCTCTCTCGATCTCTCAAAAAAGACAAAAAGGCCACTTTTACAGATAAGAGCAACTCTTGTCAGAATAGTATTACATATTTGTAGCTATACATGCATATGTATTGACTCTTATAAATGACTCTTGAGTTTTTAAAATACAATGCTAAATGCAGGCGGCATTCTCAAGAACGTCAACAGACTGCATGACAACATGGTTTCTGCCCTGTTACATAAGTCTATCTCAATTTGACAGTAAAACACAGTGACAGGAAAGACCAATGATTTAAAAAGTGGAAAAATAAACGTTTTGACAAAATACATTTTATATTGTCAATGAAAATGTACAAACTATTAGCTATAGTTGCTGGGATTAGTAACATGACACTTTTATATTTACAATATACTTGAATAACCAGACCGTAACTTGACATATGTAATGAATTGTGTCAGTTTTATCCATTATTTTTCCATGGATAAAATCCAAATTCCAAATACTAACCTATTCAGGGATGCTTCTGTTTTAAATAAATTTTATTTTTTAATTAATTTTCTTCTAAAGATTTCGATCATTAGAGTTATTGTGTAGACTCTGCTGGTTGTAGAAGAGGGGCCATTTGGAAATGCACTGTATGAACGTGCAGTGATGTGGCCTATGGAATGTGTCCTTTTTTTTGGAAATTCAACTTTCTGTCCAACACCAGTCCCCAATACATGTCATACTGATGACCTTGACCTCAAAGTCCAGAGTGATGTCATCTCAAATGGCACCAATGTTTTGCTCAGGCCAGCCACACACCTTTCCCCTGTGTGCTTATGTGTGTTTGGCATTGTTTCCATGCTGGGAGTGTGCCCTCCCTCCTCCTCCTCATAAACTGTGTTTCAGAAGAGTCTTCTACATGGGAGTCTCTCTCACGTGAGCCTCATGCTGCTTTCTTTCCACCCTGTCGAGTGATTGCCTCAAGCTTTTGCCTGTAGGCTTCGGCCTCCTGCTCCTTCTTCAGAAGTTGCTGTCTGTACTTCTGTGCCTCGCGATTGGCCTCCTCCAGCTGCTTCTGCAGGGTTTCCTTCTCCTGTTGGAATAGAGGGGCCTCTGTCAGCTCTAGAATGTTCTTCATGCTCACAACCGTTATGCCCATAGATACCTATACGTAGATAGATATGTAGCTATACCACAGATATACCAAAGATATCTATGTAGCTATGTAGATATCCATAGCTGTGCCAATATCAGTTCCATTTCAAGAATGGATCACTGTACTACTACAAAGTCTTTCAGTATCATTATATTACATCCATATGTTGGAACAGCCATAGGAATGACATAGAAATTGAATGAAGACATGTAACTGTATTGTTACTGAGAAATGCCTTAACAGATTACAAAACTGATTTACACACAGAAGCTGCAAGTGTCTTCTGACAAAATAACTTTATAATTTATAATACTTTTCAGTGTCTAGGAACCTACTGAGCATGTCTTTGAAGTCATGCAAGTACTGCCTGCCTGCTGGATGGAAATAATGAACCATCAACCATAAAAACAATATAATCTTGCTAACTAAAATACTTCACATCTGGATGCAGGTGTTTAATGGGATGATTGTGGAAGGGTGTAATGCTGTGCAGTATATGGTTGTGTATGACCTTGACTGTATTTTTTAAATATTTATATTTATCTTCTTCTACTTTCTTACTTTTTTATTTTTCTACATCTTGTAATGTTTTGCACTGGAAAACCTGCACCTGAAAGGATGGTTCTACTTATACAATACCATGTTCCTTAGTGTTTCCTGAAGTCCCTAAAGGCAATTTAAGCATTTTAATTTTATCATTTCTAATATGCAAATGAGCCTCAAGTGTCTCAAGTGGAAAAAAAAACAAGTATGAATGGAAAAAGACAAACTTCCAAGTTTACCATTTGCCTTTTTTGTTTGTTTGGTTTTTTTGTTTTTTGTTAGAATGACAAATTTAGGTCTGGAACCTGAAATTGATGCAAAGGGCGGAGAGACTGTTGCACTCTATATTATTGGTGTTATCCTTTGATGTTAAGGGAAAACAAGGAAATCTGAACTGACCACTTAAAGATCTGAGGGGGGCTGTCTACATTCATGAAGAAACCACAAAACAATGACTTGGGGTTCTGATATCAGCTTTTGGTACAGACGCCAGTAACTGAAATAAACATCCCACAGACAAAAAAAAGAAGTGATTTTTCATAATATGGGCCGTTTTTAAATGTTGTTGTGCAATGTGTGCTCGTTGACTCTCACAATGACAGTAAAGAGCCTAATGTTGATCTCACCTCTATCTCCAGGCTGACGATGTTGTTCTCCACCACCTCTATGCGCTGGCGTTTGACCGTGGGCTCCTCACTGATGACCGTCTCCTCGGCGATGTCAGTCGCAGGCACTGTCAACACTGGGTAGCCAGAGAAATAAGCTGTGCAAATCTAAAGTGTTGATTACATTTTTTTCAAATGAAACCACATATTTGTGTAATGAATATCCCCGGATTTATAATCCATTAGATTATAAAAACACACAAATGACTTAAATTGCACAACAAGCATCACATCGGTCATGACCCATATTCCATTCCTTACACAAATTAATAAAAGTGTCTTGATATGCTGATCTGCCTAATGCTTTGTTCCCTTATTCCTGTGTAAAAGCAGGGATCATTCAAGGATACAAGGATGTTTTATTGTCACTTGCATAGACATAGGTAGAATAAGACATGCAGTGAAATTAATGACATGCAGTGAAATTAATCATTAAGAGTTAGAACAAAGCTTAACATAAATATAGTGTTCCTTCTCACAGCTCTAAAAACATCTGGCTAAATTGATATAACGTGCATGGTGCATGGTTGTGGTTTACTTTGTTTATATCACTATGTGATTTTTAATGCTACATGGTTTAGATGAGAAAACCCTGTGGTCGAAATGTTGTAACTTTTTTTTTTTAAGTTAAGGAGCTAAGTAAACAATGTGCAGATATAATCTCTTTTAAACCTTTACGGTCCAGTACATACAGCTCATGTATACCTCAAGGATTCCAGAGGACTTCCCAACAAAACCACGAATGAGTGACAGTCCAGAGAGGGTCTCCTGCTACACTCGGGCACATATGCTGAGGGCTCCAAGCATGCCATCTTTGGACATAATGCTGTACCATCATGTACAAGGTATTTTCAAACAAACCACTCTGTGGATGATGCATTTCTGACTGGCCACTGACCTTGCTGACCATCTGGCATGGTCACGATGATTGGCTGACCGATACCACCGCCTTGGAGGTTGCCCAGCTGATAACCATCCGTTACTATGGTGATGACCTGCTGACCCCCTGAGCTCACGACCTGTTGAATGGCGCCATCCACAGAGTCTGCAGTCACCACCTCTTCTGTAGCCACAACTGGGAAACCACATTATGTGTGTTTCATTATCAAGAAACAAAGGGATGAAAGGATTTCTGTTTGCTATAGCCATATCCAACAAATAGTTCAGGACTACATAGCTCCTGAAAACATCAGGCCTAAGCCTCCTAAACTTTTAATGGGATATTTAATGCAAGATTGGAACACAAGTCAGTACATTTTGATAACAGACTTTGTTTTCTACTTTCTTTTGCAGTCACCCAAGTTACCTCCTATTTACCTATAATCATGGTAAATTATAGTAAAAATAATATTGTATAGTTATGCATTTAACAGAGAAATATGTATACATTATAGAAAAGTCAAAGACAGCATTAGAGGGGTTGTTGAAATTAGACAAATACAACTAGCAAGACAAAGTAGAGCTACAATTGATCCCAGAAAAGATAAATGACTGAACTATCACGTAAAGGTCAACTAACCTACTGCAAATCATATTAATTTTTATCTGTTGACATTGTATGAACATACACCATCATGAATCCCCTTCAAACCGTTGGGCTACAGCATCAAGACCTTTCATAATAACTGTAGCCAAAGACAACTAAACACACTGAAAAATGATATTCGTGACGTGGTTCTTTGATGTAACAATAAGGCGTATGGGGAAAAATATCAGACAAAAAGGTTTCTGAGGCAGAGCAGTGGCTTTCATCTAGTGAATAATTATTAAGATTCACAGGGTCAACACAGAATGCCTGTTGTTTTTTTCCAATTACTTTAAGTAGCAGAAATTGTAGAAGAAACAATACAATAAAGATAAACCTGCACAAACACATGTCAATAATAACACACAAGTTAAATTATGAAAAATGTAAAAAATGTTTATGATAAGGTGCATGTAGTGGTGGGCATCCGTAGAGTGACACGTCCGTGTATTTACCCATGTTTGATGTCTCACATGTGTTATCAGAAGCACAATTAAACACATTTCCACAAGACATCAATCTGTGAAACAGATAGCTAGTTCTGGTCCCAACACAGGTGACAGAACAGGCAACACCTGTGCAATTCCCAAGGAACTGACATTTCAAAAGGTGAGCACAAAAACATATGGACGTCATTGATGCAGTGTAATCAAATGGTTGTCTGCTTCAAGTCATATAATATTACATGATAAATTGAACGCCTTTCTACTTATGTCAACACATAAAACGCACAAAAGGATATGACTAATATCATATCATATATCATAATGAAACCATATTCTTGTGTATTTAAATCACTGGGTCAATCATTCATCACATTATCTGCAAAGAAAATTCAGTGCTGCTGCACAATGTCTTAACATTGTGCAAGATCAGCTCACTAGCTGTAACCAAATACAGCATGTAACATGCATACAGTATACTCCTCTGCAGTTTACTTTGTTTTTCACCGTACTGACGGCACTGAGTAACAACACTCTCAATAAAAAATCTGATCTTAAAATGGACCTCAGGTACTTATTTTCACTGTTCATTTGAATTCATCTGAAATGCGCTATCAAAGGAAAACTTTTTTGACTGGTCAGCATTAGTGTAGTTAAAGGGGGGTTACATTGATAAGACTGTGAACAAGCATGCTGTACCATTGGCAATCTGTTTGGTTTAATCTTTTAAATGACTTTCCTCACTGTCGTCCAAGGTGCCATGACAGTGCAGTGTTTCCCCCAGTGCTTTACAGTTAAGGCAACCCCCCTAACAACACAGTCACTCCCTGTGTCACTATACTATGGCATTTTTAACTTCACAAACCGTTTTATATACATAAGACAGAAAAAAGGCAAAGTTAATTAGCATAAGTGCCTTTTAAAGTCTACAAAGTCCAGAAAGTAAAAAAAACAGTAGTAGATTTGATTTGAACGTCAACAAATGGCCTCATGTGCAGGTAATTGCTCAGACTGAGGCATTATAGTGGACATGCCTAACCAGAGTCTAATACTCTTTACTCACTGGAGAGCAGCGACTGTGCTGGCCCAAACACACCACCCACACACTGATATTCACTAAACCATCAAGTTCAAATACACATACACATACACATACACACACACACACACACACACACACACACACACACACAAAAGCATGCGCGCACACATGACGCATGCATGCACTCACACACACAAGCCAGTAGTTTGGGGCTACCATTTAGCGCTGTCCACATATGATGTTATGACTGAAAACACATTTCAAAACCGTATAAACGGGGCCTCTGTTCTTAATATGTAAAGACAAAAAAATATTTTTAGCCCATATCTTACTCTTCATATTCAATAAAAATCATTTCCTGTGTCTTTAAGAAGCTGAGTGTTACCTGCTGATTTAGTAGAGTTCCCAGACGACACTAATCCAGCCAGGTTCACAACTCCTCCCGGCCCGATGATAAACTGTGGCGTTCCTGTGTGTATTGTCACCGTGTCAGGACTCTCTGGGTTTGTGTTGATCTGATTCTGCATGGCCACCTGTGTGAGGGACCAGTGATGTACAAACGATGAAGATCAAACAACTCTCTGTGATACACAAAAGTGTATTTTCAGGCCACAAGGTCTGAGGTATACTGTTGTGCTCAGATAAAGATGGTTGTGGCATGGTGTATTTAAAATGTAAAGTGAAGATGTTTCACACACTAAAAGGTTCCAGTCTTTACAATAATTTATAAGCAGATTATTAGTTGAAAACTAGGCTGAGTGGTTCAATGCTCATCAACCTTTTTTGTGTATAAAACATCGTCACTTAATTTTTTAGACCTGACAGTGTTCTACCTGAAGAATTTCGGCAAGTTCTTCGTTTCCATTATCCAAGGCGATGTCCAGGGCGTTTTTGCAAAATTTGCTCTGGGCATGGACATCGGTGCCATATTTAATTAGGAGCTCCACGACCTCTCTGTGGCCATGCTCAGCAGCCCAGTGAAGAGCTGTCATTTTCAGCATGTCTTTGGCGTTGACGTCAGCCCCATGCTACAGACAACAGCCCAGTGAATAAACTCTTTGTTATCACTCTCATAAGACTTGAATGCAGATGATAAAAGCAACAGGATTTCAATCACAATTGCTCAATTTTGGTTTACATCTTTAGAGAAGCCCACATGATGCATGAGAAACATCAAAGCAGTGTGCGTCTGATATTGACAGATAAGTCCGTGCAGTTGACCCTGATGGAATATTAAGAGCAGGCAGGAGGGAGAAGGAGAGGGGCAATTTAAATAGGAGATTTTTGTTCTTATTATTCATTGTTAGCTTAAAGGTATTTCCTTTGTATAACCATGTAAAATACACCATTAATATCCAAGTCTTTTGTAAATTGAAAAAAATGTTACACTCCAACAAGAAACTTAAAGTTGTGACCAATCCTGAGCCCCCTTTAAAAATGTAGTGTATCATCTGACGTTAGTGTACTAAAACAACTGAAGCTATCCTGTGTAAGATTTTCTCCCTAGTGGTGAGCTTTTATATTCAGTGGTGAAGCTCTCTATTGCAATCAGAAACACAAAAACTGTATTTTTTCCTAGTGTCCTTTTTGTAAAATGTTACACAACATGGCTTTAAACTAACCTGTCATTCTGAGTCACACAGAGTTATGGAATATGTAGCTTGAATGGAAGGATTAACTGTATGGGTTTTACCTTCAGTAGCACCTCCACAATGCTAGCATGGCCTTCTGAGGCTGCCATGTGCAGTGGGGTTCTGTCCACTTTTGTTCGAGCGTCTCGACTCACACCTGCCCTCAGCAAAACCTCTGTGGTTGAGTAGTGTCCATACTGGGCCGACAGGTGCAGTGGAGATGTCCCGAGCTGTTGTGTGATTGAATTTACCACACATTTATAATAAATACATAAGACACACAGATAACGCAAAGTCTCAGGTGAGCAGTAAGTACTTTAATGTGACACTATAGAATTTCACCTTATTTCATTCTTAAGCTTTGAAACAGACCAGGGGTGATGAAGGATGACTATAAACAACCTACTAAAGGGGGACGTTTTTGAGGACACTACTCATATTGTTATTGCAAGAAGGGTCAAACTTCTATTCCTTCATTGGGCCCATAGCAACACCCCTGTGCAGTGAAAGTGGTCCTCACCCAGTCAGTTGTAAAAGGTGCTCCGTTAGCCATTAATATCCGAACCTCGTCATCTTGACCTGACCGTGCAGCTTCCAACAGTTTTTTCCCCAGGTCTACTAAAGACATCTACAAAAATGGTTATATCAAAAGTATTTATGCATCAACCTTATTACTAAAACTGAAATTTAAATCACTGTTCATTACAAAAATAAGAAATACAGAGTAGACACAGTAAATGTTTTGAATGTACACAGGTAATGTAATGTAATATCTTGAGTATGAATTTATCAACATTCATGGGGTCAAATACAGGCCCAAAATAGCCATAACGACATTTCTACTGAGGCTGAGCTCAAAAAGTTCCAACCTAAATTGTATATAATTGTGATTGTTTCAGCCTAATATGTTAGACATACAAAAATACATATTGTTTTAATGGCCGAGTTTTGTGTTTTTGCTTCAACAAACGTTTGGGCATGGTCTGGGCGTTTATGTTATAAATTTTAAATGTGACCTCTTTTCCCTTTTTCATGAAGCAAATAAATCCCTTAAAATTTATAAGCAATTTTTTAACTGTTCTGGATTTCTTTTGTAATGAATCAAGTTCCACTGCATTCCTGAGGCTGACTGCAGTAAAAGGTGATTGTGGTCCTGCTGCGTTTTTGTTGGATGTTGACCTTCCAATAGTCCTCATCCACAGACCCAAAACTGCAGCGTAACTATCATACATGGACATTGTGAAACATATGGGGAAACATATAATATGCGTCTGAGACTTTCCAAACAGTGCTGTTGTGACTTGTGACGGGTACTGTTTTGGAGTAAAATACCCTAGCTAAAATTCTTCAGTGTGTCGTAGGCATAGGTTCGAGTGTAACTCGAACTGTCTCAGACACATTTGTGATTGTAGAACGTCCACTGTTAAAAACTCCCTGGTTGAATATGAAGACTGCAGTTAAAAGGCAATCCATGTCAAAGAAAACAGCTAGCAATGATATGCAAATGCCATCTGCTACGGCGTTGTTTGGCAAGGCCGCCAAAGGCCTGCTGTTTCCTTTTTTCCCTTTGTACCTGTAGACTACTATAAGGCAAATTGCAATGCCATTAAGGTAACTATTTATCTGCGTCTGTCTTTTATCCATATTTGAGAGCTGGCAGTCTACCCAGGTAGTTAGCAGCAAACTCAGCTTTTGTTTCATCCGAAGCTAGCTAGATTAGCTGCCACAAGCTACAAAAGCCCATTGTTGATTCGCGCTTTACAGAGACAGCATGTCTGTCCTCCATTTTCTTTTGCTTAGGATAATAGCATTCATCCGCCATAAATGCAGTACGCAACCATATTTAATCACAGTATCTTCCCAGACACGAATGCATGGTAACTGCTAACTTAATGCAATAAACAGGAAATAGTTAGAATGATCGCGGTTCCGGGGGAAGTGGAAATATTTTTTACCAGCAAAGACACACAACTTCCACATCCGGTGGGGCAACATATATAAGACTCTGACCTGGAAAAGATTCTTAATGCCCATGCCCAACATGTTGATTGTTTTCAAGTCTTACCTTGCGTTATTTTCTTAAACTAGTTGTGGTCAAAAATGAAGGTTCCCGTAACTCAGCTTATGTAGTTCTTTTAAGACGGCCTCTCCGCGCTCATTTTTTTTTACTGTGGGAAGAGTGCCCGTATTTCGTGCGGATGTATACCATCGTCATGTTTCAAATTACATTTGACTTTCTGGTACAATTTTCAGATTAAGTCAGAGTTTATATAATGCATTATAGTGCCAATAATAACTTGTTGTGAGGATGCTTATTAAAAGTCTCAGTAAATTCTGTTGTAAGGGCGAAGAAAGCACAAATGTGCTGGAAATAATGCCTGAGCGGAGTGATACAGAGCACCAGAGCTAATGACACTAGCTGGAGTACATGCCCAGAACTTAAGGTTCACTCTCACCCCATGATGTCATTAGGACTGTTTTCTTCACGATGATAACAGAATTCGGCATAGGTCGTTGCCTCAAAGGTGGTCAGTAACGTCAACGTTAGTTTCTCATTTTGATGTGGTAGTCGCATAACGAATGTGATTACACTCCTTCAAGCTGCAGGGCAGAAATTGCAATTTATCACGTGAATCACAAGCTTGTTAGATCCAACCTGCTTCTATCCTGACGCGTGAAAGTTTAATCTCAACGTTGCCTATACGACTAAGCATCAGTGTCGCATTTGGCCTTGTATAATTTCTCGACAGTTGCTTTGTTCAGTGCCACCTACTATATGCTGTTAATGTATAATATGCCCTGTGTAATGTGTCCTGCAACGCACTGTCAATAAAGCTTATGAAATTCTGACGCCCCTCAACTGAAGGGTACGGGAACTGTTCCGGGAATCAACTGTTGGAGTAACAAAATAAATCTGAAGAGGTAGGACAGTTACTTTGCCATGGTGCGATTGTGTTATTTGTTTGTTCGCAAGTGTGATTGTTTTAGAACAAGCGTCTTGTTTTTTGTTATTATTGTACTAGCTGTCTAAGGTTGCCAGATATTTTCAAAACATGAACCTTGTCATGTAACGCTAACGAACTAGCATGTGAGGTTAGCCAATTAGCAAGGTAGCCAGCCATTTGTACTTCCTGGATCGATATGCTACCTCACAACAAACATTTTACACAGTTCTATTAAGGTTACATTGAATGTTTGTTTCTGCTTCAATGCTACATTTTCGACGGCACAGTTCCACGAACATACTGGATGATGATAAAGTAAAGTTCTTGACATTTTCTGGGGTTCAGGAGTTCCCCAGCTAATTTGCTAGCATAACTGGCTAACCAGCCCTCATCGCTAGCTGACTGAACTACTCGTTGTGCAGCTAATGTTAGTTTTGGCCCTCGAATAAGATCAAATATTCAACATGTAATAAACTAGCAAGAACTCCAAGGTAGAAAACTTTATTATAAGTTGGTTGTATAGGTTTTAGTGGCTTGTCAACATGTTCAAGCCCTTCAACGCATATGGGTTGACCTGTTGGCTGAAACAACATTGTTGTCATCGGCATTTGAGTTGTTAGGTGGTTATCTGAGTAGGTAATAACAAGGACCAACTAACTACTTGGATGTTTCCTTTTGCAGCCATGACACGGATGACGAGCATGTGAGAGCAACGACTTCTGCAGGTGAATGTTAATCTTAAAAATTCGCCAAGATGCCGGCTGTTTCCACAGGGGCAAAAGACCTCTACCTGTCAACATCACTGGGTGACCTTAACAAGAAAGCAGAATTCAAACCGGAAAAAGCCAGCACGAGACAGTAAGTACAAGTCGACCTTTGTTTACTTTAGAAATCACGTTGCAGAAGCCGCACATTGCCTTCATTGCAGCAAGTAACACTTAGTCTAGCCAAGTTTGTGAAGATGGTCAGTGTCTCATTATCATCTCAGTTCATTACCATCTTACACATAACATTACACATCACAGTAAAGACTAGCATTATAGTCAAGTTTATATGCTTGCCATGGGTGCAGTAGCATTTTCCAGAAGTGTACTATTACAAGTCAGCAATCTTGTGCGTTTTGTTTTAGCTATGTCCAGAGTGCCTGTAAGATGTTCAAAGCTGCAGAGGAGTGTCGCCTTGACCGGGATGAAGAAAAGGCCTATGTTTTGTACATGAGGTACCTAACGGTGTATGATGTCATTAAGAAGAGACCCGATTTCAAACAGCAGCAGGTACAAAAATGAGGTTATCAGTAAATACTTGTATACATATTCACAACCTTCTCTTTAAAACCTTTAGGTTTAACTTCCATTGTTTAACGTGTTACTTTTGTCTTTGTTATTATCTTAAGGATTATTATCTGTCAATGCTTGGGCCATCAAGCTTCAAAAAAGCAATCGAAGAAGCTGAGAAATTGTCGGAAAGCCTGAAGCTCAGGTGAGTCTCATGTTATTCACTTTGATAATGAAACCCATTACCTTCTCGAAAGGTATGTGTATGGTTTATTGAAACACGTCATTCTGTAATACTGCAATCAGATATGAGGAAGCTGAAGTACGCAAAAAACTAGAGGAGAGGGAGAAACAAGAAGAAAGGAGAAGAAAAGAGGAAAAGCAAGAGAAGGACGAGGGACGATCTGTATCAAAAGGGACGGCTGACTCCACCAAGGACAATAAGAAGGTACTACCTAGCCCCTCTTATGTCTTTAGGTGCTGTTAATGAAACCATACATTGGCGGTACAGGTCAAACTTTCCTTTTTATTTTCTTTGGAAGATGCACTGCAGACCCTGTGTCAGTATTGTGTTAGGGAAGTTCAGAGATTGGTTTAAGCATAATGAATTTTGTAACATAATCTCAGTGATTAGTGAGTCAGTACTCACCAGTTTTTTTTAATGCAAGTGTGTGGAACTTATGACCTATGTTGACTGCAGAAATGTTCTTGGCTATGGCTAACTTTACAAAAGAAATGGCTTATAATGGTATAGTAATGCAAATATCTTGATTTTCCAATGCAGGTGAAAGCAGAACAGAATGAGGCAAAAAATGTACCATCCAAAGGTAAGTGTCAAGGTGTGTGTGTGTGTGTGTGTGTGTGTGTTTGTCGATGTCTTTGTAGATGTATGCAAAGTGCATTAAAATATGTGGAATGATTGACTAGGCAGGATTACACAGCAGTAACAAGAACCTCCTAAACTTCCTGCTACTTAAAAGGGACTTACTTTTTCTAAAGCTTCAATGGATAGCTATGATCAGTTGGTAGCCCAGGTCTTCTGAAAGACATCCCTGTTTGGTGCAACCCTGACTTCAAGATGGGGACCAAAGCTAGGCTCAGTAGTGTAGTCTAGTGTAGTAAATGAAGACTTTTCATGACTGGACACTACTTATCAGCTGCTGTGCCAACGGGAGGGATCTCTGCCGAGAAGCTCTTCTGCATGATGATGGACCAGAGTCTCAGCGTGATCGTCATGGACGCGAGGAGCCAGCGAGACTTTGAGGAGTCACGAATCCAAGTGCCAGCACAGACCTGCATCAGTGTGCCAGAGGAGGCCATCTCACCAGGGTAGGAGCTTGTCTCTCTCTTTCATGTATATGCTGGTCATACTGAGATGGCAAGGGAAAGGCCCTGGACCTGTGCTGCTGTACTGTACTTGGGCAGTGTTAGCCCTGTCGCCTAGCAATGGTTATTGTAAATATTGGCATCAGTATTGGCTCAGAATTTCACAATCAGTGTCTTGGGTTCTCTCTAATGTTTTTGGAGCTGGTGGGCAAACAAGCAAAGTAAAATTCTGTGTTCCGTTAACCTCAGTTGGAGGCAGGCAACAGTGATGTAGACTAAGAGAATTTGGCTAAGCAAGCAAAAAAAATGTTATGATATGGAACTGAGGAGCAGATTTTACAGGTGGTGGGCAATCGATTGTTTGTTTGTTTGTATCTTGATGGTTGGGAGGTGCTGCACAATAGCATTGCTTGCTTCATTGATTGCTTGAAAGAGCAGCTTTAAGGGCTTCATAATGTGTTGTTCTTCTTCCACTTACATTAGATCTTGAATCATCCCACTTATTTTATGGTAGTATGACATGATGATATGATGGTTCTGATACCATGACTAGATTAGCCAACTAGCAAAGTACCTAGCTAGTATAATCAGTCAAACGTCACAGCACACCCACTCAAACCAAGCCAGTGTTTCACTTCCCTGGAATTTACATGTGCTGTTACAGTGGAAAAACCCCGCTTTCCTCTCAGCATTGTCCTTTACAGTGCCTCGGCTAAGATTCATTTGCACATTATAATTTGCTTGCTAGTCTTTGCTCAGCAAGATCTATCAGTGTTCCCACATAAACGCCCAAGAGACTCATGCTGTTTGCTTTTTTTATCCCACCACCATGACACTCATGTTTCTCCCCACCGTGACACTAATGTTGTTTGTAGGATAACTGTCAACCAGATTGAGGTGAAGCTTCCAGAGGCCTCTAAAGAGCTGTGGAAACGCAGAGGGTTTGTGGATTACGTGGTCTTGCTAGACTGGTCCAGTTCCGTTGCCGACCTGAAGCTGGGCACCACACTGCAGAGTCTGAAAGATGCCCTTTACAAGGTGAGTGCCACTACATCCTAAAAATGTACTACTCAGAAGAACACAGAAGATATATAGTTAGACAGTGTATCCTTCACTTTTGTCAGCTAGACAGTAGGATTTGGTACCACCCATCATGACTTTTAAATGAATTTCAGTTAATTGGCTAATAGTGTCATGTGTTCTTATCAAGATTGCAGTTGCATTGTCAAATCACCAGCACAAATAGCGTAGTCATAATCTAAAGTCGAAGTCTAACTTGACTGATGACTGAAAATTCCTTTGGTGCACTGCAGTAGCTTTCTAGACATTATTGATTGTTTATCCTGTTTACATGAATTAAATCTGGGACGTATTCCAGAAAGCAGGCTTAGTGGTAAGTGGTAAGGCTTCTACAAGAAGAGCCCTGTGGTTTTGTTTTGAAGAGGAGGATGGAGTGGTAGGACTCTTCTATTAAGAGATGTCCTACTTACTCCCATGTTAAATATGTCACTCCCATGTCAGGGGTTAGTCAGTAAATAATCGTTTTGAGAGTCCAGGGAAAGTGGAAACAGGGTGTAGTATGGCTGTAGTATAGTTGTGTTTGTGTCTCTGCTCCACAGTGGGACAGCACCACCATCCTCCGCAGCGAGCCCATGGTGTTGGAGGGAGGCTATGAGAGCTGGCTGCTCTTCTATCCCATGTACACCACCAATGCTAAGGTCAAGCCTCCGAGACAGCAGGCCTTCAGCGCCATGCCACAGTGTAAGTGCTATACAAACCTTTTATAAGAGGGAATTGGCTTTTTATTACTACTCTAAGGTATATTTTTGAGGGAGCTGGTCTGTGTTGCACTCAGAATTGAATTTTGTTTGGTGTATGGCAATCAGCATAAGCTACCTGTTGTTTACACAGTATGCTTTTGTTAATTTGATAAGACAAGGTCTTTAAGCAGAGGCGTGGTTGAACACACCAAACAAAATAATCTTTGTAGTAATGCATTGCAATGCTAATTAATTAAAAAATGTATATGAATTTACTTGTGTCAGGGTGAAATGATCATATGCATTTTATCACAATTACTTAAACAGTTTATGTAAAGTCATAATAAATGGAAGATATAATTACAGATAATACTGGCAGAAGACATTAGACTTTGTAATGCACCATGGAAAAAACAGCTAATGAAAGCAAGCGGTTCCACTGCACCAGCCCTTCAGAGATAACAGTGAATGAAAATTAGCTTACAGATACTGGCGGTATGTATGATATGAAGAATGGCCATAAGGTGTTGTTATGCAGGTTAGAAACAGTTGCACATTGGGTTGATTATATTTTATACGCATTTCACAGTGATTGAGTGGTCATCACGTCAGTGAATAGGCCCATAGCTTAAATATAGGTCCTTTGTGTTGTGTCCTATAACCTAAATAAAATGCAGAATTCTTTAAGTTTTTTTAATAGTTTCTATTTTTGCTACATAGGCCTACATGTGCATTTCAGCTTTATTCTATTTTGTGGATAAGTGTGAAGTTATAACGGCTTCCTGTTGTAATGCTGACCTTTCAAGTCTAGGTGCATGTTTTCATCAATAGTTTTTTTTTTTTAAAAGCGCGAAGGACAAACAATCAAAAATCATTGAATTGTTGCTCTTTGAAACTGGATAATAATCAAGTTCAAAAACCAGTGAAGATAAACACATGCAGTGCAGTATCCATATCCATATCTAGTATTATCTGACAGACTTGTGAGACCAAAAACCTTACGATAGCATAATATCTTGATAGAAGTAGACTGGTAGACTAAGTGGTAGGTTGTCAGAGGTCTGCTGTTAATCTAATGTTATTTAGATGGTCGTTTAGGTGTTGCCTTTATGCCGCATTACATTTGCTGACTGTGCTGCTCGATATGTGTGTGGAGAAACATCGCCGATTCTTCCTTCCTCACTGCTGTGTAATCAGCACCACCCCAGTAGCTCATGTAGTACTGAAGAGCTGTCTCACTGACAGTATTTTTTCTAATATGCACTTTGCTCTTTTTTTAGAGCCTGTGCATTTGTAGCTTCTTCAGTGTCCCTATTGATTATCTTGTGTGCAGAAACCTGAGACAGAATGATAACCTTGTTGTTGTTGTAACTTGACCAGTTATATGGTACTGAAATACTTCGAGTTAGTGGTAAGGGCTGCTGATGGAGTGTGTGTGCGTGTGTGCTGCGCTGTTGTTGCCTTTACACGGGTGTATACGTGGAGATGCTTGTACATGTGCATGTACAAGGAGTTGTCCTACTTGTGAAGTTTACATACCTGCTGCATCTGAAATCTCAGCAGGCATTGCCTACCTATTCGACCGTTACAGTAGTAGCTTCTACCTAGCAAGCAAGCCAGTAGCAGGTACAGTTGGTTGCATACTACAATGTCGTTGTGTTGCATGTTCCTTGACCCAGATGTTTTCCCTTTGGTTTTTGTGGGTGTTATCAACTTCGCGGTGCCTTGTTGTGCCGCGGTGGGTGGGATAGCATTGTGTGGTTCGCTTGCACACTGCAAAACTCTAGCAGAAGTAGCAAGCCATCCAGGTACTTTTTTGCCCTCTACTAAAAGCCTTCTTATGTATTCTGATGTACTACATCATGGCTTCCATCTGTTGGCCTGTCACATAGCAGAGGCTAGTAGGAGTATTTAGATGGACAGACAGTCCTTTCTTTGAAGTCCCTTGATTGACAGGGACTACCACTCCACTTTTGCTCTGACAGGTTCCCAGTCACTGTGACCATAGTAATTTGGGCTGTAGGTGGTGCTGTATTTGTTCCAACATGTCAGACAGTTGTGACTGACACTTCCAGCAAGTTTTTTTTTTTTTTTTTTTTTAATCTTCCAAATGCACCGATAAAGGATTATCTTATTGTATGTCATCTTTCAGTGAACTTCAGCTACCCCTCACTGGAGGAGCCCAAGCCCCCTGTGGCCCCGGAGCCCCAGCAGCCTGCACAGGTGAACGGGAGGACAGCAGATGAGCCCCCTCTACAAGAGCCTGCAGCTCCAGAGCCCTCCACTGTGGTGGTCCCCGACGCTCTGGACGGGCCTGTTGCCCCCGATACAAGGAAAGCTACGCCTACATCTCAGACCGGCGCAACGGTTAAATCGACTCCTCAGGTAAGGTCTTTGGGCAAGGTGGGTGTGTTGATCTGGTTATCTGGGTGAAAGATGTATTTTATTGAGTGATCACTGCCAAAACGTCTACACTTTTTGACCATAGACTTAAGTCTGGCTGTTATCGTATACCCAATGTGTGCTATATATAGACCAGAAAAGCCACTCAGAGAGTGCAGACCTCCGCCAAGCAGTTCAGTCCCGACATACCCAGACACAATACTGACATACTGTCAAAATTCATGACTTTTTGAGTTTTTTCTAACACAGACAGATTAACTCGGGCAAAAACATAACCTCTTTGGCAGAGGTAATAAGATATTCCTCTATTAGTCCCCTATTAGTCTCTCAAAGGGGGGAAATTAACAGTGTTGAGGCAGAAAGGACAGCGGGATGGGTATACAAAGACAGCAAATAAAAAAAGGTATATATACTGTATGTATATTCCACAGATCGATCGCACTAAAAAGCCTTCAGTCAAAGTCTCAGATGGCACAAGACCAAACACTGAGCCTCCCACCAAGGACTCCCAGCAGCCCCAGAATGGGCCCGTGGTGCCGGACCGCTCCGTCAAGCCGGCCTTCGAGCAGGGGGGCCAGCTCTCCGAGGAGGAACGCAGCCAGATCCACGCCGAGGCCGCCGGCGTGAAGGACAAGGCCCGGCGAGAGATGGAGCAGCGCAAGCGAGCCCAAGAGGAGGAGCAGGAGGAGGAGGAGTGGCGGAGGAGCAGGAGAAGGAGCGCCGCGCAAAGGAGGAGAAGGAGGAGAAAGAGAAGAGGAGGCTGGAGGAGAGGCTGCAGCTGCTGCTGCTGCTGCGGCAGTGGCAGCAGGGGCAGAGGAGGAGGAGGAGAAGAAGAAGAGACGGCAGGAGAGGGGCAGGCTGGAGAGGAAGAAGGCTGAAGATGAGGACCACGTGGGAGAGCAGAGGGGCACACTAGGGCACCGGGCACAGAATGGAGAACCTCACCCTAAAAGCGTCTCGCTGGACTCACCAATGCCCAACAATGTCGTGAATGACATCAAGGTAGGTCTCGTAACACCCTCAACACTTTTTTTTTCCATGGCTGTCTTTGAAGGCAACTCTTGACGAGCCTTTTGTCGATAGCACTATGCCTGTTTAACTCATTAGTGGTTAAGAAACTATACAACAACACGATGATTCTGATTAGTTTTGATAAACATTATGGTAATCTTATTATTATGCATTTTGAGAATCCCAGTCTGTGTATGGGTTTTGTGGGTGATGATGTTTTATATTGTGGCTGCTGTGAAATCTGCATTTCCTTCAGCGGGAGCCTCTAACCAGAGCACGCAGCGAGGAGATGGGACGTACTGTTCCAGGCCTGCCCGATGGTTGGATGAAGGTGAGTTGACATTGACACCAAATTATGTACCTGGCTGTCCTATAAGTCTGGACCCATAGGGGGAAAACTATATAATTAAAAAAAATAGTCCTGGAATGAAATACTAAATGTGGCTAAAGTTTATCACATAATCTGTTTAAAGTGTCAACTGTTGTTTCATACACATAACTGAAGACGCACCTTCACTTCAACAGCACTCTCTGTATCACAGTAACAGAAATGTCTTTCCTATTTGAGCAGACATATGGGACACTCTGTAGTGTTCCTTTTGTAAAAAAAAAAAAAAAAAAGAAGAAGACGACAACGATGACCATTAAATGCAGTACTCATCTTCTCACATTTGTTGTGTGTGTCCTTTTCTGGCCTAGTTTCTGGACACGGTGACGGGCACGTACCGGTATTACCACTCTCCGACCAATCGGGTGCACCTGTACCCCCCCGAGGTGAGCGTGCCCCAGACGCCCCCCGCCACGCCCAAGCAGCAGAAGCCGGCCAAGGCTCCGGAGGTGGAGCGTGAGCGTGAGCAGTCCAAGCTCAAGCGCTCCTACTCGTCCCCCGACATCACTCAGGAGCTGCGTGAGGAGGCTCAGAAGAAGCCCACGCCCACACCCACCATCAACAGAGAAACCAAGTACGTACCACTGAGCATGTGCAATAGAGTGTGTGTGTGTGTGCGTGTGTGCGCGTGTGTGTGCATTGTAGCGAAGATTTCTTAATGTAATAATTAAAATGAGTATTAACAAGTTGGATGGAAACCTAGGTAATAACAGCAGTAATAACCTGCGTTTGTGCACATGGTATCACATTCCCTATAGTTACATCGATTGTCATAAAAATGACAATAAAATGAAGATGTATTTTAAACAACTGTTGTAGATATACGGTTTTCACTTGTAGCCCTTTTATTCAAGGTGGACATCTCTTTAAGCTTTAGAAGGTGAAAGGCCTGCCACATATTTGCTAGCCAGGCAGGTGAGGTACCTGATAAAGTGTAAAGGACAGATAGGACATGGTAATGGGTAGAACGTTTATTTTCTGTAGCCGTAGTGACCCTTCATGTGTGTAATCACGAATTTCGGAAGATGTGCAACTGTACTTGTGTGTCAAACTGTATACAACTCCATAGTTGTAACCACAGTGCATCCTAAAAAAAAAAACTAAGCTAAGCCTTTTTGTTTTGACATTTCCCATTACATGTAGGCCTATAACTGCTAGCACGTACGCAAAAGTTGAAATTGCCAGGCCGTCAGCAGCCAAGATCCGTAGCCTGAATCCCACCTTCGGAGGGCTGGGGGCGTCTCTGACAGGCCTGAGGAACCTGGGCAACACCTGCTACATGAACTCCATCCTGCAGTGTCTGTGCAACACGCCCGTCATGGCCGACTACTTCAACAAGAACGGCTATCAGGATGACATCAACCGGTAAAGGCTTGAGTTTGCTATGGGGGGAATGTTTGTCTTATTGGTGGTTTTGATGCTTCCTAAGGGGTAACACTTTTTCAAACATAAGGTCTTTTTCTGCACGACAATGAACCGAACACTTTCTTAAGAGCTCGATTTCATTTTGTTATCAATCCGAGGAATGCTGAGTTTGAGTTTGGATGCTTATTACCCTCCTTCATCTGGTTGCATCCTTGTTCCAAAGAAGGTGAAACTCAGCATTCCTCCGATTGACGGAATCAAGCTTTCAAGTAGGTGTTCAACTGTTTGCCTGGCTGGAAAAAAACCTAGATCCAAAAAACTCCCAGTAAAGCTTGCACATAACCAATAAAATTATGTAATGTTTTGATGTCATGCATTCAGATGAGAAGCTGAGTATTAGTGACCAAATGCAGCTAAACACAAAGTTAGGGGTATAGCTGAAAGCTCTACTGTTCCTCCACTTGACCAATTATTTCCCGTCACCACTTTGTCCCTGTCTGCAACCACAGAGCCAACATCTTGGGGCACAAGGGGGAGGTGGCCGAGGAGTTTGGCGTCATTATGAAGGCGCTGTGGTCAGGCCAGTACAAGTGCATCACCCCGCGCGACTTCAAGAACACCATCGGCAAGATCAACGAGCAGTTCTCCGGCTACGAACAGCAGGACTCCCAGGAGCTACTGCTCTTCCTCATGGACGGCCTACATGAGGACCTCAACAAAGTAGGAATGAGACCCTTTGTCCGCAACCCCACTGTATTGAGAAATGCCCATTGAGTTAAGCAGTATGCACATAGATCAGATCACATGGATATACTGTGCAAGCGTGACCGGTGTATGTTGTGCGTATTCTCAGGTCATGGTAAACTGGAAATATTTCTAATGTCTGTACGAGGTAGTTTGGTTTGTACAGATGGCCTTGATAACAAGTGTTTCTAGATGTAGAAGAAAAGAAGTGCAATGTAGTATCCAAACAACTAAGTTCTAAGCAACTGGGCTTCTTTTTGGAGTCCAGTTACTTAACTTTGACTACCATGACCTGGATGAATGAGAATCTTCACAAACACAGTGTAGTAGCACAGTATTTGTCAGCACAAGATGCAATTTCATATCAATATTTGTCAATGCTTCCATAAAGTGTTACTTCCCGGCCATGGGAAGCATCCTCCAAGTCCCTCCATTTTGGCATTTTACATTGCTGATATCGCCGTGCTGTTCTTAAATGATATTTCAGTTGGTAGCGTGACACTTAAAGGATTCAACACAGCTAAAACATGTTTCCTCATAACTACACATAATACACCTAACCACAACCCCTGAACCTGTAGTTCATGTTTTGCTGCTTTTGAATGGTCATGAACTGACTGTTTATGTTACCAGTGTCTCCTTTTTGTTTTCCTTCTTTTTCTTCTGCGTTTTGTTTTGATGGCAAACGTAGAGAGTAAGTAGCCTTATCAACTGCTCCAGTCTGTTTGCGTTTGCTCTGTCTCTGTCCATATCCCATCTTCTTCACTCTTTTAATATAAAGCCTGCCGCTTGTTTGTTGAACCCTGAACTCCTGTCTCATTCCAAACCTCCATGCTTGATTATGTGTGGGCCCTGAGCCATCCAGAAGACCATGAACAGAGTGAAGCAGCAGCTTTGTCTCATAGTGCTTTATTATTTTTGTTTTTGTTTGACAAACCGCTCATGCTTCAGTACCTTACTGTCATTCTATCTCTAAAGCGCAGACTTGTCCAGCACTCTAAGGCTGTAGTCTTCACTGGTAGCAGCCTGCTTTACATGACCATGTAGTAGGCCATTGTTTAAAGCACTGTAAATGACCACCCATGTCATTCACTCTGGATAACAACTTGGCACAGGCATTCACAATGCTTTGGCGATGTCTGATGCATTCCACCTCTTGTGCGCTTCATGTGCCCCCCTTCTCACCCCTCCTGCCAGCCCGCTGCACTCTGTAGTGATACCCCCCTGTGCCAGATGGGCGGTGTTGTTGTCTGGTAGTCCTATTGGTCTGTGCTCCATCTCATGGCAGCATACCTCCTAGTCATGTGAGATGTATGGCCATTTCCATTTCCTGTTACTGGACTTGTCCTCTTTTCATTCAATGTCAACATGGGTTTTGCCTAGATCAGTTAACTTGGGTTTGGACTTTGGGAAGCTGCATGCACACAGAATGCAACCGAGACAGTTAAAGGTTAAATGGAACAGACTATCAATGGAGCAGCAGAGAAATTATTTATTGTAGTTAACCATTGATCATGTGTGTGTGTGTGATTTTAAAAAGTTGTTTCAGTTTGGTTGGCACTGTTTGTTTGTTTTTGCTGTTTATTTTCGTGTCCTGTGCCCTCCTCCTCACCCAGGCGGACAACCGCAAGCGCTACAAGGAGGAGGCCAACGACCACCTGAATGACCCGCAGGCGGCCGAGCTGGCCTGGAGCAAACACAAGCTGCTCAACGCCTCCATCATCGTCTCGCTCTTCCAGGGCCAGTTCAAGTCCACCGTCCAGTGCCTGACCTGCCACCGCAAGTCCCGCACCTTCGAGGCCTTCATGTACCTCTCGCTGCCCTTGGCCTCCTCCAACAAGTGCAGCCTGCAGGCAAGCCAAGAATGCATGCTGGATGCACAGACACCCCACACTTGCATGTGTGACCCTCCACGACAAAACCAGTCACTTAGCACAATAACTTATATTTGAAAAATCGACCTCTTATGAATGATCATAAATGTAATATTGCATGTTGGTATCGCATCGTAACCAGGCTA
Organism: Setipinna tenuifilis; assembly: GCA_030347295.1. Classification (NCBI taxonomy): domain Eukaryota; kingdom Metazoa; phylum Chordata; class Actinopteri; order Clupeiformes; family Engraulidae; genus Setipinna; species Setipinna tenuifilis. The sequence goes on along the minus strand of CM059280.1, from coordinate 10,408,468 downwards.
TATGGTAATTTCTATATGGTCATCTTGTCTCACCACCAGTCTATGGTAGTCAAGGAATAACCCCATCATAGAATGTTGAGTAGCGACAGAACGAAAGAATCAGAACATGTTGCCGGAATTCAGTTCCTCACTTCAATAGAGTCACCCTATGAGAGGGCAAAGGGTACATATTTAAGCGAAATTCATTTAGAATTTTTAAAAACTAGACTTAATACTGTCAAAGAACACCCAAAAATAGAAGTGCTACAGTTTTACATTTAGAACATAAACACATGTTTTTTTACTCCAAGACGCTACTTCCAACTGGTTTTGCTGTGAAGTGTTACCCATGGGCGTAAATGCGTGTAGGAATGTATAGAATGCATGGCATGGCATTCATGGCATGTGTAGGATGCTGCTTTTCTTATTTGTCTTTTGTTCATCTTGTTATCGCACAGGATTGCCTGAAGCTCTTCTCCAAGGAGGAGAAGCTTACAGATGCAAACAAAGTGTTCTGTAGACACTGCAAAGCTCACCGAGACTCCACAAAGAAGCTGGAGATCTGGAAGGTGCCGCCAATCCTCCTCGTGCACCTGAAAAGGTAAGATCTGGTAGCTACCACTGAGATATGTGCAGTCTTACACTTACTTCACTAAAGTTTTAACACGGTCAGTGTTAAGGCCAATTTATAGTTCAAGGAAAGCAGTGTTGCACAACAAAAAAGTCAATAGATGTTGTGGCACTAAAGGTTTCATACACCTCTTAAACCCCATCTGAAGAAGGATGACACAACAAGCAACACTCCAAAACACAGAACTTTGAGTTGCTATCCAATCAGAGTAGACGACAACTTCTACGCCATTTCAATTTTTTTTATGTAAACGACAAGCTTGGCAAACAGAGATCTTGGCTTTTTTACATCCTTTTCTGCTAAACGACACTTGTCGCCTGGATTATAAATTGGCCTTTAATCACATAAGGAAGACTAGTGATGTGAGAATGACATAGTTAAAAAATGGTTTTGGCTGCATTCCACCCACCCGTCAAAAATAATAAAAAGTAATTTGTCAGGACATAGAGGTAAACTGCAGAACTGGGTAATTGGCTAGCAGATGGAAAGGAGCAAGGACACTGTGAGTAGAGCACACAAGGACATCGCCACATGTGTCTATGTTCCCCTAGTTGCAAACCAATCTAAAAACAGTGGCTGATATTTCTAGGCGACATTATAAATATACTGTTTATTAAAATGGATCTATGTATTAGGCTATCAAGAAAATCTGATCTCAACAACAGAAAGTGTTTTCATACTGTGTATTGCACATTATGAACTATTTTTACAGTTGGTAATGCACTAATAGAGTAACACTGACTTATCTGTAAACACACCAGTAAGGATCACATCTTTTGCAGTTTACCTAAAATTCGGAGATACTGACTTTTAAAGAAATTCCTCTTTTTGGGCACTACCAAGCTGCAACAAATGCTGCTTTGTGTTTTCCTGCCAAACCATTGAAGCACTTTGAGCTACATCTTGTATGAATTGTGCTATACAAATACAGTTTATCTTATTATAAATGAAACACCACATGACACCAGCGCGTTTGTTGAGTCACTCACAGCGGTGATTATAGTGACTGTTGTTCTGTGTGTGCCTTAGGTTTTCCTATGAGGGCCGATGGAAGCAGAAACTGCAGACCACAGTGGACTTCCCTCTGGAGTGTCTGGACCTGACGCAGTACGTCATTGGTCCCAAGCCCAGCCAGAAGGGATACAACCTGTTTGCGGTGTCGGTAAGTCAGACCACTCTTTTCTTTTACAAAGTCTAGTAAAGACCCATTAAACCTTGCTTGTTTGCACTTTGTTTCACGGCCCCTGTTACAGTGTATCTACACCATGAAGTACAGTCTAAGAAAGTTTGTAATAATATGTAACATTATGTATCTACACTTTCCCCAAGGTTTAGGGTAAGGGTTAGTGTAAGTACAGTGTAAGTACATAATAATACATGTTGTTACATTTAGATTCACTATAAAAGGCACATAAAATAAAGTGTTACCCCATGCTTATGTATTTACCTGTGCAGCTCCTTTGGAGCCTTTGTATTGTAGTTAATGTAGCAGATTTTGCAAATGTTTCAAACATCAATGACCCTTCAAGAATGTCAGTTATTCCAGGCAATACATCTGAATAGGCAGAGCTTCAAATTCATCAACAAAAACATCTTATCTTGTTCTCCATGGCTGTTCCCATGTACATCCCACCACACCCCTCCCCTGTATGCCTTCCCTAACACTGGCTCCTTGTTCCTCCCCACCCAGAACCACTATGGAGGGCTGGACGGCGGCCACTACACGGCCTACTGCAGGAACAGCCACAAGCAGCGCTGGTTCAAGTTCGACGACCACGAGGTGTCGGACCTCTCCACCTGCTCCATCAAGTCGTCGGCTGCCTACATCCTGTTCTACACCTCCCTGTGAAGCGCAGACTGAAACAGGCCCAGCGCACTAAAGAGAAAAAATGTGAAGACGGGTGATTTTAAATGCATGTGAGCAAAGCTGCTACTTATAAGGATGAAGGAATGAATGGGGTGTCTTCAAGCAGAGCAGCCTTGTTACGGGGCCCTGCTGTGCGTATTGAGCCGGCCTGAAGATTTAAATCAGAGGGACTGCAGTTGGGGTGGGACAAACCTGGCCCCCCTCTCTCCCCCTGCTTCACAACTCATCCTCCCACAGAGGGGTCACCTGCGTTAGATGTTGAGCATTCATCTATTTACAACACTGTAACGGTTGTAGGACACCGCACGACGGAGGAGGTGAAGAGAGAGAGAGAGGACCTCTCACTTTATGCAGCAGGGGTGGTGGTGGTCAAGGACCAGTCTTTCTAGAGCTTTGTAGTCTATACCTGCGGAATCTCTGTTTTGCGCAGGTCTTTCGACCAACCGTCCGTCCGCCCGCCCGCCTGCCAGCCAGTGCTGAAACCTCCATGCAGCGCTCCAACTTGATTCTCTGTTCCAGTGTGTGTGATGGCCTTCTTTTTTTGCATTTACTTACCTTAAGCTTCCCTATTCTGTGAATATAAAACCATTTGAGATTTTAAAAAAAAATAGTAGACTTAAATATGTACATACAGGTTGCTAACCTTCGCACATGTACATATAACCAAGGAAGAGGTGTTTATTTATTTATGAAGTGACCAAATCTGTTAAAGAGAAGACATAGCCTCTTAAAACCTGTTTGCTTTTGGCTTTCAAAGCCATGTCAGAAATCTGTACCATCACACGCTCTCTCTCATAAGGGCAGCCTCACTCTGAGGCTTGACATTAATGAGAAAATTAGGTACTTTTTTGTTTTCTGAGCCACTGCATTTGATTTTTTGTTTGTACCATTCCATCACATCCATTTTACAACACTGCCATTAGGTTTAGACATGCTTTTTTTCTTGAACCTCTAAATGTAACACAAAAACAAAACAAATGTATAAGGATGATATTATGAGAACATCATTTAGCTTGCCCAGATTAAAATCAGATGTAAACAACAACAGCTGCCGCTGTGCTGCATCCATCATAAAGGGGGCTGATGATGTCTTGCCAGACATGTAGGCACACATCATGCCTGGAGTGATCTTCGAGCACACTTGACAAGTCACGGCCATAAAGCCAGTCGTGCACACCATGAAGGTTTGAATTGTGCGAGACAGTTTTCACATATAATTAATTAACCTGTGATTCCCGCACCATTTCCTGAGGATCTAAATCTGCAGCATTATTCTTACTACAGAAGTGCGGGTAGTTTGCATTGTAATACTTGGGCAAAAGGACGGTTGCTTTTTTTGTGCTTCAGTAAATGCAGTATCCTACTGCCACGTTTTTTCAACTTGTATAAATCTTTTGCATAGAACAGTAAGCTTAAGACGTTAATACTCAAATAATCTTATTCTAAGTCGAGAGTAAAAACATTATAAACCACAGTCCCTGCCTTCTCTAAATAGGCAGCAGAATTTTTCACTGCTTGAAAGTACTTTAGTCTTCAGTTTTGGATACCAAATGCTTAATTTGAATGACAGACAGAGATACCTGTAACTAAACTTTATTAAACAGGAGTGATGCACTCATTTTCACCTGTGGTATATAACTACTGTTACTGGCATTGGCTGAAAAAAAACAAACAACAAATCCCAACAATGCCCAACAAACAACATTCTACAAGATCACGCTGGTTTGCAAACATTTGTGCTCAATTCTTGTAAGATCCAGTGTGCTGGATACCCTAATCTAGCTGCCCCTCCTCCATTCAACTGTCTTCCTAAAGAGATGACACTAGCTCAACATACTTTTAGTGAACCACTGGACAGACACAGGAAGTTCATATAGACTTGCCAGCTCCCACCCATTGCGCCTTAAACCATTATAACTTGTCTGGTTTAACTAAGTGGTGTTCAAGGACTTTATATAAAGACAGAGATGCTGTGGAGCCAGGGTCTGTCAGTATGGCCTGTTGGGAGGAAGCAGAAGTTCTAGATTCAAATCAGTTTGGTAGACACTAAAAAGATTCAAATTTAAAAGTAGGCTGTATGAACACCATCTAACTCTCAGCATGTCTGGCATGGAGTATCATGGTTTATGTATTGGTTTTTATTTACTTTTGGAAATTATTTGGGTATCCATAACCATTGCCATATATAACCCTAAACATCTAAATGTATCTATTAATCCAATTGTTAAAATAAAGAGGGTGAAACATTACTTGCTTTACTGTTTTATTTAGAGAATGTTAGACTGGAACGAGACTCGTCTTCGGCCTATCATCAGCTGCAGTAACTCAGTCATCTACAATGCTGCCAAACTCTTTGCAGCCGTCCGGCCTTTTGTTAAAGGCAACACCTGCCACCACATTACATTACAGGTGCTGGTCATATAATTAGAATGTCATGAAAAAAGTTCATTTGTATCAGTAATTCTATTCAAAAAGTGACTTATTGTATTCATTCATTACACACAGACTGGTATATTTCAAATGTTTATTTCTTTAATATTGATGATTATAGCTGACAAGTAATGAAAATCCCATATTCAGTATCTCAGGAAATTAGAATGTTACTTAAGGCCTGTCAGGTCAGCAGTCTTCCCCATGGTTGTGTAGCCTACAGAACTAGACCATTTAAAGGCCTTTGCAGGTGTTTTGAATTAATTAGCTGATTAGAGTGTGGCACCAGGTGTCTTCAATATTGAACCTTTCCACAATATTCTAATTTTCTGAGATACTGAATTTGTTATTTAGTTACATTAGTTGTCAGTTATAATCATGAATATTAAAAGAAACACTTAAAATATGTTAGTCCGTGTAAAATGAATGTGTACATTTTATAAGTTTCACTTTTTGAATGGAATAACTGAAATCCACTTTTTCATGATGATATAATTATATGGCCAACACCTGTACATTACACTTCCAAATCCAAAGTGACTTCCAATAGAGGACACAAATCAAGCTACACCCAGGCATTGGTTTAGATATAACATCTGGAACGAGATTGCCAAGATTCTTTTTTATTTGTCTTTTATTAATCAACAAATAAAGTCAAGATCCAACATCAATCACAAAGATTTCAGAACTCCCATACAATAAATCCTAAAAGAAGGTAACCCATTTATGATTGATCGCCTTTCTGTGTTACTGTGTTTGTCTTCCCTGTCTGTGATGGGTGTATGGTGCTCTAGCCAGCAGGGGGCCCCAGGGAGCTTATATCACCTGGTCACTAGACCGTCTCCCATCCAAGCACTAACCTAACACTGCTTAGCTTCTTAGATCAAACTAAGTGTGGTATGCCCAGAAATAATGACTGCCCTCCCCTAGGGCATCCCCCCACCCTGTTAGTCCATACTTAGGAAGGGAGAGAAGGAGCATTTTGGTTTGTCCAGCTCAGCACTGGAATTTAGCACTCATAAAGCATGTTCATATAACTGTCCAAACGCACCAAACATTGGACCTGTTTGTCTTTAATATATATGGCACATCTAAAAGAGATTTTATGCTCCTGTTAATTTTGTTTGTCTCAAATGTGCTTTTTACAGTATCAACAATCTGGGGCTTGCATTTTTGTGTGAAGTATAACTTCTCAAAACAAAACACATAGGCATTCCAGTCAAAATATATTTCATTCTGAGGTAAATCCAAACATTTCTTTTTCTTTTTCAGATGAAATTTGCATAGTAAATGTGTTCTACTGTGTGCTGTAAAGGCGCACCCCGGGGATACGTGGTCTGCCATACGGTTCTCGTGAGTAGAGGAGGAGGTAGGCGTTTGGAGACTGAACAACAAAGTCGTGAACGCCCTCCACAGTAGCGTCATCAAAGACGTGCCACCTCCTGGTCATGGTGCTGCGGCAGCAGGCTGTGTAGTGGCCCATGTCCAAGTCGCCGGTGTGGTTCTGTGGGATTACACAGTGACAGTGAAGACGTAAACACGGGTGTGTTATATAAGACTCGTGGCTGGTGTGGTTTAAAAACAAAGTTGTGTAAGTGGTGCAAGAAGCTTGAGTGAAGCCTGAAATCAGTGTTTGTCTGTGAAAGGGTTTATGTAAAGCTGCTGTCTGCAGTTACAAAATGCCCAAAATGTACAACTTCCATACAACCACTAAAACATAATCAATGCCTTTTTTTAGTGTCCTGTGTGTGTGTGATTTATTTTTTTTTACACATATTTCAAAATGTCATTGTAAACAGATACTTACCACTACTCCATACAGTGAATAACTGTTGTGTTGAGATGATGCACTGCTTAAATATGGGGTGAGATCCAGATTGTTCAAAGGGAAAATGACATTTGTTCTAAGTTTCTTCTTGGTTTGTCCCTGGCAATCAAATCTGACAACAAAACAACAACAAAACAATAGCTTTGAACATATAAATGTAAATCATTCAAGTTTACCCTTCCATTCATAACATTTTGCAAGGTCAGAAATGTTGTGCAGCATTTCCACTTAAACCATAGGCCGTAAGAGGTGTACTATGGACAGTTTTCTAAATAACGACACATCTGAATAAGTACATTTGATCAACATTGAATATTCTGTGTTGTAATGTGAAGCCCTAATGCTTACCGTTTCAGGTGCAGTATGAGAATCTCTGGGGGTTTGGACAGGGTTGTGAGAACGGCCGTGTCCCGCCTCATGCCACACTGGGGACACCACATCTGGTCTCCTTTGGTCAGTGTGCTCTGCTGGAAGAACAGGGCCAGGCAGTCCTGAAACACAGAGGTCAGGGGTCACACCTCAGATACACATGAACATTATCCAGGATGTTCAGATGTCATTACTGTATTATCAGCCATACCAAAGGCTGAATTGATACACAGACAGACAAACACACAGACACACAGACAGACACACAGACACACAGACAGACAGACAGATAGATAGATAGATAGATAGATAGATAGATAGATAGATAGATTGGTTGATTGATTAGTTGGTGGGTTGATTGATTGATTGATTGATTGATTGATTGATTGATTGATTGATTGATTGATTGATTGATTTACACAACCACCAATTTAAATATTGACAGTCCAATAGCAGCCTCACCTCCAGTGGGCATTTGTAGTGGTCAGGTGGGATGGGCAGGGATAGGATGGTGAAGATCTGGTTGCTGTGTGTTTGGTTGTCACAGCGCATGCACAGGGTGACATAAGTAAGCTGGCCTTCAAAGAGGTCTGTGATGATGGAGGAGTCGGTGGCAAGGTTAGGCAGGCTCTTCTTTCTCTGGCTCCTGCTGGACACCTTCTTTTCAAGTGTGCCTTCTTTCTACAAGTAAAAGACACCCTTCAGGTTCACCTCTAGATTTTGTGTGACTTTACAGAACTCAACCCTAGTAGAACTCTAGAACACGAGTTCCTGAGAAAAACAGCATTAGCCATAATGAGAAAGCAAAACAAAAACGATAACTGCATGCTAATTTTGTTTTAAAGGGATTAAACTGTATTTTAATGATATTACTGGTAGTATAATCTACCAATATTAAAATACATAGATTTACAGCTAAACTTAATTTTCAGAGCCAAACCCAAAAGTGTCAAACAATACCTGTACATAAATTTTAGGTATATAAAAATGACCAACAAATATTGTATTTTGTCTGAGCCTCATAACAAATTGTCTGAGCCTTACACCAAATTGATACAAAACATGAGGAACAATAGGTTTTATCCCAGAATGCTAGGTCAGAATGCAATGTAGGGGTGTGTTTCGATAAGTTTGATGAGTTTTGATGTGAGTTTTCTCTTTTCAATGAACATCTCAATAAACCAATCATTCATTAAAAAAACACAAATCCAACAGCAGTGACAACTCACCCTCACAAGGTCATCGTGGATAGCATTGAAGAGAAAGAGAAGGAACTCTTGAGCATCTTGCTGAGAGTTGTTGCTAAATAGGGAGTGCTGGCCACACAATTTCCCTCTCACTTTTGAAGGACACCATGTGTCCTTTTGTCCCAACCACATAGTCTCCAGAAGAGTGATGAAAGCTCCAGCCACCTCACAAGATCTCCTGATTAAGGCGATGTAATAATGTATATTTAACAAATCCAACTAAGGCCTATTCATCATATATATACATACACTCATATTGTTTTTATATAATCTTTTTTCTGTTTTGAAGAAAAAACAGGTATGCAAGTATAAAGATGTCAAAGTAGAAAACACATACATTTCAAAAAGAAGGATATACAAAGTCTGCTGTAGACAAAAACACAAATTTTAAAGTGAAGCAAGTTAACAGTTATGCAGGTCTTTACATGTTTCAAATGCAGATTTATCACTACTGCAGACTACAGACAGATTTGACTGACCTGGTTATCTCCTCCTTGGTCTGCTCATTCAGGAAGTGCTCCACTAGAGGCACGGTGCTGCAGAGGCACTGCAGGACTGCGTTCATGTAGCAGGAGTTCCCAGAGTTCATCAGGCCACACAGGCCTGGCTGATGCCTAGCCTTAGTGACGCCACTGCTGGAGCTGAGGTCTGGGCAGCGACTATTGTTGGAAGACCAAGTTCTAGCACAGAAATAAAATTCAGAGGATCACACACAGGGAATACAAATGGGCAACTGACAGGATAACTATTCTTTTTTTTTTTTTCTTGCAAGTTAAATCTTCAGACCTATACAAGCAACTTTGCACTTTGTTTGATGATGTAGAGGGTATGGAGAAATTCCATCCATGGTGTTGTAAGGTAAATTAGACATGTAAGTTGTAAAATTCTTAAGTATAGTGCCATCAGTTCCCTTTGCCTTTATGACATGCTTTCATATAGTCTATAAAAATGTGATAAACAGACGCTGCCCACACACTCACCAAGCTCTGGAAACTACGTCATACAACATTAGCAATATCTATCACAAACCTTGCATTTGAGTTATGACTCCAGTCTGATGAGTTGTGTCCATCCGATGTTTCTGGGGTGGCCAGAAAGTATTCCATGGGCAGCTGTGAGGCAAGGACTTTAACAAAATCTTTCAAATCCATCCGTCCTTCTGTTTTCATTACTGGCATTGAGTGCATAACATAGGAGTTGATGGTAGTGAGATGAACTATGAGCCAGAGGCCCTGGAAGAGTATGTCTCTGAAGCCTAAGCTACTTAGCACCGCGGGGCCGATCCAGCTTTGAAGATGGGACTGCAGCAGGTTTGAGGTCTGCTCCACAAACGCAGAACACTCATTCTCAGAAGTCTGATCATTCAAACCAAAGTTGACGAACTTAAGATGAAATCCCAGGCCAGAGAATATCTCTGCCAGCTTGCCCTCCATGAAGGCTGAACTGTCCACTTGCACATGGTAGCCCTTATTGACGTACGGCTTCAGGAGATGGTGAAGCACCTGCTCTAGCACGGACGCCTCAGAACCCTTCTGGAGAAGAGGCATGGAATAGAGGTAGAAGTTGCACACGTAGCCAGTGGAAACCTCAAACAGCACAGCCGCGTTCAGGGGGCACACCTGGCCGTCCACCAGAAGGCTGAACTTCTTCACCAGCAGCTGTTGTCCAGGTGTGTATGTCTCTTGGAAGCGGCGTGAGATGTGCTTTCTGAACGCGTGGAGAGTCTCCCAGTGTTCGTCCTCGCCACGTCTGCATAAACATAGCAGGGTGTTTTGGAAGGAGCCGCTCAGCTTCTCTAACCAGTTTTCAATGGATGGAGTAATACGAATAGGCCGGCCTGGGGAAGCTCGGTGTGAAGCCCGATCCTGAGCGCGATGGCGATCCACATCAGAAAGTCAAAGTAATGAACTTCTGCTAGGTTCTCTGTGTTCTCACAGTTGATTGTAAGGTCCTCATCAAGGATGCCATTCACCCTATCACATATTTCCTCAATTGCAGCTCTTTCCAGCAATGCCAAAAAGAACTCCTTGGGTGAGTTCTGGGCGAGACAGATTGAGCTTTTCTTGACCTTGGCAACAGGTCTCACCTTTCTGGATTTGAAGAGGCCTGGAGCACACAAGCTGTTTCCCTCAGAGGCAATATTGACTGGCTCAAAGAAGGGACACTCCTCCAGAGCCCACGGAATCTCACGACCAGCATCACTCTTGCCTTCATGCTCATGGTGGATAGGGGTACCATCAAGTCCTCCAGAAAAATCTCCTCTTACTTTTGAGAATGAGAAATGAAGATATGGAAAAAACACTGTAGCTCTGAACTGATGAACAACAACTATGCCATTTTCTTCTCTGTTGCTCAAGAAAGGAGACTGTAGCCTGACCTCAACTCTGCATCAAAGCCTCTCCCAAACTGACGTTTGCAGCAGGAGCTGCTCTCAGGAGCAACACATTCTGCAAGTCCCTGGAGTACTGCTGTACAGGGACATTGCATGTGTTTGAGACTGTGTATAAGAAATAGAAGGCTCCCTGACAACGGTGTCTTAGCAACCTCTTTACAGTGATTCTACTTGTGATCTCACAAGTGTTTAGGATAACTATATGGTCTTTGGCTCTGGGCTAAACAAATAATCAGTAGGTCCTGTAAGATCTGTAAAATCTTACATCATACATTTCCAAGTAGGCCTATATGAAAACCCAGTGCTACCTATGATTTAATTTCAAAGTAAATACAGTAAATAAAAATAATGCCAAAAGCCATGAAAACTACATTTTGCCTATTCTTTCCTACACAGGACCATTTTTTGCTACTTTAACAAACTCTATCAAAATCATCATCCTTCGTTTTGCATTACTGGCATTGAGTGCATAACATAGGAGTTGATGGTAGTGAGATGAACTACGAGCCAGAGGCTCAGTGCAGTACAATGAAAACTACATTTCGCCTATTTTGTTCTACACAGGACCAGTAGTAAAAAAATATGTTATCTTAATTTAAAGAAAATTTGAAAGCATTTCATTATATAGCACTCGTATTCGCACTTGTATACTTCTATTGTCACAAAAAAACTGATTATATATAGACTGGTTGCAATCAAATTTATGTAATTTCAAGCTGCACAGTTCAGCTTCAGAGCCTTTCGCCCTATTCAGCCTTTTTTCCCCAAGCAATGGAGTACTAACCATTCTAACCACAAGGTGTCACTCGTGACAAACAATAAAGTAGAGGTATATCTGCTAGAACCAGGCAGAAGGCGTTCAGTAATACAGTTTGGGGACTGGGCTTAAACAAATTAATCGAGGCTTTATTAAGATAAGAATATATTACACATACATTTAGACATTTTAAAATAGGAATTGTCCTTAAACCAGAATAACTGATGCTAATTCCTCAGCTGTCATGTGTACAACTTATATTACACTACTGGAGCACAGCTCTTTCTTATCCACCATGAAGACATTCCTATAGGATATATAGGCTATAGCCACCGCTCGTCTTCTAGACCTTTACATACGACCTTTATCATCAAAGAATGTTTCATTTTGGTAGTAGTAGTAGTAATAAGCAGCGTCATGCTTGTCTTATTAATATCTTTCCACACCGTACTTGCCTCCTGTGTATTTGGGGATCCATGGCTCTTCTATGACTTCTCCATTTACCGTAACCTCAAAGTTGGCTGTGAGAATGAAAATTAGATTTAAAGAACTAATGGGTTACGTGTTGAACAGATAAACATTTCATAATGCTCTAACTTGACAACACACAACGAGACTAAATTGATTTATACAGCTGCTACATAGTCCAGCTTTGGAAATAGCGTACATAGGCCTACATGGGACTTATTGCAGAAGATTCCATCCTTACAGCCGCGATTGAAATGTAAAAAAAATGGCAAATGTCTAAAGTGCCAGCAGAGCCCACATGGGCGTCATTAGAAAGTGTCAATCAAATGGAGCAAAAAAACTCTATTCATTGTCCTGGCCACACCAAATCTCCAACTGACCGAATGTTTGAAAAGACACCGTCTCATACACTTTTCAGGGCATTCAGTAAAGTAGCTTAAAAGACAACATAAAACGATAAAAGCGATATGCCTTTTTCCTTTCGTTCTTTTATTAGTTGAAATGATATACAGTACAAAAAGGTTTTACGGCAATATACCTTTGCTTTTCACAATACCCCTGCATAAAATATTCCCATTTTATTCTGCGAAGTTCGTGCCAAATATCTGTATCTATAAGATACACTAGATTAAAATTCTCATACATTACTTGAATGACAAAAGATGACAATAGTACCTTTATAACATTAAAAATTCCTCTATAATCATTTTTTTGTGGACACAGTATCAGCATTTGACACAATAAAATGGCATATATTGAACTGTAAAAGTTGCATTGCAATCTGCCCATATTTTACAAGATTTTTCAAATCTGTATATATTTCATCAGTATGAACCACAAATGCCATAATACATATTTCTACATATATCTTACACATATAAAAAAGGAATTTGTGACAATCTGCTCAAAGGATCTTGCGGTTTCAATAAGAGCAGGTTTCCCTTCAGAACCTACTTGAAACAGCCAAAAAGAAAGAAAAAAAAAACAATGCACTTAAAATCGCTTTCATTTTATACAAGGCATCTTTGCATTATTTGTAATAAATACTTTCCCCCCCAAAACAATGAGATTGTACCAGTTTGTCACTTCCGTATACTCATATTTAACATACAACCATTTAAAAATAAATTCATAAAAGTAACCTTCCCATGCCCCAACATATTTTTAAAAAACATGGTCAAATGCTTCATTTGATCACAGAGTAGTAATATTTTACTGGAGAGGAGGGGCACTGTAACTTCTTCTATAACGTAGTTTTTGCTGGCCTTTTCTTCCAAGCCATAAAATAACAAACAACAAGAGGTCAAGGAGGGGAGAGGTGGGTGGTGAGGGTGGGGGGGGGAAAACGCATCTCTATATGCCTTCCTCAGTGGGGGACAGACAGAGACAGACTTCCAGTTAAGTAATGGCTGACGTGGTGCTGGAGAGGAGCGTTTGTCCTTCCTTCCTGCTTTCTCTCTCCTTCTCTCTCTCTCTCTCTCTCTCTCTCTCTCTCTCCTACAACATGAGGCGCATAGAGTGTCGCTGCTCTTTGGTGCTGCTGCCGGGCTGGGAGGGGTCGTCGGGCGGGCTGTCCTGACTCAGGGTCACCTTGTCCGGCGTGTAGTCATTTCGCTTCAGGTCTGCCAGGGGAAACAGGAATACGGATGACAAACAGGTCTGGAATGGACTGCCACAACACATGTATTGTCTCTCCTTCAAGCACTTACTACTCCAGACCCACTTCTTCAACTTAGTTCAGGAGCATAGGTTAGCTAAAACCTAAGGATATTGCAACCTACCAAGTTGCCTATGTGGACTCTTGACTAGTTCACTCTTCACTAGCTCACTCAGATACCGCGCCTGGACACTCCTTTTCAGCTTGACATTTAGCTAAGCATGTTTAGCTACCTCCTTTGTATGAGAAGTGCTTTATAAATAAAATCTATGGTCATCACTATTATTAACAATAACACTAGGCCAGCAGAAACAAGAGTGTGAATTGTTCCACAGGAACGAGGATGTAAATGGTTCTCTTTTAGTTTCGGCCACAGGAGAATATCACATGAAGGGAACCACAAAAAGTGGTTTCAATACACAGCAACACAATAGCATGTCAAACAGGCATTAATAACACTCTTTTATTTGGTTTTATGTTGTGGTGATGGAATGTGTGCTAACTGGCAAACAGTTGAGTAATGACCCTTATTTACCTTTATTTTGTGCAAACATACATACCCACAAACACAAACCAAAACACGCATACAGACACACAGAGACACACAGAGACACACAGAGACACACAGAGACACACAGAGACACACAGACACACACAGACACACACAGACACACACAGACACACACACAGTAATTGGTGCTTATCCCATACCAGGAAGTTTGAGTTTACGGCAACAGGAGTTGCAGTGATGTTTAGCACGGAAGTTCCTTATTGCATCATCCCCCAGGTTTGCAGGACCAAAGATCATGTTATGGGAGCTACAAACATGACAGAGATAAACAAACAATTTTAGTGAGCTTGTCAGTTTCTTTAAATGCCAATGTTTAGGAAGAACGCATAATACACCTGAATGGTAACTCACCCCTTTTCACCACTCTTGATCACAGAGGGATCAGTCAGAATCTCCCCAACACCTGTAGACACACATAAGGGAAATGTCACCACAGAGCAGGTGAGTGCTTCTACTCATTTCCTAGTTCACTACTCGACAGCCACCAAATATTTAGGAATAGAAGACAAATCACACAGATTAAGTTACATTACATGTTATTTAGCTGATACTCTTATCCAGAGTGACTAAGTGAATATGGTACAGGGACAGTCCCCCTGAAGCAATCTGGGCATAGATGCTTTGCTGAAGGGCACATCAGCTGTGGATGAGGGTGCAGGAGAGCACTGTTTTTTCACTTCCCCACCCACATTTTTTTTCTACTGGTAGAGGAACTGACCCTGCGACCCTTCAATTCCAGAGCGTCCAAACCCAAGACGTCCCCAATCATAAGGCCACAGCTGCCCCTAGAGATTGATCTTCTAGAGATCTAGAGAGATGATCCCTAGATCCCTAGAGATCTTTTGAAACACCCACCTTGCAGGTCCAGCACTAGGAGCTCCCCTCTGGTGTACTCGTAGGACCAGTGGCTGAAGGCCAGCATGGTCTCTTCAAGCAGGTTGGTGGGAACGATCTCGTCTCCGTTGTTGTTGTTGAACTTGCGGAACTCGCCGGTGATGCACTCCTCGATGGCGAACCACTGGCCTGCCGAGTGGCAGTACAGCAGGAACACCTCCAGGAACCTGTGGATGGGCAACAGATGGTCAGACTGATCTCCTCTGTAACCTCTCAGTGAAAACATTTCATTTAGCTTGGCGCTCTTATTCAGAGCGACTTACAGTGAATTAGGTACAAGGACAGTCCCCCAGGAGCAATGTGGGGTTGAATGCACTTCAGCCATGGATGATGAAGGCTGGTTGTTTACTCCCCCACCCACATTTTTCCTACTGGTGCAGGAATTGAACCTGTGATCCTCCCAGACCAACTCCCTAACCACTAGGCTACACTGCCCCAATTCCAAAAACAGTGGAACAACTGATCACCCAAGCTCATGAATCATTGTGGCAATGATTAGAATTAGGCTAAACTAAGTACATGCAATCATGCTTACAGCATAATTACAGGGATGCATTGGACAGTCAGTGGAACGGCGTATAAATTTTGCCATTTGACTAAATGACTAGCTTCTGAGACTGATACTAAAGGCAGCATGCTTAAGCAGTGCCCATGAGTGTATGTTGCAGATTCAGGAATCAGGCCAGTTATTATGTGATGTAACACATCAAATGTGCGCACACACACATCAGTCTACACAGGATCTACAAGGATGTACACAGACACACGTGTGCAGACCAAGTCTGCAAGACTGCTTCAAGAGTATGTATATTTTAATTCCCTTCATGCACTGGTAAAGGCTTCTTACCTGGGAGAGTAAGGGATCGACTTCGGCCTCAACTGGTTGAAAGCAAAGGTTAGCTTCTGGGCGGCCCTCTGCTGCTGAATTTCCTGGAAAGAAAAGAGGAAAGAGAAACGTGAATCCATGTTTCAGTGAAGTTTGATTTTGTCCTTTAATTTCAGTTTCAATGCCAATCTCTAGGTCTCTGTTTCAAGACAGAGACAGAGTTGTGAATGACCATGGACAATAGGTACACTGCTGAGGAGGATCAGTTAGAAATGTTTTTGTAAATAAAAATGTCATGTGATCATCTCTTTTATTGCAAAACTGCCTTTAGACATACGATGAAAAGCTGACATTTACTGGGCATCAAAAGGATGGGCTGTATGTCTGAACAAGGTTGTTTGTTTTGAACTCACACACTACTCGAACATGACACTACCTACTACCTCAACAAACTATCTCTAAAGTTTCTGTGGGTGGACCAACTAAATATAGTGCTTCTGGAAAAACCCCAAGGTTTTGAGCAGCTACACAAACCGGTACTAACAGCTACAGAGATACCCTGCTGTGTGAGCTCACTCTGACGTTATGGGCGCTGCCACCACCCTGCTCCAGACACCACCCACCCCCCCCACCCCGATAAGAGGAACTGGTTGCATGGGGTGACTCAGGAAGTGCCAGCTGCTGCAGACCCATCCTCTTCTCCACCTCAACCCTCAACCCTTAACCCACCCCACAGCAGGGAATGCTTTCAGGAAGCACTCCCACCACTTCCTGCCATCTCCAACCCTCCTCCTCCATGTGACATGTGCACGAGATCACTCATTTCATTCAGCCCCTCAGGAACCTGATGAATGTTCCTGTGGAAAAGAAGAAAAGGGTTCCTTTCCGTCTGCGCGCGTGGGCTAAACACACAGGAGACCGCCGTGGCTGGAGCAGAAGAGGAAGCAATACGAGAGCCACCAAAAATTTCACAGTGGCGTGTTCTCGGCCAAAACGCTGAAAGATTGAAGGCAGCGAAGGGGCAACCTATTGAAAGCTATTCAAACTTGGGATGAAAATAAATACTCCAACAAATCACAGTCATTCCAAAGGGGAAGAAAAAAAAGAAGAAGAAAACTGCCAAAATGTTTTTCGCCAAGGTCACACTTTTGGTAACTTTAGTAACCCGGACAATGGCGTATGGCATGCAGTCATTTGATGGGGGCTTCATAGCGAGCCATCTGGCTTTTACGGCATGGTCTGAGTGTTTGAAAACATATCAGCGGGATCTGGGCTGGAGCCCACACACATGCAAATCACAGCCAGCAGCCACCAGTTCAGAAGCTTCATAGAAATGGGGGAAAGTATAAAGGTACGCACATTCAGAGCCCTAAAACTCATGGTACTGGACCAAACAAGAACCCATAAAGGTGGAAAAAAAGGGTCTGCATACTCAACATGTTCCCAAATAAACTTTTATGGTGTCTACATGATCAATGTGACATTTTAGGCCACCTGCTCTTCATCAGACTGAAGGGCAAGAAGCCGATAACCAAAAAGTCAGTGATGCAGTACAAGCCATTTTATTTCTGTGAGATTTTTTTCTCCTATTCTGAGAAATGGGGCCCTTGAGACTCGGGTGTTGGCTGAGGACACATCAGCAAGATCTGGGTTCAGGCCCGCACAAATGCAAATCACAGCCAGTGCGGTTTTGCGAACTTGAGGAGAGAGAGAGGAGGGTCAGCCTCTCTACTTCTCATAACTGAGGCTACAGCTGGACAGTCTTGTTCACTTCAACAGGGTTTGTTATTGAGTACACTGGCCTGGAAGTATCTTAGGCCGCTTTCACACCTGTATTTGTACCGTTACAAACCCTGAACCGATCCAAATTATTGATAGCGTTCCCGGATCATTTCGAGTTCATCAAGAATAAACCATAGATCTACATATGTGTGAAAGCAGCTGCAGAGTGAAATCTGTTTAAAATACAGGTCTGTTGTTTTCGACCTTACACAGCATTTTCGTGTTGTGTAGCCACCTCCAATAGATTATGATGCAATTTACTATTACAGTGTACACTCCGCAACCGGTTCCGTGCCCAGTGTAGCCCCAGGGAAAGAGCTGTTAGCAGTTTCTTCCTCCTGGGACTGAGCTACGGGCTCCTCACCCTGAGACAGAGGTGGAGCACGGTGTCCTCCTTGTAGATGCTCTGCCAGGTGTTGACCACCTCCGGCAGGAAGGACTTGACGATGTAGAGGTGTCCCGGCTTGAGGATGTCGTACTCGGACCAGGTGCAGAGCACCTTGAGGGCGCGCCGCAGGCCTCCGCCCATCTCCTCCTTGCTCAGGAACTCGATCTTGGCGCAGAGGCCGCGCTGGGCCCAGGAGGACATGCTGTTGTTGATGGTGTTGGGGGAGCTCTCCTCCAGACGATAGACCGTCACTGGCTCCCCTGTGGCAGAGGGAGAGGGAGAGACAGAGAAGGTGGGGTGGTGAGAGAGAGAGAGAAAGAGAGAGAGAGAGGGGGGGGGCGAGAGGGAGAGGAGAGACAGAGAAGGTGGGTGGTGAGAGAGAGAGAGAGAGAGAGGGGAGAGCGAGAGGGGGAGAGAGAGAGAGAGAGAGAGAGAGAGAGACAGACAGACAGAAAGAGAGAGAGAGAGAGAGAAAGAGAGAGAGAGAAAAGAGAGAGAGAGAGAGAGGGAGGAGGGAAGGTAGAGGGAGGGAGGAAGGGAGGGAGAGATGGAAGAAAGGAGATACAGAGTGTGCGGGAAAGGGAGGGAGGGATAGGTGTCAACACAAAGTCATGGAAAAGAATTTGTCTAATGATGTTTTGATGGTATTACCTTGTAGATAAAGCTACACAACTGTCATCTTTGTTATGAAGTGAAATGCAACATGGCGTTTTAAAGATGGAAAGTACTTCACATTAAATGGCTATTTTTTAACGTGACTTAATAACTTGGTGGTAACACTGTTGGTAACTTCCATCTGCATACTGATGCACACTTAGCCCCTAAACAGTATGGACAATACAAAAGTTAAAATGGCAAAATAAACACCTGCAATTATGTATTATTGTTCTCCACACAGTCTCAGAGTTAGTCAGTTATAGTACCACGATTACCATGTTCAAAAGGTCACAATTGACAGTACTAGGATGTAAAGCGGCTGGACTACTACTCTAGAACTAAGCACGAGAGAAACAGGGTGCTGGCTGGCTGGACAGAGAGAGAGGGGTGGAGTAGCACAGCCTTACCTCTAGGGGGCACAGGGGTGAACGGGATGCTCTGGGACAACCTCATCAGGTTATTACGCTCCACAGCTAGTGCAGGGGGGGCACAGACCAACCAATTACACTCAGCACAGAGAGGAGGAGAGGGAGCCAACACTCAGGTACTATTCCAAAGGTGTACAGAACTGTAATGCTTTACATCAAGTGTGCTTCAGTCAACATCTTTTGGGTTTGCTTACATCTTAACTGACCATAAGCATATCTATTGGATATTAAACACGAATTGCACAGTTGTGGAGTGATTGCCTATAGTGGCAAAGTCAGCAGATTAATCTTGGGTGTGTAACATCCAATGACATGCAAATGACTGCTGAAATATTCCTTCCCATCTTGAACCTCTAAATGTCAGCAGTCTGAACAACAGTCAACTTGCTTTTGGCTTGCTGATTCCACCATTTTATTGTCATTTACACATAACCTGTCTCAAATCATGCTGAATTACTAGTGTAAGGAGACTTGATGTAAAGCATTACATTTGCAACTACATTAAGACCAGGGTGGCATTCTCACCTGAGTACTGGTAACTTTCCATCGGCTTGAATGGTGACCCTATAGCTAAAGGGGCAAACAAAGTCAAGTTATCATCGGCCATCACAGCCTTATTAGTCAGTCCTGCAAAGTCACACTTGCAGTTTCTAAGTACAAACTTAGAAAAAACCCATCATGCTAACGTAAGATAGCAAGTCATGCTTAAACCAGAGTTTCAAAACAATAAAATGAAAAGTAGTTAATTAGCAGATCTGTTGCTGCTATGGTTAGTCACTCTACAGCCATTGTCCTGTCAGCAGCTTGAAGGGTTAGGATGGCTTTTCCTTGTGAGCATTGTTATCGGTAACAGCCAACTAATGAGCTGAGGCATTAGTTTTACTGACCTCTTAAACCTCATTTCACAACTTCACTCTTATTTTTAAAAGGCAAAGTACTGTACTTTTTGAACTAGCCCAAACAGGATAAAAAAACACGTCCGTTGAGCACTGCACAGTGTTAAGCCAGCAGGGGGCAGAGTGGATGGCGTGCCGTGAGAGACTAGAGTGGGACCATAGAGAAACAGACTCACAGTCCTTCCTGCTTCCCAGGTGTGCGTGGCGGGCTGTGTACAAGCATGCTGCAGCTGAAATGAACAGGTGAAAATGGAAGGGCAGGTTACGTTGGGTTGGGTTGGGTTGGCAGACTGTCAGTCTCCAGTCAGCACTACACGTTCCCATGAGGGGGTTGACCTTGGGCTCAGGTCAGGGGACCAGGCAGCGATGAGAGCGGACTGGAGGGGACAGGTGCACATTCCTGCCCTGCCTGCAGCACTGTGGGAACTTTAGACCTGGGACACATTGCCTCAGGATGGCCGTTATCTGTTTGAGTGTTTACCAACAACACTGAGGTTGTTTGTTTGGATGCATAAGGACCCAACAGTGCTTCAGGCAGAGCTCTACATCTCAATAGAGGAAAGGGGGCAATGGGTGTTGTGAGGAGAACGTCATCAGAATGCAAAAGTTCATTGAGGTCTTCCACAGACATCTCAATGAGTGGATGGCAGAATTTATTAATGAATAAATAAAAGGTTTTACCAAAGATATTTCTCCAACCCTACAAGAGATATGCTGTAGGCTGACCAAGGCCCTGGGATGTGCATGGTGTGTGTGTGTGTGTGTGTGTGTGTATGGTGTCTGCCAAGTGTTCTTAGAACGTTATATTTTTAAGCAAGGAATCATGCGTCATACCATTGAGGGCATCATCTGGGGGACTTCTGAAACGAAACAAAAAAATATATAACTAACTTTCTCATGCTTGTCTGTAATGCTATTTTTGCCAAATATGCAAACATCTGTCAACATACGTCATATTACAGCATGTAAAAGTAAAAGCTGGAAATACAAAAACCCTGACCTCTGTCAAGCTACATATGCTAAATGCAGCTTCCATTTAGATTTTAGAAAAAATCCAAAAACATTGTCAAAGAAAACAAATACACAAAGAACAACTTAAGCAAAGCAAATAAATGCAAAAGTCTCCAGTAATCTCGTAATCTCTTTGTGGTCACTGCTGACACTAGAGTAAGTTTGTAGCCCCTGTGTTTATCAGGAGCCACATAAGATCCCCAGACTGAAAAGGACCCACTTCCATCTAAACGCCCTAATGGCTTGCAGCTGAATAGGCGATTGTTGTCCTTCTCCATGACAACTGTAATCCGGGACTGGCCCAGGGCCTGGGCTACACTGTGGGACATTTACTCCAATCGGGAGAGTGGCGGGAAGGCAGCCACTAGGGTGGGGGGTAGGGGGTGGGGGTGGAGAATGTGACCCCTGACACAGTGCCAGGTGTGGACCTGCAGTGAGGAGGAGGAGGAGGAGGAGGGGGAGTGTGGCAGAGGCAGTGACAGTAACCGGGTTTCCATCCAAACTTGCTAATGCTCATTTTGTTAGTCACTCGAGTAAGAAATCCTCGCTTGGAAGCACCTGAAATGCACATTTATCTTCGCAGTCTAAAATGGCTGCTGATGGGCATCTGGTTAAGAACCAATTGCTATAAATGTACGATACTGATGCGAATAAGTTGAATGAAAACCTGACTATTGATAAATTTCCCCCCCTTCATCCTCAGAGAAGGCCGATGTCTTACAGGCTGCCTGTGCCATGGCAATAAACTCCACAACTCGCCCACCATGGCCTGACAATCATTAACGAGCCCATCGTGGTCTTTGATGAAGCGGAAAAATGGATTACTTACAGGCTGTTGGCCTGGGCCGATTTGCCTTGTACCCTCTCCTGTAATGACAAACGTGATTGTGTGATCAAACATTGAGATTGAAATAACCGTGTCATTTGGCAGAGGCCCAGAAACATCACACAGCCCTTGGATCGATAATGGTTGTTATTTTAAACACCTACTTATCATCAAGCCAATTAGCAAAGGCATGTCAATCAAAAGTACTACGAGGGTTTAAAGTCCACTGTAAGATATGCTTAAATAACACTCTACTTTTTGGGCTGAAAAAGGCTAATTTTCTAACTCTAGCAGTAGGATCTCCAAATCTGGCAGTATGACTTCTGCTATTAGCTTAGCACAAACCATTGAATTGGACTGGAACAGTTAGTAAGCTGGGTGCTTGGAAAATGAGCCTATTTCCAAAAAAAGAGTTAAATGTTCCTTTGGGAGCAGTATGTAAATAAGGTCAAGCCATGAGCTGTAAAGTGTTTTGTCGTGTTGTGGGAGGACACTAACCAGCAGCAGGGCAGAGCGCGGGTCCTTGTGGACGAGGATGTCCTCTGCAGACACTCGACTGTGCTCCCGTTTGCTGAGAGCTGAGGGGAGGGGGGCACACACACACACACACACACACACATAAACAAACAAACAAAAACACACAGCTCTTGGTCAGGTTGAGTTCATTAAATCATGGATTCATGGTGGATTCATGACCAACTTTAAGGTGAATGTGTGTAAACAAACAAACATGAAAATCAATTGCTAAATACCTTAACAATACACACACAGCCAAAGGGTTACACATGCAGTGCTCTGTCAGGTGAATTCATTAAAAATCATTGATTAATTGACTACTTCAGGGTCACAGCGCTGTGTATCTGTCTGATGGGAAGGTGAGCACTCACTTGACTTGGGATGCAGGAAGGAGGGGTTGCGGTCGAACTCCGTGAAGCCGGCGTACGAGTTCACTGTCCTCATGTGACCCTCCGCATGACCCTGAGGATTAGTGGCCCAGAATGAGCACAATGGGTTCCACCAAAAGCAAACGAGACAGAGGGTTTACAACATGACATGGTGCACATCCAACAGGTACTGAGCTTTAAAAAAATGGAGCCACTGAGCAATAAAACCACTGACTGAAAAAATAAAAAACAGAAAAACATGACTACGGTTAAACACATTAGTCATCCATTTTCAATTTTTTGGTAAACAATTTCCCTCAGTGGTAAATGGCCTGGAAATTAAAATACACATTTGGCTGGATTTATATTTAGAAAGGCGCCAATGTTGCTGGGCAACCTGAGGGCAATGTTACGTTAAAAGGCAGGATGACCATATTTTAGACCATAACAGCGTGCCCTGTGTCTGGGCCCCGCCGTGGTGGTGGTGGTGCAGTGGTCTAGGGCCTAGGGCTAAAGGACACTGACCATGCCCTTGGCCTTCTTGGCCGCAGTGGGCTGTTGGCTGGCTGCCGCAGTGGGCTGCTGGCTGGCAGCTGTAGCTGTAGCAGCAGCAGCAGCAGCAGTAGAAGTGTCATCTCTGGGAAAGGAGGGCTGCAGATCCACGTCATCTTTATGGCCTTGACCGGGATCAGGGGGGGAGAGAGAGAGAGAGAGGCAGAGGCGAGACGTTAGTCGACGTGGGCAGGTGGGTGGGTGGTGTAGCAGTGTTGACTTTTGCTGATGATGAATTCTGTCTCGGTCACACCTGGAAAATATTCCACACAAACAGCTTACACCATTCAGAGCTCAGCATGTGACTGTACAACACCGCAAGTCTGGATTACATACTTTTAAATCCACCAGCATACATGCTTGTCCACGTGTTGGGAGTACTACATCTCTCAGAATATCATATTATATTGTTGATGAACTGTTAGAACTAAATAGCTGTGATAGTGCAAATTGAATTTGTTTTGTTTGCGTACAGAGAACTCCCGAGTGAAGGTATATCTGCTGAGCAAAATGCAATCTGAAACCCTATGCGTATACATCGGTACAGATGCCTCAATACTCTCAACGTAATCCTGTTTGTGTGGAACATTCCCAAAAATATCTTCCCTTTCCATTACCACTACGAGGGACTATTTGACCAACTGCTGGTGAAATAAACACAGAACATTGTTCATGCGACATATCAACCTGAAGTGTGCCAATTGACATCTTTGCATTCCGTTATTCCACCTTGGAATGTCGGGCAGCTGATCTGACCCTTCACCCCATTCCAGAGCAAATAATACATTGTTATGGTGTTAAAAGCTTGAAACGGAAACAGCAAGAGTTCCGATTCAGATAAGATTTAGTAATAAACTAATGTTATTAAACAACCCACATACCGCTAGGTCTTGGCACACCACGTAAGTCTTAAGTACACCCTCTGATGGGCAACCTGGATTCAGAAGCTACAATCTGATAACACATATTCCAGCACATATTGTGCGCTTAATACAGGGGATTTCACTGATACATTATGTAGCTGAATAGTTCTGATAGAATCAGATGAGCCAAAATGTGGAAGTGGATTGAAGCTTCACTCAGTTAGTATACCACACAGTTGCAGCTGTTCAGATATAACCTCATATCCAACCAGCAGCTGGTCAGATAGTAACCCATTATAGACATAAATCAATATTCACCCACTTTCACCCACCTGGCACATTCAACATTAGCAACCAGTTAGTTCATAGGCACAACAGTCAAACGGTTATAAATAACACCATGATCCCTTGGCCACTTGCCTTGGGGGAGTTAATGTACCTGTGGGCTTTGGGAGGCTGTCAAACATGAGTTTTGTTCCCCCATCAGTTCTGTCTGCCACATCTGAAATGTTATTTTGGTTGATGCTGGACTGGGGACAGACTGCTATCCAGTCTTCTTCTGAATGAAAGCCTAGTAAGTCAGTGCCCAACAAGCAGCATAATGTAGGTAGGTAAAGAATTCTACAATAACAAAACACATAGCCTTATGATTTGGCCCTTTTGGCAATTATCCTTTAGCAGATGTGGATTGTTTTTTAAATCAAGGCGCAAGCCAGACCAGACTGTCCTCCAGTGATCAACAATACAAAACAGATGTGGCGCAAGACAGAAAGTAGGTTGGAAAACAACATACCCTTGGCAGAATAAGAAATGTTTACTCATTCCCTATATAGTGTACTAAGTAGGGAACAAAAAAAATGTAACACACTCTATATAGTACACTATATATTTAACAAGTGAACATTTCCAAAACAGCCCTTAAAGGCTTGTTTCAGTGATTTTTCTTCTTCCCATCACAACACAAGCTCTTTACAAAGAGCATACCATCTATATAATTTTAAACAGAGCCCAAAGAAAAATAGCCCATGCATAGACACCGGACAGGAGAAATTGAAGAAACTGGCACAAAACCCCACCACAAACGCCCAAGCAGGCTGGCAACCAAGCACCCCCCTTTCCGACAACCGAAGCTGGAGCTCAAACCTCTGATTCTGGCTGCTCGTCTCAGCCTGTACAGCACTCCTTTACCACTCTGCCTACGCTTTGGGGACACAGCAGGGGCTTTCTCCACGTCTGAACTCCAGTGAACAACACCAGGGACCCGATCAGGACTGGTGCCGTCTCCGTGTGGCGAGTTGGCGTCAGGGGCAGGAGGGC
Organism: Setipinna tenuifilis; assembly: GCA_030347295.1. Lineage (NCBI taxonomy): Eukaryota > Metazoa > Chordata > Actinopteri > Clupeiformes > Engraulidae > Setipinna > Setipinna tenuifilis. The sequence goes on along the minus strand of CM059280.1, from coordinate 10,382,948 downwards.
CAGAGGACGTTGGGGGCGTTGGGGACAGGGGCACCTCATCTGTACTACCCTGACTACCTAGGTCAATACTAACCTTCACACTCTCCTCATCATCATCATCATCAGCACAGAAGGCCTCATTGAAATAGCCAACAGCGCAAGCGGGCAAGGAAAATGGGCGGTCCCTCTTAGAGCGAGCAGGAAGGGCGACAGGGCGGGCGACATCGGACGTCTTTGAGACCACGAGAACAGTGGGAATAGCCGAGCTGGAATCTTCCCCCTCTTCCTCCTCCTCCTCCTCCTCCTTCTCCTTCGCCAGCTGGGCATCACTACTACAACAAGGATCACACTTACCAACGAAGGCCCCAAACTCCACCGTGGAGCTCTCGGACAAGGGGTCGTGCTCTGGCGGGGAGACCAGGGCCAGGGAGAGCCTGCGGGACGCCTCCGTGGGCTGGGAGGGGGTGCTGACGAAGAACTGGGCGGCTGGCAGCGGGGCGCCCGGCAGGCTGCTGGGGGAGTCGGAGTCCAGCGCAGGCCTTCCAGGGTGCCGGCTCATGTAGGAGTGGCCCCGCAGACGCAACTCCGGCGGGGTCATGGCAGCAGCGTTGGCGGCGGTAGTGGAGGCGGCAGCACTGTGGGTTAAGGCACTGCCCGAAGGACCAGCCTCCGGGAAGTTGAGCGCTGATGCTGATGCTGATGCTGATGCTGCGGATGCTGCGCCCGCCCGCCTCTCGGGGCTCAGGGCCAGAGCCAGCTCCAGACCGGGCCGCCGGGGAACGCCCTCGTGGGCGCCGCTGCCGAACAGCGACTCGGCGATGTTCCCCCCCGAGGAGGGCGGGAAGTAGGCGGCGCTGCGGCGAGCCAGGGCGGACGACTTGTGCGGCAGTCCGGCGCCGCCGTCTGCCACGCTGGACGCCAGGTTCTTGGTGATGCTCAGCTCGCGGGTGATCTGGTTGTGCACCTTGCTGGCCTCCGAGGCGTGCTGGGCCGTCAGGGCCTTGAGCGTGTCCACCGTCAGAGCTGACAGGTCCTGCAGGTGACCGATCTGAGAGTCCAACGTGTGCAGCGAGCGCTTGATGAAGTTGACCTTGTTGCCGACCTCCTTCAGCTGAATGAACATGCTTTCAACCCTGTAGAGCATTAAAATAAGTGTTAATTATGAAACTCAACAGAAAACTAAATGAGCAGATTTTTTTGTTTAATTTTAATGCCACATTAGAAACTGAGGCCATTTCATATACAGTTATTTTTTTTATACTAGTTTAAAATTCTTTAACTTTCTTCTTCTTTAACCTTCAGACAACCAATTAGAAAACAAAGCATTTATATCGCCCAGAAATTAACCCACAAATATATCGCCCAGAAATTAATCCAAAGCCTAAAAGTACTGGTACTGGTACATGGTCTACTGACCATGCCCTCCTCTATGGGTGCTCTACCTGTCTGAGGTAACCCTGATCCTCTCTTCGCTCCCCGTGTGAAACTGGTCGTCCTTCTCATGGAAGTACGTCTCCACACACTGCTCCTCAAAGTCATGCAGTTTCTTCTGGTCTTCTTCAGTCAGAAACAGCTCTGCGGGGGCAAAGGAGAGAGAGAGAGATGCTTACTAAACACATGGCCTGATCACACCATGAAAGCACAGCCAATAAGTCACGTAATAGAAATTTCCAGACTTATCAAGTTCATGTTTAAATGTATTGTCATATGTGCAGTTTGAAAACATTTGCCCCTGCACACCAAAAGAGATGAGACATGGCAAATAGCAAATTTTGGGCAATCTGTACTTCTGTCTCACGTAATCACAGTGCATATATAATGAAGGAAGGTTCCCGTACTGGGGCCATATGAAGAACTGTCCTTCTTCCTCTTCCTACAGATGTAGGCGAAGAAGGAAGCCAGGTGACTGAGGAAGATAAGAGGAGGGGGCAGGACTGGCCTCTCGTGGTACACCATGATGAAGTGATAGCGCTGGTACTTCCACACCAGGTTGGACATAGATTTGACTTGCATATACACGTTACTGCGACAGGGAGAGAAGAGATTAAGTATGCAAACACGAGTTCCACAGACAAATCACCTGTTCTATCAGGATTACAAAGGTTTTACAGTGTGAACTCTACAGCAAAGAGGGCCTGCTACAGTCTTTCCTGCACATCATAAAAACATTTACTCCTGAATCACGGCCTTTTCCAAAAAAATTACAACAATCCAGCAACAAGCAGGAAAATAATTTATGAGAAAAGTAAGAGAATGAGAGCAGTGCACCAGAGACAAAAAGGTATTTTTTGACTTACTTGAAGAAGGCAATGAGGAGATTGACCATGAGAATATACTGAACGAAGAGGTAGACGGCTTGCAGGAGTGGAGTCAGCCACACCCAAGGTCTACACAGACCCTTCCCCTTCAGATTCTCCTCCAGATTATCAGCACACACTGCAGAGGAACAGTAACAGCATCAGACACAGCAGGAATATGGCAGACAGGTGGGCTGGATGCCGTGTTGCGCAAATGCTGAAGCACAAACTTTAGCAGTGCTCTCAAAATGCTCTTCAAACACAAAGTATGAGGCTGGTATGACCAATTTCAGCTTTAAATAATTAAATGAAGCTGTTGCTACTTAAAAGCTGCTTATCCATTTGATTTTCTCACTTTCTGAAAGGTTAGGTTCTGGATTTGATAAAATAGCCAAAACTCCTTACCATTACTGACAATTCTCACAGTTGGGATAATTATGTTTCATGCTTCATACACCTTAAATCTTTCTGAGCATCTGACTTAAGTACTATCACCATGTCACTTTATACGCAATAACTAATAAGCAAGTACTCTACAGCAGCACAAACTTAAAAAAACAAAAGTGTTGTTGAGTTGTATTATGGTACAGATTTGATGTGCACAACTACTGAAAATGGTAATACTGATGTTGATTGATAAATAAAACATTTTAACACCTCTTTAAACCAGCTTTAGGATACAAAACTTTGGTCTGTGTGCTTAGGTTGTTGTTTGCCTCCAGCTTCTAATTAAAGGACTGAAATTTGCTCCGTCTTCTCCACTCATTAAAGGGCAATTTGCCATCAAGCATTCTACTGCATTTAAGTCAGCAGGACATTAGTCCTCTATGGTACAATGGTACATAACACCAGCATAAATGTGTACCAGTGCACCTCCATTGCTGGATCTGTGCACTGGTTTGAGGCATGCATGTAAACCAGACAACTGGAAAACACATTCATGAAGAAGGGAAATTATCATCCTTTAATCTCAGAGCTACAGGCAAACATCACGTAAACGATATCTCCAGGCAACAGATCCATGAGAACTAATTGTTTAACAAACTTTTATCCAAGAGAAACTTTTTTCCACTGCTGGCATGACTTACACCGTAAAATGTTTTTATTCAAACTAAATTAAAAAAATGAAGGCAATGTGCTGCATGCATCTTTTAACACTGGTTTAACTTTACAATGCCATGTATGTATGTACAATGTATGTATAACTTGCATGCCATTTTTAAGTCAAACATAAAAAGATCCATGCAGCACCTTTACTTACATTTTATTCATGTGTATTTATACATGTATATATTTATACATAAATATAAATCTATATTTTCAGTGTAGAAATACATTTTCTCCAGAGAATTCCCCAGCTGGGAGATGAAAAGTGCATCTAGAGTAGGTGGCAGGCAGTAACCTGGTCTCCCCACTGGGACGGCTACCAGTGAGGCTGGGGTGGTGAGGGGTGAAGATCTCTCTGATTAGGCTCTTGTGGAGGTATGATTCCCAATGTGGGTGCTGGTGCGAATCAGGGTCCCATGCGGTGGCTGGAAAAAGGTGTCTGTAATAAAACTTTCCCTTACCATCATAGTGCCCCTTACCGTCGATTTCATATGCATACACTTCACCGTACATCATCCAGTACGGCTGAAAGACCACGTCTTTGGCCAGCGTCCAGGAGGCGGTTTCGTTGGGGTACAGGATGGCTTGTCTGGGGACACCGTAGCTGAGGAGCACTATCGCCATGATCACCACAATGTAAAACATGTTGGCCACCTGCCAGAGTAGCAAAAGGCAAGCTGACTATTAGGGCAAGGTTAGCAGTTCTGCTGTAGCTTCCAGCATTAATTATGGCCATACATCATTTGAGAGGTCTTCAACCTCTTGTTTTAGGTGAAGAACCCCTTTCCTGATAAAGACGATGCAGAGGAACCCTCTAGTACATATTGTAGGCTATAGCAATGTGTTGCTTTTTAAACTGGGCCATGTTGAAATGACCTTGTATTGGTGTATAGAAAACATAACAATGATACAGAAAAATATATAATGAAAGAAACATACCATTTTGCCGATCATCATGACGTAAGGTCCAGCTTGCTGGTTGACAGCCAAGATATCGAGGAGACGCACGTACCAAAATATAATATTCAAGCAATACACAGTTCTCCCAGCGACAAACACTGCTCCTTCATATGCTCCAAATCTCAGACCAAAACCCACAAAAAAAGACACAATTGCAGCAAAGTCTGATATGTTAAAATAGTCACTGAACCAGACTTTGATCTTTTGACCTATTTTCCCAGCTTCAGACATAAACATCTGTGAACAGACAAAACAAGAAGAAAAAAAACTATAAGTGAGGATTGTAGGAGAACACATGCTATAAATACACTGAAAAAAGTGAAGCATCGAACTTTAAAAACTAAGTAAACATACTGCATGGGTCTTTTTACACAGGTTTAACTTATCAAGGCCATGTATGTCATGAAAATGCACAGCATTGTTAAGATAAACCACCATTAAACAGATCCATGTAGTCACTTGCATTTTTTTTTTAAGTTGGTTCAAAGCATAGACTGCATGGTTCAAAGCAGCACTTTTTATATGCAATCCCAATGTCAAACCGTCTTATTTTAAGTCACTTTAAAGATGCACAGTAAAGTTGATGAAGCAGAGGGGCAAGTACCTCCCGTATTTTCTCAATGGCAGATGTAAAGATGTAGAGGATGACCACCCACTCCTGCGGTGAAGGGAACGCAGGCATCTGGACCAGCACCACGTACGAATAGAGCATCAGAAAGCCCAGGTAAGCTAACTGATCCAGACAAAGACACAACACAATACATGAGACCAACTCATCACTGTAGCACACACTGTAAACACTCCTCTCCAGCGGCAGAACAGGATTGGTATGAGCCACGACCAGATGGCAAACAAGGGGCACTTAGACTAAACACACACACACACACACACACACACGCACACGCACACGCACACGCACACGCACACGCACACGCACACGCACACGCACACGCACACACACACACACACACACACCTCTTCTACATCAGACCCAGGAGTTCTGTTTCAATAATAACAATTTTAGAGTCTGCTTCAGCAGAGGCTAATCTGAAATGAATCTCTTTGACAATGAGCAGGCCTATTCCGGGTTAATCCAGCATTTCTGGCACAGAAATTCAAGCACAGTGAAATGACTTCTTTGCACACTTCCATGATTGTCAACTATACAGAGTTAGTGCAACCTAGGACAGAAAGTTATGTTTCAGATGAACACCCCAAACAAGCACATTTTCATACAAGTTCTTATGTGTTTTGCTTTGATAAAATGAAGGTTCTACTGCAGAGTTCAAATTAGTTACTAATAAATTAACTAAGCCTGAAGAAGACTTCAGCTTCAGCTTCCAATGGAGGCAGATAAATAAACAACTCATCAGCATGCGTGTACACACACACACTTCCTACAGTCTCTACACTGATAAACGCTTCAGGATTGTTTTAGGTTAACTGTTAAGTGGCGGAAATCTTGAGTTAATTAATTGTCCGTAGGGGTCGTTCATCACTAAAATGTGCGGCCGGACATGGCACTCCTCAGCTCTAAAACATAACGAGGGGCCTTTAGCCGAGATCCCCCGGTGCCAAGAAGCGGCGGCAGCATTACGTGGCAGAGTGTTTCGCACTGATGCTATCAGCTCTGCTCTGCGCTCTGGCTCTAAGGGGGGAACGGCACTCCATCAAGCGAGACAAGGCAAACAAGCCGCCTGAGACAGCGCTGGAAATGGGCCTGGGGCACAGTGGCCCTGATGCCTCTGGAGTTGAGCCTGCCTGCTGCTTTTCCATGATGCTTGCAATTCTCAGGGCCTCCTGGGCCAGGAAGGAGGAAGAAGGGTTCCTGGATGCACGTACCGTGTTGAACCAGAATTTGACAATGGGAGCGTGGTAGAATGCATAGAACTTCCTCGCAATGGGTAACCTCCTGGACCGCACGTGGACTTCGGTCTCACTCTTGACCTCTACGTTATCGTTCATCCGAACTTCTTTGAAGACATCCTGTAAGCAAATGTGTACTTTAATATACTTTCACTTTTTTTTTGTGTACTTAATAAGTAGTTTATAGTTCATACAGCTCTGATTTCAAAAAGCTGGTCTAATTTTAGGTTGGATTTTTAACTCAAGTTGACTTTCAAGTAAATTGGCCGAGCTGTACCATTTGGATGTCTTCTACTGGGTTCTGGAGGTTGTGATCGCTGTCGTCCATGGTCATCTGATGGGCGTCCTGAGACTGGGGGATGTGGGACATCTCTGCCTTCGTCTTGTACTCCAGCAGAAGGATGGCCGGAGGAACCAAAATGCTCAAAATGACCTAAAGCCACCACAGAAAAGTGGTTAGAGTTCCACATATTTTTTTAGGAAAAATTTGATATAGATTTTGTTTCTTTTAAGAGGGGGCAGAGGGGGCCACAACAACCTACCCGTAACTTGGACTTTCTTAAACTCTCTCATCCTGAAATCTATCTAGATAGGCTGACTGCTCCTGCAGATAGGCTCACTGCACCTGGGGGGCCTACAAATGAGCTCTTAAAGCACCCTGATGTAATATGGGCTTTGTATAACTGGAACAAAATTTGTCTTTGGCTCTTTTTTGTGTTCAGCACTTTGAAATACTTCCTCTGTATGAAAAACAGCTTCATAAATAAAGCTTATTACTAGTATTATTATGAACATACGTTATTATTACTATATTATAAAATATGTATAATATTTGGCGGGAGTAGGCACCTTGTACCAGGAGTTTTTGCGCATGTTGAGGCGGCCCATCCACATGTCGGACAGCAGCATCTGGGTGCAGGTGTGGGCCACGAAGGGCCGCAGGTGCGAGGACACGGCCAGCTTCAGGCATGTGGAGTTGCTCCAGTTCTTCAGCTCGTACGTCAGCAGCTTCATGGCCATGGTCTCGTCCTGACGGAAGGACTCCTCCAGCAAGTCCACCGCCAGCTGGCCAAATTCACTGCAAGGACGAGGACACTTGTTCATTTGAAGTGATTTATTCAAGCTTTTTTTGTCTTTTATCAGAAAGGATATCATCAGATTTATGGTATGGACACACACTGATTTGAAGCTATAGTTTTTAACTGGCTACTCTTGGGAGATGCAAACATGCCCCAATAGATAAATTAAAAACAAAAAAAAAATTCTCACTGAATTAACGCAGAGAATCATAAGCACAAGACACACATTTAAACCTCCTTCTCTTCAAGGTTCTTAAAATAAAATATATAACAAAAAACGGATGGCTTAGGTGTCGCTCTCAACTCTGCCACTCACTTAGAGTAGTCCTTCAGTTCGTCTGAAGTGTCGTCCACCACGTCGCTCCGCTTGGCCTCGTAGCCCATGGAGCGGCACAGCTTGCAGGCCACCAGGGCCTTGGCCATGGACTCCTCGCCGTGCTGCCAGAAGAAGAGGGCCATCTTCTGCCGCTTCATCAGCACGGCCCACACCAGCAGCTCGTTGAAGGGGTAGGGGAAGCGCCGAGTCTCCGGGTCGTCGATGTCCACGATGTCCTCCTTGTTTTTCTTCTTGGCCTGCTCTGTTGAGGATTCCGGCTGCGGTGTACAGAAACATTGGAAATGTGACACGTTTCCAATTTTTATATGAAAGGTTAGAAAAGAATCCATGATAGAGTGGTGGATGTGTGGAGCCCACCTTGGGTTTGTAAGGCTGAGCAGTCTTGATGAAGTGATTGTGCCTGGTCTTCTCCTTCTTGTCCGCCTGGATGCTGAACGACTCGTGATTCTTGCGGAGGTGGGAGCCACTGGCTGAATGACGCCCAGACCGCTGAGGAGAAATAAAACAAAAATAAATAAATACAATTTTAAAAAATAAGACATGTAAAGTCACATGTTCTTGTCAACTGAGAATACTTCAATGATATTGAATTATGTAATAACAATTCTACCACAAGCATGTCTGTTGTTTCTATTTATATTTTTTTATGCAAGCATTTTCCTAGATCAGCGCTTGCCATTTCGTATTTCAATTCTGTACTGGATATATTTTCCATATCCTTTTGGTTACGAGTTAAACAGAAAAAAAAAAGACCTGGAATTTCTCACTAAAATAGGGATTCATTTCCACATCCGTTTCTGCCACCTTCATTCATTTCCTGTATTCATTGCAACAAAACAATGTGGAACATCACCTGTGGATAATTTTGGACAGTTTTGGAAAAATCACTTACCCGATTGTTTCCATGAAGATTGTTGTAGATTATTCTAAAGCGTTTCCTAGTGTAGTTGCATCTGTAGGTTCCACCCATGAGGTACTCAATGACAAGGCCCACATCAATGAGTGTGATTTTGTAGTTTGGCGGCAAGTTACCCTTTACAGAGGGACAACAAGAAGGTTAGGAGGTGCTTGCAAAAGTTACCTAGCGGTTTTTAATAAATTACCCACAGGGCATGAGTCATACTACATACCTGTTTGACATCTCTGACCAGATGAAAGAGAGTTGGATTTGTTGGTGATTGTTTCTAAATGGACAAAGGAAAGACAATGTTAATGAGTAATGAGGAGTTGCCAAGTGGAAAATCAATTAGGTAGCCTCTGCCTATGTAAGCGAACACCTCAGGTCCAGATGATTTACCGTGTTGTACAGCTCCTCCAGACGATTGATTGTTAGGAACCGATGCATGCTGACCCCGTTCTCAATAAGCAGCTTCACAAAGTCCACACGATCCATGACGAGGGCATCTAACATGGCTTGCTCCAGTGACCCCACCTGCAGTACAAAAATATGACGTTCATCTGATCAAATCAACTAAGCAAAACTAAAAGTAACTTCAATCTCTAAAAAGAGGTCCACTTGCCTTAGACCTAAGCACTAAGACTACCATTACTTGGATGAACAAGAACCTACACACACACACATACAAAAGTATGTATGGTAACTTTATTTTTCCAATTAATTTTTTCAAACCTGTACAGACTGCTTTCAACTTATCCTTTCAGTAATAAACATTTTTGTCTGGATTAGCTATTTATGAAAGAAAAAAAATCATTGACATTTTGACTAAGACAACACCAGCATGTTTTGTTTTTCTGTCTGTAGGAATCATTGCACAAGGGTGCAGAAACATACCAGTAGCTGCTGTCCATACACCAACACATGATCCTTGGCTATATCAACTCGGTCCCAGGCCAGCGTCAGGACAAGCTGGTCAAACGCAGAAGCATTCGTGCCTGCACAGACAAATAAAGTCAATAATGATAAACACTTAAGGATTAAAGACAGGGAAAGACACAACAGGGACACAAAGACAAGAAGAGAGGATGAGAGAAAGGGAAAGAGAAAGAGAGGGAAAGAGACAGAGAAAGAGGGAGAGAGACACAGGCAGGGGAAGAAAGAGAGAGTGAGAGAAAGACAGAGCGAGAGAGAAATGGGAAGAGAAAGACAGAAATAAAGACAGTTCTCAGACAGCATTCTGGAGGGAGATTCCACACATGTGCACTCCCTCACTTCTCCAGCAGTTTAAACTGTATTTCATGGACTTACAAATACGCATTTTATCACAAATGCACAGACGTGGGTTTTCTACTACACATATGCACTGGTATCTATGCTTCTGCAACATCTCAAACAAACTGGCAGAAGGCTGATGGCTTAAAACATGTATGTCTAATTACACGCTGTTACAATGGAAGTTTGTCATGTTCTTAGACTGCAGAACTCCCTGTGCCCACACTTTAATTCTGCTGCCAGTTTACAATAAAGCACCACAACAACAGGGCAGACACATTTTTTACAACACATGTACAATACACAAAAGCACATCTATAAAGGTATATAGGATGACAGCCAAATTATGTGGAAAAGTTTAAGTTTACGTACAATATTAAATGCTAACCCCTTTTTTGTGAAAAGTGAGCGGGCAGAGGCTTACAGCCTGCTGTGTTGTCTTAAGAGGCCAAGGAGGGGATGCCTTCTTGGTTCACCAATAAAAACAGAGATCTGACAGGGAAATATGTAAGTTCTCAGGCCTATTCTCTGGAGACTTTTCAAAAGGAGAGACTCGCCAAACTTGCTTTCCTTTTGGGCATTGTTTGCTTACTGACAAACGAGTTAGCGAAGTCACGTGTGGGACAGTAAACGCATACCCCACAGCACTGTCTATCCTATATCTCCTGATTGTGTTTTTTTTTTATTTTTTTTTACTGCTCACACAGACACAGACCAAACTGACACAAAAGACCCGTTTACTCAACTGAGGTAAATACCCAGCAAGACTGTCTCTCTCAACAGCCCTCAAAGTGCAAAGGCCCAAACTGTAGTAATGATGACAGGGAAAAGGGGGGAAAAAAAAGACAAAGAGAGAGAGAGAGAAGAAAAACAGCTTGGTAAGATAAGAGTTCTAACAACAGAAACTTAAGGAGTTCCCCTGCTAGTGGGTCCCCTTCTTGCGGAATGTAGGAGGGGAAACATTGCCCACGGGGAAGGGCTCTCCCGCTGTTCGCCTGTGTGGACGGTTACGCAGGCTGCTCCGGGGGCCGAGGTCCCTTAGCAGCGAAACCCAACGCGGGCTTGGCCCCGTGCCCCCACTGCCACAGAGCCCAGGGCTCACAGGAAGAGCGTGTGACAAAGCGGGATGGGACAGGACGGGATGGGACGAGACAGAACAGAACAACCCCGCCCCCCCTCCCTCCCAACCCAGCATTGGACACCCTGCACACATCCACTTGACAACAGGGGGGGAGGCTGTTCCCAAAACATATCTGTATGAATTTAGGGAGCGCAGGCACCCAGAACGTAAACAAAGGCCAGCAAACCCCAAACCCCGCCGTGCAGACATCTGTGTGCGATTAGATGCACAAGAAGAGACAGCCTGAGAGGCCTATGGGTCTCGTCTACCAACAGATATGGACATGGGACCTTCAAAAAAAAAAAGGTCCAAAGCATCATGGACTTTGTCACTGCAGCCAATTTTCCAGGGAGTAACAATGCAAGCCCAGGATGTTAATAATAATGACATCCATTAAGGTTCTGATTCTGACTGGTCAACTGTACAGTAACTCTCAGTTAATTTCATTAGTAACACCTCAGTTTGCCTGGCTATTTCCTACTATTTGGTTGCTGTGATATGGGTCCACTGATGGTTCATTTCAATTGGGACACAAAACAGTTTTGTGTAACACAAGACATTATTATTCAGACCCACCTTTTAGGAAGGCTTTGAGTATAGCAACATCTATGTCCTGATGTTCCTCTGCTCCTACATGAAAGACTGTTATCTTTCATCACAAACAAAACAGAAGATGGAGAAGAAAAAGAAAGATCAGACATTAAAATTATAGACAAAACACATGATGGATTAGAGTTATTCAATGAGGTGTTCAGGAGAAAGACAATGAATGAAGAACTGAATGAAGTTCTGATACCAATTCTTTGTTCTTCATGCATTCCATTAGTGTCTGAAAAAGGTGGATGGCATCACTGTGGCTGAAGTTGAAGGTCTTCTTGATTGTGGCAATAATGTCAGCTTCAACGCCGTCTGGGAGTCCCCTGAAAGGCAAAATCAATCAGCTAGTTAATCCTTCAAGAAACATTAGGCAAAAACATCAGGCTGTGCACCATATTTCTTCTTCAATGAGCACGAGGGACATGTCTGGGACATGTCTGGTTAAGGTGTCAGCACACTGACTTCAACACAGTGAGGCGCACCTCATTTTCGATATTCACACACCACCATCGAACTTTATTGCTGACATTGCGTCAATTACGATTAATGTTTATCTTTGACGAGGCTGAATTCGAACATGCACCCCAGAAATGTCAAAGCCGGTGTGCAGAGGCCTTTTTTTTACTATGGCTCGTCCCACTCACCCCCCCTCCTCGGTCTGTTTGTGCACGTAAGCCAGTATGTCTGCGGCTCGGCCGGTGCCCTCACACACCACCACGGGCACGGGGGGGCTCTCCTGCAGATACTCCAGCACCGTCAGGATCACGTTGGGGCCACCCTCAAAGATCAGGGCCACCACCGGGACACCCTGCCCGATTCCTGTCCGCACACACACACACACACACACACACGCAACGCACACACGCTTTACTTCTTTATTTGTGTTCTCCATTCAGAATAGATGTACAAGGACACGATTTCCACAAAATCAAAAGAAATAATTCAGTTATATGACTTTGACATTAACCTAAGTTGCACTCCATACCCAACAGTCCATCAGATAATACAGATATACACAACACCTTGTTCTCCAAATATGCAGACTTTCAATTATTAATGAAATTATACAGTACTGGGATAGATTTTTTTTACTTTTGAGGAAACAACTATTCTGGGCCCAATGGAAACCAGTGCACATGGCCCAGACTGCCAAACATGAGATATGTGATAATTATAAACAAGATCATTCATTTGTTGCAGAAGAGGTCGATACTTCACCAGCTTTCCAAAGTAGGAAAACACACACACTAATGGTACTTGTTGGAAGTATATGTACAGAGAGTGCTCAGTCAAACACGTCTAATGATAGATGCAAGGGCCAATATTGAGGACACCAATCACATTTAACCATTCCAGATTATTCATTCTGATTATGTGGCCTTGTCATTTAGAAGAGACGCTGTCTAGACAGCTGTGAAAAACCATTACCTCTGCACTGCAATTAAAAATGCACTACCAAGCACTTTTTCACAAGTATACTTAGTTCTGCAAAAAATTGACAACCATAATCTTAGGTTCAGCATCCAATGTGGACAGGACAAGGAGCAACGTGTGTCATATGCATGCTTACAGAAAATTACTGTTTTAGCATCACATGTCTGTTGCTGAAGGTGGGGTCAGCGAACCTGAGACAGCAAAATAACAATTTATGTAGTATTTAACTCTGAAGCAATAACTGTCATCAGCCATGACCCCATACAGGCAATTTTTACAACCACAGCGGTCTTGAAAGTGAGCTATATTAAGACTGCAGGAAGTCAGGTTACCTGGCTTTTACTGTTTAAACAAGAAAAAGGACAAACGCCTTGTTTTCCAATGTGTGTAAATGTGTGGTGTATAAAATGTGTCTAAAACATACTTTTACACATTTAGTTAAGTATTCAGCCTCTTAGAAATGTTCACTACTACATTACAACAATTCTTTAATACATTACAACTTGGGCATGCCGTCTTAGAGGAAAAAGCATGCAAGTTGGGAGGTGTTGTTTAAAGGGTTAAAAAGCTATGAAGATTTTGTAGGGGGGCTCAACTAGGTAGGTGACAAGGTTAAAGGAGGGGATTGGGTGGCTTACTGACATGGATCCTCTAGCACACCATGGACATGCCGTTTTGGGGCGGGGGGAATAACACTTGGGTTAGGAGGTGTTGTTGAAAGGGTTAAAATGTTATTAAGAGTTTGCACAAAGGGCCTTAGCAATGTTGGGCTGAGAGGTTGAAGAAGGGTAATGGGGTGGGGGGCTTACTGGCATGGATCATCTAGCACACCATGGACATGCTGTTTTGGGGTGGGGGGAATAACACTTGTGATAGGAGGTGTTGCTAAAAGGGTTAAAATGCTATTAAGAGTTTGAGGGCCTTAGCAATGGTGGGCTGAGAGGTTAAAGGTTGGTAGGAGGGGGGGGGGGGGGGGGCTTACTGGCATGGATCCTCTGCAGGTTAATGTGCTTCTCCAGCTCTCGGCGCAGGTTCACCTCCGCCCCGTACTTCCCCACCGTCCCGTCATCCACCAGGATGAAGTGCGAGTGCAGGCTGTTCAGCACGTTCAGCTTGCTGAGGGGGTTGAGGAGGGTTTGGTATGGGGCAACAACCTGCACACAGAGAGAGTATAGGAGGCACACACAAGCAGCATTGTTCCATTATCACCTTCTCAATCCATCCATCTGCGTTTTCACCCAATGCGACATTCCAACCACCCCCTCTTTTCCACATGACCCTATTTATGTAGAAACAGTTTGCTCTATAGAGGGAAGGAGGCCAAACAGTCCAAGGGGGCATGAATACCGGACCACCTGTTTTCCCAACAACTTGGCCCACCACCAGGCAGACATGTTTGCCAACAATCAATAATTAACTAAGCACCATTGCAAAAGACACCAGCGTATATATATCCCAGAGCAAGATGCCTTTGTAATCTACATAAGATGTTGTAATAGCCTCTCTGTTCAATCAAACGAGGCATTTGTGTTGTGGTGTGCTGAGTAAGACTGATATCCCAGAGGGAGTGTGTGTGTGAGTGTGTGTGTGTGTGTGTGTGTGTGTGTGTGTGTGTGTGTGTGTGTGTGTGTGTGTATGCTCACATCTCTGCCAATGAGGTCGTTCCTGTTCTCTATGACTCCCCAAGGGGCAATCCCAATAGTGCAAATTTTCCGTGAGGATCTCGAAGAGTGCTCTTTCAGGGCATCACCAACGTGCTTGGCCACACCTGCAAAAATGCAAAATTAAATGCAGGGGAAAAAGAAAAAAAAAACAAAGCAGCTCAGGTCAGCAAAGTTGAAGCTGGCAGGAGTTCCACCTGACGTGTTACTTACTCTCCAAGCCCCACTGCAAGTCAAAACAGAGGTGTGTTCAGTCACTGTCAGCCAAAACGCAGGAAGACTGATGCGTTTTTTTTTTTTAACTAGTAGCCTCTTAAAATAGCAATGCTCTGCAGCACTAAGACTGTCTGGAGGATCCGCCGTTAACTCATCATTACCAATGCCAGTAAATATCACGTTACATAATTGGGCCACACAGTCATCTCCAAAAGCGTATCATTAACTCCTAGTTTCTTGGTCTTCTATTGGTGACTCTTTTAGTGGGGGTAGACTGGTGATGAAGGTTTCAGCCTGGGATTCTAATGCTGCTCTCACCCCATTCACTGACAAATGCAGAGGGCACAGACATGCTGAGTAAATTATTATTTTGGTCTGTCCTGCTGTTTTCGTGGAGTGGTAGAGGTGTGTTAGCCAGGCTAGTGCCACCGCAGTGCCTCCATTCAATATCGTATTTAGCTACTGTACTACGTCAGGGAAGTCGTGCAAGTCTTTGGTTTTCCCAACTTAACTTGTTAGCAACCGATTAGCGAACAGAGGTTGAAGGCAAAACTATTTAGATATTACGTTTAAACACAACGCCCACCCCCTGCAAAGTCCTAATTACATATTGCATATCAAAAGTGACCAGACTCTATGAATGAAAAGAAGCACATGGAAAGTGTGAAGTACAATATTAAGTCAATGCACTGAGAAAGCGCTAGCCTGGCTTGAGGTATGGGGCTGTGCTACTTGGTTCTTGCCTGTGTTGACGCCACCAGTGAGGATCCAGGCTCCGGTGGTGACTGCAGCTTTGATCAGGCCCTTGCCCACCACCTGCTTGATGCGCGGGTGCAGGTCGAAGTTCTGTACGCCTCCATGGACTGATATGAGGATTTTGGGAAGCTCCATCTGCCATTCTTTTAGCATAAGGCGAAGGACCGACTCCGGCTTTGAATCGTAAGACAGCCGACAGTACTGCAGAAGAAGAACACAAAAGGACAATGGAAACTTTTAGGTTCCAAGTAGATTCATCTAGCAGTGGTGCAATCAGCTGAGAAACGCTACTAACCCAACTGTGCTCGAGAGGTTCAGGGGCAAATTTTTTAAAAACTCAATAAATGGAGACTTATGGCAACTAGAGACCTAAGCCTTTGAGTGTAGCTCTTACACAGTATGCAAATGAAAACCATTACTTCGATGGAGATCTTAGTGATCAGAAGCAGTGCTCATCGTTTTAGCAGCGGTGGTGCACCACTGCTGAATGCATACAGGGGAATCACTGGATTCATCTGACCAAAACAAACTGTCTGCTCCAGTACTAGGGCCACTTAGAGGTGAAGATCTGGGCTTCAGACAGTAAAATCCCTGCCACAAATATGATCCAATCATTCTCTGCACCAGCTGATCCTAATGAGCACACAGATCATCAGACAGGTAAATCAGCTAATTAGTGAAATGACCTGTATTAGGTGCACAGGTAGAGGAAACACATGGCAGGGTTTTTACATTCTGAAGTCAGGATCGCCATGTCTGGGTTCAGTTTACATAAATGGATTTATTGATTAAATATCAATCATTCAAACTCAACTAAACAATGTCTTGCAGCCACACAGACTCGGCTCTCGCTGGCTAACCTTGGCTCTGTAGGAGTGGGATCCTCCCTGGAAGTTGATAATGCCGTAGGCGTCGGTGGGGCTCTCTTCCGTGTGCTTCTCCACAGACCACTCCTCCAGCTCGGGCATCTCATTCTCACCCAACTTCACGTCCGAGTACTTCATGGCCAGGCTGGCGGTAAAGCCCGCATGCTGCCTGACCAGCCGCCCACAGCAGCACCTGTGGACACCAAGACCAACGAACTCTAACGTGTGCAACTTACTTGCGTCTTAGAGGAACACTCCACTTTTTTGGAAGATGGGACCATTTTCCTACTCCCTTAGAGTTAAACAGTTCAGTTTTACCGTTTATTTCTTTATTTATTCAGTCGATCTCCAGACCTGGCAGTAGGATTGCCAAATTTGGCAGTAGCACTTCAGCTATTAGCTTATCATAAATAACTGAATCAGATAAGGCTGGTAGCATGCTAACTGGTCTAATCTGATTGGATGATTTATGCTAAGATATTATCTTAAGTGCTACTGTCAGATTCTAAGATCCTACTGGCAGATCCGAAGATCGGCTAAATGATTTTCATAACAGTAACAATGAACTGTTGGAAAATCAGCCCATTTTCCCAAAAAAGTTGAATGTTCCTTTACTGACAAGGTTACCAGTAGGATTTTTATTCTTATAATGCCATTTGCCATTATCAGTGATGGGAATCGGCTAGTTCTAATTAGTGCTAATTCAACTCCTCAGCCAGGAAGAGGAGTTCATTATTGAAATCACCTGTATCAACTAAACAGGTAGAACCAGGTGATTTCAAACATTTGGTACTAGTTTGAAGCTTCTGAATCCAGGTTACCCATCACGGGCCATTATAATGAGAAGTAAAAAGATCTGATTATAACATGTAACTGTCATTATAACACATTCATAAATGTTTGGGAAGGCACATTAGTCAACTACAGTTTATTACTTTATAATTATTTCTTATACGTCTGTGCTGCTTTAAAGTAGTGTAGTAGGCGTACACCACATGCCGAGACTTCGCTCTTATCAGCAGTGCGTGGTGGGTGAATCCTTTGTTCCCGTAAAGCCTGGACCACATGACATTTTCCACCTCACACCCTCATACATGCAGTATGTGCCAGAAAAGACTGAACCCCATCCCACTTTCATGCTTTGAATAACAGTAGGAACACAATTACATCCTGGCTCTTCGAGGCCCAGAAACTAATTGCTTCCTGCAGAGGGGTGGTGCACAGTTTGGAATACCAACCCTGCCTACAGCCTGACTGTAAATCTTAAGCCAAATTCATGTTGATAAGACGGCCACAGTGAGAGCCAATCTATCCTTGTGGTACCCCTTGTGTTTTACGTATATTCTGTATAAATGGGAAAATAAAACCCAGATTTTGGGAAAATTGTTGAACCTCTCTGTCACTGTTTGTCCCATGATAAATCATGATAATCATACTCATACTGAACAGTGTCTGAGACTTACCTCACCAGCTGCTGGCAGACCTGACATCCTGGAAGACATCTACACAAATAGAGAAAAACAGCAAAAACAAAACCCTCAATATTTACATTACTAATATCTTGTTAATGTGTAGAAACCCCTCTCTGCACAGTGCTGTCGTGTTACTGATTCCTGCGGAGACAGCTCCATGTTAACAGCAAGGGTTTATACAAACCCTGCCTTCTGCTTGTTTTAAAAGTTTATCAAATCACTCAGTAACAAAGAATGCTAGGTTTTGTGAATGTTCCTGAACTTCCCAATAGGTTCTTACAATGTTTTGGTTGATATATTGACTTGAAAATATGCTAAATTAACAGGCCTTAAAAGTTTTAATGAGCTTCTTGGGCTTGAATAAATGGCAAATAACGGTTCTATCAGCCGATCCTGAGGCTCATACTCTGAACAGAAGCCATCTATAGACGTTCCACATGGAAGTGTGACATTCCAAGGTTTGGGGAATTGCAGAGGTTGAGAGCCAGCCAAGTGGTCAGTTACACAACAGAATTTTAGACAGACAGGGACTTTTGATACCTGCTTTTTCTGTTTCTGTTCTTTACATCAGGCAGTACATCTGCAGTTAATATTTCAGTGGTGTGTTGCTTGAAAAGGAAGCAAGCCAACTATACCTGTGGGGGTCTTTTGACACTGGTAGAATATATACACATTCCCTCTTGGTGAAAGCTCTTTCTATCCAGGATTTCTGGGACTGCGGAGAACAACAACAACAACAACAAGAAAAAACAGATTTAACCCTGGCTTGAAAAGGAAGATAATAAAACAAATGGAACTGTGACAAAAAGGCCAAACCAGTGATAAAAACAGAGGGAGTGAAATGAAGAAGGAAACAAGTGTACATGTGTCAAATAAATTCCATTCTGTTATGCTTAAGGAAAACACAAGATACTTGTACACTTGGGAAAATTACATTTTTAGTGTTATACCTTCTTTTACTCCTAGATTTTCTCTATTACTACTGTGTAGTCTACACGATAGTCTGACAAGTCTCGATGATCATGCTATGGTTGGGTTTGTTTTCTTAATCGCAGGGCCGCCAGTTGGCCTGTAACAATGTCAGGACACCCCATCAGTGGGGCATTATTCATTTTAATCAATCGTCAATGAACCGTATTTCTATTTCAAAACAACTAGAGCCGTGTAGTAAGCCTTGCAAAACCCTCCGAAGAGTCCCTCTACAGCAGCACTGTTGGAATGCATCTTAAATGAACCAAAATGGCAACCCGAATGGGTCTTAAGTGCCTTGCTAATCCAAGAGTTATTGAAAAATCCAGAAGGATCAGTGCACTACTTACTAAATAAACACAATCAAAGGAAACCCTTCATGCTTATACCACTGGACCAGTGGAGGCCGACCACAGGCACAGACTCAATCATTCCACGCTCTGCTTCCGGCAAGAAGGGTGTACGCAGCTAGAGGGATTTATGCTCCTAAGAATTTTTCATTAAAATTTCAAGCTTAACCACTTTCTGCATTCTTGACAAAACTATTCAGGGCGTCTAAAGACTGCTCTGAACCGTAACACACAGCCCAATACAATAAAGCAGCAATGTCAGAGTCACAACACACAGCTAAAGTGAAGAAACTATCAGATTTCTGATACTATCAGAAAAAAAAAACAAATCTACACTAATTAGCCAACCACATTTACATCGAGCAAATTTTAAAAATCGAGCCAGAAGCTATGATGGATATATATACCTCAACGTCATCCTCTTCATCTCGCTGCTGCAACGCTTTGTACAGGAACATAACCACAGTTCTTTTAGCATCGCCTGAACCATCCAAGCTGTCCCGAAGCTCCTTAATCACTCTTTTGTTCTCGTGCGACCAACTCGCTCGGAGTGTCAAAGTCTAAAGCTCGAGGTATCTGAATCTTTCACGAAAAAACCTCTCCGGGTTAAACGCTGAACAATCAGACAGAGGCTCCTCATCCAGCTACATTTGTGCTTGAGTTAATTAGTAAGGGCGGAGGTTTGGGGCTTGATGAATGTTTTTGTGCCTGGGCAGGTTATTGGAGAGGAGCAAGGAGGGTGGGGTGGGGTGGGGTGGGGTGGGATGGGATGGGGATGGGGAGTGTGAGTGTGTGTCTGTGTAAGTGTGTATATGTGTGTGTGTGTGTGTGTGAAGCAGGAGCTGAAGGTCTTGGGGAGCTATGCCATGGACACCACGGCACCTGGAGAGGCATGCAGACCCATTAGGTTGGGTTCCCACATCCCGAGGAGGTGGCCTCACAGATTGCCTGTCGCACTGACCGACCGCCCGCACGGCTGGCACTGAAGGGGGAGTGCTCTTGAGAGGAGATCTAACCCTTTGCCACATGTTTCTGTCAGCCTGGCTATTGTGCTGTGCTGTGCTGTGCTGTGCTGTGCTGTGTATTTGGAGAAGAAGTCTTCACCTACATTAGGCTATTCTCACAAGGGCACAAGACAAGGGCATACCCTTCAGTACTCTTCTTTACCGTTATGGTCACATACCTCAATGTATACAGACTCCTGTACTGTTTAACTTTTGCACTACTCCTAAGGACAAACTTTTGCAGTAGGCTACTTCCACAGGCGCTTAAAGCAACACAGTGTTGTTTTTAAATCTGTTGTCAGACATAATTTACATTTCCATTGTATTTTTTGTATTGTATATATTCCAACTATCTACATTATTTGAATGTTTGTGTGTTATACACTACATGATGCCTAGCTATGTTTCCTCCAGGATCAATAAAGTATCCATGTGTGTATCCATCCATCTATCCATCCATCCATCCATCCATCCATCCATCCATCCCTAGTAGTGCTGTACTGTTTCAACAAAGCAAAATCTACAGTCACCATCAGTCTAGTGAAACAACCAAAGCCTCAGTTAATCTTAGACTGCAAATCAGTGAAACAGTAGCTCAACAACAGCAGGATGCAGTCACTTGCTGGAAATGATTTCATAAGTGGCTTCCCTACATACAAGGCTTAACAATATGCAAGAGGCTTATTTGGAATGGCTACGCTTGGAACAACAGCAGCAACATCTGCCCAAAGGGTTTTTTTGCACATTAGATTATTTAAGAAAACACTATCAAAAGACTATTGGCAATGAGTTAAAGGGCAGAGGACCAAAACAGTATTTTCCTTCCCTTCTAGGTGTTGTACGTGAAACACCAAGTAATCATCAATATGGCAAGTAATCATAAAGTGGTTCTTATATGTCACCAGACAGTAAAAAAATATGTCAAACTGAAATGCTGATTTCATTAACAACAATAGTACAGCCAGTACTAGTATTCACATTTTTACAGCCTACAAATGCTGTTTATGTTTTAATTTTGTGTTTTGCCTCTTGCTTCTGGAACGGAAACACCACTCCAGAAGCAAACAGCAACTGCTACAGTAGACCATTTTGAATTTAACTGCAGTGCCAGTTTTAGTAGTAATAACAGTAGTATTTCTTTATTTGTCACAAGTAGGGCAATTGCTTTGCAGTGGTAGCACCTATATTCACACACACACACAAATTTCCACAGACATGTCAAAACATAAAAGGTTTAAAAGAATAAATAGAGTAGATAAATAGAATGAAAATAAATGGTGGTTGAGAGGGGGTATATCCATTTCCTAGTCGAGTTCAGTAAATGGACAGAAGAAAGTCTAAAGATATTTTTGTATCTGTTGGTTCCGCTAATGGATACTTGAAGCGAAAGTCAGAGGGCAAGGCCTGAAAGTCGCAGTGCAGAGGGTGGCTGTAATGTAACAGGATGGATTCAGCCTTTTTAAATCACCAGTTCCTCATACAGTGCGGACATACTGTACTTTCTCTGTTCTGTTTCGGCCACAATCCTACACATAGCACCTTTAACATTTCAAAACCCAGCGAAAGACTGGCACCAAGGCATTATTCATGTCACTATTTAGGAGAGGCTGCCTTGGGATTACAGGGCATGGCCTCTGCTATGCACTAAATCAAACACAAGCCTAAATCAGGCTGTAGTCTGTCAGTTATCCCCCAAATAGGACTGGTTACTACTTGATTAGATTGGTAAATGCTAGGGCTAAGGTCCCCAAGCCACAGGCTCTGATGGTGTAGCAACCACACACACACACACACACACACACACACACACACACACACACACACACACACACACACACACACACACACACACACACACACACCTCTCCACAGTTAAGGGCACCTCTCCCTGCTCCCCCTCATTCCCACACTGGTCTGCTGGTGCCATACGGCCCCAGAGGGTTTTTCCCACGTTGGAGTAGCGGAGGGGGAGAAATGGCCTGTAGTAACAGTTAACCTTCCTCACTTTCTGCTGCCCTTACTTCTGCAATTGTCTCAAGATAAGATCTGTCCCGCCATTTCTCTCTCACACACTCACACACACACACACTCACACACACAGACACACACGACTGGCTGTGCTGCGCAGCTTGTTAACCAGATTTGCATTACCTGAGCACAAAGGTGCATAATTAGCCAAAACAGAAACAGTGAAGACAGGGGCATATAAAACAGATGGTCCTTAATAAAAAAACAAGAGTACATAAGTAGGACAGCACTGTTTTACTAGTCCTCAAGCATGCTGTAGTATGGTGATACAAATACTGTTGCCTCAAGGAATTGTTTTCTCATTCACCGACGCTCCCCTTCCTGTTTCAAAGTGGTAATAGGTTATAACCTAAAGGAAATCCCATTTAAAAAATGTATTTAAATCGAACTGTAAACCTGATGAACATCACTGTGCTCAAGAATGCAAACTTGACAAAACATGTTCACCCAACAATTACCGCTTACCAAGAAGCAGTCATTAAAGTGGATTTCTGTGAATGGGTGCAGAGCCACTTCCTGTAAAAAGAAGTCTGGAGACACTGCACGTGACAAACCAGTTCCAACAGCATGTGACTGTTAAACTTAACCTTGCCCTTTATCTATGAATAAAGCAAACATAAAACCTCCCATTTGTTTCTTTAGGGTGAGATGGCCATGTGCAATCCCCTAAACTTCTCCTCTACACAAAAGGCATTCTCTCTAACTAACTTTTGCAAGTTAAAACAGTTAACAGCGTTTTCCCCCCCTTTTCAAACTGAGGACCTTGCTTCCATGGGTAATTGTAGCTTGGTCATGAAAATGAACACAAAGGCTAAATACACACACGCACAGACGCACATGCACACACGCACAGACACGCGCACATATGCGCGCGCACACACATACACACACACACACACACACACACACACACACACACACACACACACACACACACACACACACAAAGGTGGAATGGGAAGCTTGAGCTGCCTGCCTGCTATCACGGAGGCGTAGAAGTAGGATGTGCCCGACTAGTGTTACATCAGCCGTGCCCTGTGCCCCACATCTGGGCTGGAGCCCTGACTCCTCCAGGCACTGCTCCGCTCCGCTCTGCTCTGCTCTGCTCTGATGAGGATGCTGCTGCTTAATGCTGCATCACTACACCCAGGCTTTTTACGGAAACACAACTCCACAAGCAGGAGACACGGCAAGGGTATTGCCACGCCATTCATAAAAACACACACACACACACACTCACAGCACTGGGCTAGAGGAGTTTAATCCCAATGCATTCCAGGCCATAATATATAGACGTGATTCTCCCCCCACCACCTCTTCATTTTCTTCCAGACGATATTGACACTGTGCTGGGCTCCCAGCTGAGTTATTCTGAGCCATTTGATATTCTTCCTCTGACCTTCTACATTGCATTATTGAACATCTCTACTCTTATGCCCCACACACCCCAACCCCCCTCCCACCACACCCCAAACTGCCTCCATCCAAACCCCCACCCAGGCGAGATTAAAAGAGAGTTTCTGGGCGTCGCTGTACGCAGCTGGCAGGTGGCCATGTGAAAACAGCCTGCATGGCATCAAGGCGACTGCCTTTAACACCGTCCCCACACACACTAAACCTTCAGCTTATTCAAAGGGCAAAGAGAACAACCAACACCTGACCTGACAAAGAATCCAGAGCTTAAATAAGAAACAATCGTAATATTTCCAACAGACAACGTATCTTGTAGACCTGCAGCTGCACAAAAGCTGGCCATAACAGCTGAAATAAAATGGTATGTGTTTAACAACAGCTGCATAAAGAAAGATACATTTATACATGTTATCATTTGTAATTTGTGCTTAACATTACACCACATTGCCTATCCTGTGATTGCTAAAGCCATGGTTGGTGCTGACGTGCCCACCCTTTCACTGAGTGGGAAAGCAGCAAGATTAAGCTGAAGCATGTGATGGTCTTAGAAGTTACAGTATGAGGGAAAAGGCCTCCCCACATGCCTGCCTGCCTGCAGCCACATTTGTATCAGTGCTTCTGTATCTGTGTACTTGCACTGTACCCTAAATGGAATCCGAGACGGAAATCGATTGGCTTGCAAATGAAGACATCTAGATTGTCTAAGATTTCTTGATTCAAACCACCCCCACCATCTATTGGGGGGAAAACATATCTATTTCTAAGGAGGCCAAGTACAAATCAGACACTTTCCAATAACATTCTGTCAGTGACATATGCCATCCAGAGTACTGGGCTAAACATCCCACCTTCTAATCCTCTGGTACAAATAAATTGAAATGTTACTTTACCACTAATACGTAGAGCATCCTTTACATAGCACTAATAAGCTAAGCATCCCCTTGCTGATGGATATGTTGATTCATGGATAAAGGCTAAACAAACTGAATGCATTTCTTCTCTATGAAAGGAAAATCGTCATAATAATAGGCTGGGAATGCTGGATATTCCCTTACCACGTTATCTACGCTTGCACCAGAATACAACAATGGGACTGTATTTCCTTGTACGGACTTCTGGTAAGGACTTCTGTTAGGCCTAAACCCTGAATTTCCAACATTGTAACACATCTAGACCTGGACCTGATTTTAAATCTAGATAGACACTTTTTAATCCCAGAGTAAACTTGGCAATATAAATTCTAATCTAAAATCTAATTCCTTTGACAAAAAACGTAGATATGTAACATTAATCTGTTCTTGAAATATTTTAGACATATTGCAAGCCAAAGTCAAAATTAGATGAAATACAAGCAAAATAGGTGAACCAACTGTCTTTTGCCATTAAAGAGGTTGTCTAATGTAAATCTTTGTAAATAAATTCTTGTGGCATAAACATTTTACAGTCACGTTAAAGTTGCGTCATCACTCATAAAATCCTGGAAAAGACTTTATTCGTCAAGTCAAGCGAAGTGATCACAAGCATCAATATCAAGTGCTGCTGACGACGTTGGTGACGCCAAATTGTGTGAGCTACTGGCGCGAGCAGCAGAGCCGTAGTGGAGTATGACCGGTGCACTGGCCGCACACCTGTCCTGGCACAGGTTGAGTCTTAACTAACGGTTCACACAAGCGTATGCATACATGTGGTGTGATTTCTACAAATACTCTCTTTTAAGTTAAAGAGTCCTTATATTATAAAATGTCTTTCAGAGTATACTGTGACAAACCGCCAAAAGCAACGTGTTTTATATCAAATAGCTAGCTAATCTACATTAGCTATCCTTAGCTCAGTAAACTTTGGCAAAAAAGAAACCAGCCAGGATATGATCAGAAACATAACTTACGTTTTTAATGCAGGTCATCATATTTAATGGCAAAACTCCAGTCCCTTTGAATTAATGCCAATGACAAAGTGATTAAATATAGTCTACATAAAGTTAAACCGAGACACCTGGTTGTCAAGCTAGACATTTTAACGTAATGTTTACAGATGTTATGCTAGAAAACATCTTTGGGACTTTAAATCCCCAACAGGTAACGTTCAACACATCTAGCATATGAATAAAATATTCAACTGACAATGTAAAACACTGGATCAGTAGGCGCTTAACTCTAGATAACTGGCCATGCCATAATGTCATCACTTTGAAACTCTGGGGCTAGCTGGCTAGCCTCACTTTGCTTTAGCTAACAACATTAGCTAAGTAGCTAGCTAACTCACTAGAAAACGTTATGGTCTATATGAGACCTTCCATGCACGAGTAGTCAAGTAACGCAAATCGCCCTACACACAGCCATCTCTTAATTGTAATCTGTACACCTCACAGGCACTGACGCACTGGTACATATGACAAGCTAAAAACTAGCTTGCCTACCACTCAACATAATTTCATTTGTCACATTATAAACTCAATCGGAGGCATTACTAGCTATTGTCATTGGTCCCACGCTTGACAGTCGGCATGCAACGACTTGCTCAAGAGACATTCCACCAACTCGTCTGGCTGAAAGAGCTAGCTAGCTCCATGTGAATTCCCCAGCATTTAAAGGACGGACAGAAAAGTATGAAATATTAATTCGTACCATTCTCTTCACCGTTCAGACTCAGGAAGAGCTGTTCTGTGGCTTTTAGCCATCTATTGGCGGTGTTATCAGTAAGCCTTGAAAGGAAAGCCCAATTGACGTTGGAGAAATCTGCCTCCGCTCCAGCTCCAGCGGAAGGTTGCTTTTTCATAATTGTGCGACTCCGAACTGACGCTGCGTGACGAGTCAGCTGAGTCAGCCCGCAGGTTAGTCACGTGAGGCAGGAGGAGCAAAAAAGCCGGGGCATGTTCAAGACACCAGACGTAGAGTTACCAGGAGACTCACGCAGCGCGGCCACAACAAGACAGATCTTATCACGTGGGGACATTTTATCATTGGGAAATGTGATGCAGGTCACATATTTGGACTAAAATAATGCAACGCCTACTCACATGAGGCAGCCCAGGGGCATTTTCCTGTATTTCATAGTTTGGCCATGCCAGGGTAATTCCCTGACATTCCATGACAACTGGACATATTATTTCTCTTCTTTGCTCTAGACAACTAAGTGGGCCTGTTTTCACTGTTCATAATTTTCACTTTTGGGGTGTGCTGAAATAGATTATCATGTTTTGATAATACAAGTCTTTCTCAAACTGTACAATTATCTTCAACTTCAGTGTGAAATCCGGTGTAATGTAACAGCATACATTACCCACTCTGTTCTGACTGGCAGGTGTGACCTTCTACAAGATTCAAACTGAAGGATTGATTAGATTGAAAATAGGCATGTGTTGTTAGTTGAGTGGTGATTTTTGTCTACGCTGTTTTTAGCTTACAAGGTGTAAGCTTCTGTAAACTTACTCTCTGGCAAATTCTTTGGGCTTTCATGACTTTTGTATTCTGCTTACATGTGCAAAACCTACATAACACACCCATGTTTAATTTAACACACTTAATAGTCTTTCTAATATTGTGCACTGACCAGCCAAGTTATTGGTCTATCGGTTTTCCTTTGCTCTGTTATCTCCTAGAGACCTATTGCACCACCATTTAACAATGGGATTGGATTTCCTTGTGGATTTCTGGGAAGAGTTTGTTTTATCAGGGATTGGATTTCTGTTATTGTGACACACATTCAGTCTCAATTATAAAGGGGTTATAACACACCTAACTCATGTTATAAAGCAGTCAATTTAAAAATGTATCCTTTAGTTGATAAAATTCTTCTTGAAAATATTCTGATATTTAATGATAGGCACTATTGAAAGTCTGCAGGACTGTTTCAAAAACACTGACTGGGATCTGTTTAATCAGAACTCTACTTCGGACAGTCATTCATATCCAAATAACTACACATCTTCTGTGCAACATCAGCTTCTGCGTGGACAATGTCACTATCCACAAAACTATCTGCACTTCCAAACAAGCCCTGGATGAACAGAGAAGTCCAGAGCCTGCTGACACTTATAGACAATGCTTTTCACTCGGGCGACCAGGTAGCCTATTCAACAGCCAGGACCAACCTGAAGAGGGGCATCAGGGAAGCTAAGCGCTCCTACAAAGGATGGAGCAGCACTTTGAGGACTCTGACCCCAGGCGCATGTGGCAAGGCATTAAATCTTTCACAGAGTCCAAGACCACCAAGCCCTGTCTGCCCGGCTCTCACAACCCCACCCTCTCCGACAACCTTAACAAATTCTTTGTACGATTTGACGAGGGACCCAACCCCCACTACCACACTGGATTTACAGAGACCACATGACATGTCCTGGTGCTAAGCGAACATGAGGTGAGGCGAGCCCTCAGCAACATCAACCCTTATAAAGCACCCTGGTCGCCTGGCATTCCCAGGTGAGTTTTGGAACAATACGCAGGCCAACTGAGTGCAGTCTTCACAAGCCTGTTCACTTTACTGGAAAGTGAAAATAACAAGATAATATGATAATAATAATAGTTATAATAACTAAATTGGTTTTAAACTATTGGCTCTTTAGAGGTATCTGAATAGTTTGGGTGTAGTTTGACCCTCTACATAGTATTTAATTTGTATGCATATTAAAACATATGTTTGACAGAAACAACTGGAGGAAAAGAGCAGGTTAAAGAAAATAACAAAAAAACAAAAATAACATTTTATTTCTGTTTGTCCACTGTTTGTCCACCTGTTCTTAATATATCATAGCCTATTTATCTGTCTACTCTTGATATTATATTTAGTTATTCAGTATTCAGTTCATTTTATGCTATATCTATTTTATGCATTCTTCCCTCTCTAAGTGGAATTTGATTAGGATGTCGAGACAGATGGAGGTGATGAGTATGAGATAAATCTCTTTGTGGGGTCAAATCCGTTTGCAAATGAGGTTAAAGAAGCACTGAAGGATGTCAGTCATAGTAAGAAGAAAGAGGGAATCATCTGTGAGAACATGGGAGAAGCTGGAGAACATGTGATGGTAAAGTAGATGACATCGTCAAGCGTGTGAAGGAACCAAACATCAATGATGAGATGAATCCAATGGATAAGGGATTTGATGGGACTGCCCACCCCATGAGATAAGAGGCTGGGAAGCCTGAGCTGATGGAGGCTCTCTCCAAGCAAGGGCATATTCAGGAAACAGACACTTGGGGTGCAGAAAGCAGAGCTAAATTGTGTGGGCATGGCTGCTGACAAACCTGGACAGGTACAAATCATTTCAAACAAGCAAACCAAATCATAACAGGTACATACATAGACATACATACATCTAGTGAATGCATTTTAGTTGAGCGAGAACACTGATCGTCCACCTGTCAATAAGACCTTTGTGTCATTATGATCTTTGGTCTGACTAAAACGGTTTGTTTCTTCGGTCTGTGTTTGTGTGTACTGCATGACTACCTCATCTTCTGATACTCCAGCATCCCTTGCATAGAATGAAACAGGAGAAGCTTCCAGAAGGCAGCCTTGATCACTGGTGCTGTTTTGGCTCGGTTTGCTTATTTTCTTGAAATTAAAGGTTTAAAAAGCTGACTTAGTGTTATAGGTCTTATTTTGGAACACTGTTCAGAACAGATTCTCTGTTTTGTAGAAAATAAGAGAAAGAAACACTCTGTGGACACAACACACAATCAACCATACTGGAAGCTGTGGGCATGGATAGACAACAATCAAATCAATGCAGGCAGAGACAGACAGACATGTCTCACAGTTGTAAAATGAGAGCTTAGTGTACACCAGCAGGGAGAAAGGTTAGAGTGCATCATAAAAAACAAGACATTTTATTCTTTTATATTTATTACAATTTCAATATTATCAGGATAGAAGCTGTGGAAGAACACCACAAAGTAAATTTGTTTTTTTCATTTGCTGAAGAGAGAAACACAGCACTTTGGCTTACATACACCCAGCTAGATGTTTAGGATGGGTCAGTTTAACCTATTTTAACTCAAATGTCCAGATTCTGGGGCTTTTATGCAGAACATGTTGTACATAAGGTCTTGGATAGAGAAAAATGGTGACCACCATTAAAACCAGCTTTGTAGAGCTGTTGACCATGTTTTCTATATGAAACATCTCATCTTTTTTTCAAAACACAGAGTGTTACAGCAGTTTTTGACCCCCCTTGCAACTAAAGCATTTGGCCCCTTGTTCATAGTTTTTAAGACTGCATACGGCAGTTGATAAACCCTATTTCAGTGGCATCTGGCAGTCAATATAGTTTTGAACTTAGTAGTTTACAAGCTTCAAAGCTTTAACCATTCTGGATTAACAGCTTAGTTTCATGCTAATAAAATGCTAAATTAACATACTCAAAACTGAAACAGCAAGTGCTTACAATCCTTGCAAACCTACATGGCCACTGAAATATGTGGACTATTATGAATGGCATTTTGTGTCCCAGTGATACTAACATCATGTACAAGAAAAAATAATTAAAACTTTTAGTGCTTCTTCTGAAAGAGATAGCAGTATGCCAACACACTGATCAAGCCAAGAGCAGTGATTTTCTGTAGGTCATGAAAGCTGATGCCAGATAGCCAGGGAAGTCCTTGCCTCTCTGCGTCTCCTTTCCCAGTCCTCTGGCAGGAAGACTGAAATCAGTTCTAATATTTTCACAAAAGTAATGTGTGGCCTCTTTTATCTGCTTCCCCCAGCCCGGTTACTGTTGATTGTCCATAGCTTGGATTTTAAGCACATTTCTCGAGTTGTGGGTTGTTTTATAATGAAATGACTGTTGTGTGACTTTTGGACAAACTACTTGTTCATTGATCCAAGGACAATAACTACTTGATGAAATAAGATCGTAGCTGCAACTGCAGTGTGTATGTTGTCGTTATTTCTGAAACCAATTTCATTTCACCAGAGTAAAAATAATCATTTTTCAGACAAGTACAATAGTATGAACCATGTAATTCGGTATGACATTAGCAGTTGATTCTTCCTCCATTTTCGTTGGGGTCTTTTAATAGTTTATCAACAATATTTATTGTGTGTCAGTAGCTTGGAAAGAATGCATCAACAGAAAATAAAAATCAATTTAAGGCAGTAATAAGGCTCCTCCCCTCTTTAACAAACCCCAGTCATCATAAATTTACATCAGATCTCAAAAAAATGAATCCTACAAAACTGTTCATCAAAGCATTTTTGTTACTAAATAATAAACATTTCAAACAATTAAAGTGCTTTATCCAGTCACTTTAGTCTGTCACTGGTGCAAACCTTGTCAGCAGTATTCTTTGATATTCAAAATGATTATACATAAACACATAAACAATTTAGCACATCAAGAAATCACCACACTAAATTTCTATTTATGATCTACAAAAAAAAAAAGATTTATGTTGATCAGGAAACGTGTGCCTTTACCCAAGTCCCTTTGTTAGTTTTTTTTTTTACAGTTGTGGTGTATATAAAAAAGGTAAATCTACTGATTGAAACACACTGTGATTTATGGTTCACAATTAGCATTTTCTCTCCCCACTGAGATATCCAGGTTGTCCATCTGTGAGAAACACATAAGAAAAGTATGCTAGGTTAAAAAGCAAAAGAGAGTAAACAGTGTTTGGGTTGGGTTTGACAACACACTCTCCTATCATTTTCTACAGGCTTATCTACTCGATTTATTTTATTTGTTCCTATAATGACATTATTTTCTACCAGGACACTATAGCACTGCCATAAAAATGGAACCCATAGCCACAGTCCAACACTAGTTGTCTTGTCCTTGTCTTGTCTATATGTTTGATTTTTTTAAGTTAATGTGTCATGTCTCTTGTGTATGTGTATTTATTACTCAAACTGTAAATGTCTGTACTGTGATAGCGAATTGTTTGTATGTTCAGACTTGGTCCATATTCTGATTCTGATGAATAGGTAACCCATGTCTACTATGTTCATCAAATGTAGTAGTCATCAAAACTGAGTATATACTTGGGTATTTACTTAAATGTCCCACAGACTTTCACACACAAAGAGAAACACAAAACAAACACATCTAAAAATATAAAATTTCATACATTCCCTTAAAACAACTGCTGTATAATGAGCAAGATGAAATGGTCACACGAAAAGCATGCAGACAATGTTCTTCTATAGTCAATGACTGGAAATGAAAGGTGATGATGACGATGGTGTGACATGACAGTGTTAGCCTGTTAAAAAGGGAGGGGGGGGGCAGTGGTGGTTAGGGGGAAAACTGGATATCAGCAACTACAGCAGCAGATAGTGCGCAGCATTCAGTGGAGCATGTTTCAGTAAAAGAGGGGGAGCAGGATGAAATCTGCACTCTGCACTTGCCCCAATGCTTCGTCCAAGCGACTATTCATAACATGGAAAATTGTTGAGTGTCAGAAATGTTGCGTACAGAGCTCAGCACATTGCCCAGAGATTTGGCGACATCCAGTGGCCTTTTAGTTTAGTTGGAGATGGACACAAAGGCTTTAAGGGAGCGGCGGAGAAGAAAAACGGAACAGGAAAAAAAAAAAAAAAACAAACAACACAAATGGAAGAAAAGCAAGCAGAGATTTGTTTTTTTAAGACACTCAATTAAAAATATTTCAAACCTTGCAATAAAGGCTCCCTGGAAGAGTCCAACACCTAACAGAAGACCAAGTTGCAATTTATTATCACTTGGAGAAGGAAAAAAAAACTATGTAACCCTAGACTAGTCTTTAAAGGAGTAGGACGTCTATCGCTGAGTTTTTTGGGGGGGAAAAAAGGCAGCCTCCTTAAACTTGGGGTCATTTTGAATAGGAATCCTTTTTTTATTATATCACATAGTACAGATCATATTATTTTTGTATTATGCTATGCTTTGAATGTCAATTTTAGCTCTACAATTCAATGACAACAAAGGGCGACAAACTGTATAGCACTCAAAACATTTTGATAGACTCTGAGAAAAGAGCTATATAACCTAAGAACAAAATCCTGACCTTTTGTAGATTAACACTTCCCTCATGCTATTTCTTTGGGAACTGCTTTTGAATTTTTTTTATAAATCCACAGACATTAATTACATTAATGTACTGTGTTACAGTAGCAACCAATATGTTTTAAACTAATAACCAGCAACATGGTTCCTCTAGACAGTACCTATAGGGTTCCTGCATTCGCCTACATGATTGTATTTTGTACTTGCTTCACTCAGAGCACCCACAAAACCAGGCCCACCTAAGAGTGAACCTACTATTGTTTCCGTAGATAATCGAGACTATAAACAAATCCATTAGCAAAACATTTGTCCGTCTGCTAAAGGTTTAGTACATTTAGTGCATGTTTGCTCCTCTCACTCCCTACCCTTCTTCCTTTCTGTAAACAGAGTTGAAATCGAAGCTGCTGACAGACAATATGTGACACCTGACCGCCTCCTCCTGCTAAGTTTGCCAAGCTCGAGTGAATGTTGTCTGTCTGTCCGTCCGTCTGTGTGTGTGTGTGTGTGTATGTGCACCCACCTGGTAAGTGGTTCCTGACCAAAACTGACGCATCTCCTTGCGGCTCCAGGCTACCCCAGCACTGGTGAGGAGGGTGAAAGGCACCAAATACAGCAAAGCTGGCTGGCCCATCTTGGACAAGAGCATGACTGCAAAAGTCACGATCATCCCCAAGAAGTAGGCTGTTGAAAGAAAGACAAGAATCACAGCCTGCTTACTCACTGGTGCCCACGAAGAAGATTTTAACAGCATGTGTTATATTTGATAGCGTGTTCACAGCTTTAAAAACTCTTCCATTCTAGAACCATCACTATTACAATACCAGTGATGGGCAAACTGGCTACAGAAGCCATAAGCCTTTTACAATAGCGCCATCCCAGGTGGTAGCCTGTAGCTGCACTTCAATTTCCCAGCATGGGATCAATAAAGTATATGTATCTATTTGTTCCAGCCATTTACTAAATCACCTGACTGCAATTAGCACAACTCTTCAGCCAGGTAGAGGAGATTATTATTTAAATCACCTGTATGATGTGCAGATGTAGAACCGGGTGATTTGGATTATGAAGTATTAGATTCCAGCTTCTGAATGAAGGTTGCCTATATGTACAATACTTTAATCACAATATACACGTTTGTCATCTATACATACCTATTGTGCAGCTGATGAAGTAGACTCTCTTGGAGCTGCCACTCCAGACATCAAATCTAGCGCAGTAGGCAATCAGCAAACCTAAACATTTTAAAACATTCCTGTTTTATTACAATGCATAGTTTCTTTTCCCTGTAGCTTCAGTGCTTGTTTGATCCAATCTTTTTATATTATCTTTATATGTTATCTGTGATGCACCTGCACCAAGACACATTTCCTGTTTGTTGTAAAGACTTGGCAATAAACATGCTTCTGATTCTGAAGACCACTGAAACTGCACAAATACACATGTAGTTACTCAATGACATATTGGGCTACATGATTTCACCTGGTACAATGATGTCTCCGTATCCAAGGATGGAGAACTGCATGCCACAGAGGTTCTGAGCCCAGGCAGAGAACCTGGGAACTCTCATGACCACAGGGAGCTGAAAGACAGCAAACAAAACTGAGCAACAGACACGAGAACAACATCTAAAAAACAATAGAATACTGGGAATTAAATCTAAAGTGGGCAATAAACAGACAAGACAGCAAGAAACTGAGCAACAGACACAAGAACAACATCTAAAAAACAATGAAACACTGGGAATTAAATCTAAAGTGGGCAATAAACAGACAAGACATATAGGGTGGGTAATATCTAAAGTGTTAAAACGTTTTCTAGAGAGGAGGTAGAGTATGTCATACATACAGTACCTCAAAACACATACAACAAGCCAAAAGCGCCTAAGCATTAGTAGCATCTGTGCATTAGCCTAGAGTCCACTAGCCACTCTACAACACTACACCTACCACATGCACTTGTCAATAATGTAGTATAATTTGTACATTTAACATTTCTTCTATGTTCTTTCATGAAAGAAATGTGAAGCCATCAATCACATGGACGTCTGACTAACAAATGCATGCACAGAAAACACAAAAAATACAAATAAAAACAGCAACAAAAAAACAACAGCTTTCTGTTAGTAATCAACAGCACACTAATTTAATGCAATGCATCAGGAAAGTCATAACCTTATAGAAAAGGTGTAATAGATATTCACTGAATTACAGATAAATAGCAATGTTTTGGTGTAAATACAAAACCGTTGCATAGAATTAGTCATACAATCAACTGCCAAACTCAAAATCTGAATTAAATACAATTTTTTAAGCTTTCCTTTACGCATGCAGCTCCAGTCTTATGAGTAAGGGAATTTGTGTAACAGAAAGCTATTGTGTAGAACCTTCTCTGTGACCTAATATTAATGTGAAAGACACCATCCCTTTTTCCCCAAGTAGACACACTGACCACTGCCTGCTCTCTGTGGCAGGCAGCTGGAGACTACGACCACAGACACAGACATTTGCAGCCATTCCGCCGTGAAGAGGTGAAAGATGGCTCTTACTTTTTCATAGGTGGGTGTGGGGTCGGCTGGCACTTCCACAATGTTACCATCACTCTAGAACCAGAGCCAAGCAAGCCCAAAGGCACAGTCAGTACCCTGCTGTCCCTGACACAGACAACCACAGGGCCGCAGCAACCAAAATCAAGTAGGCAATCATGTTAATGAAGCACTTTTTCCCTGCTGTGCAAACCCTGTAACAGGCAAACTCCATATAAACCAAAAAAACACGACAGGTCATCCTCACCTTCTCCCCAGCAGATGCTGGTCCCAGCGCAACCTGGACCATGATGCTCTCACCATTCTACAGACATCAACATATTATGTCATATTATTGTTTAGTCTACTTAGTCTCTAAAAAGATATTCAGGTTAAAAAACATAAGAACCAGGAAAAGAACCATGACTAAAAAGAACTAGGATTTATAAGCTATTGTCTGGAAATACTCCTTTTTGAAAGACATGTTTCATAATAAGCTTATCCTTAATCAGAGTACTTTGTGATAACTAAGTATATAACTAATAGCAAGATGGAAGATACACTACTCACAAAAAGTTAAGGATATCTGGCTTTCGAGTGAAATTTATGGAAAATGACAAACGTTCACATTACAGTGGTATTACATCATGAAAGTAGGGCATTTAAGTAGAAGCATCTACCTGTTACATTTTGCTGTTCTGTAACAAGAATTAATGGCAAAATGCACATCAGGTGCAATAAATTGATCCATGAATTGAGCAATAAATGTCCTTGTTCAATTAGATTTGGTATTAAAGAGTCATCCTCATCGTTTTGATCACATTTTGACATGAGACCAAGACGACACCTAAAAATTGAAAAGTTATTGAGACACTGTTTTTGTGTTATCCACCCACTCACCACTGTTGTTGGCTTTTGTTTCAATAAATTGTTTGAAATGAGGAAACCATGATTGCATGCTTCTACTTAAATGCCCTACCTTTGATTATATAATACCACTGTAGTGTGAACTTTTGTTGTTTGTTTTCCATAAATTTCACTCAAAAGCCAAATATCCCTAACTTTCGTTAGTGTATATTGTCCATCTTATCAGCATGGACTTAACAAACTAATTTGTGATGTGATGTAACCCACCGGAGTGAAGAACGGTGTGATGAAGACAAAGAAGACATCATAGAGGAGCAGAAGGCTCAGCAGGATCACACAGATCTGCGGCAAGGACAGGCAGAGAGAAAAGATAGGGTGACAGCCAGAAAGAGAGACAGAAAGACAGAAAGAGAGAGAGAGAGAGAGAGAGAGAGAGAGAGAGAGAGAGAGAGAGAGAGAGAGAGAGAGAGAGACAGACAGACAGAGACAGACAGAGACAGACAGACAGACAGACAGACAGAGAGACAGAGAGACAGACAGAGAGACAGAAACAACAGTTGACACTCTCAACGTGGCACATTGGCCCATGTCATCTCATTACTGCCCTGGAATGCTCTAGGTATGCTAACTACAGCATAGCTTTATGGTGGATGCTCAGCCACTAAATGCTTCACTAAATGAATTCAAACACATAGCTTGAAGATGACACAGAGGCCATAGAAACTAAACTTTCTGCGTTAACTTTGCTGTTATGTTAAATGGTCAAATGGTCCCTACTGATCATTTCAAGAGGTATATTATATATAAACTAGAGAAGGATGTGGATAAATGCAGAGACCAATTTCCCTCAAAGGATCAAAAAAGTATATAAATTACATTAAAGAGACAAGACTTTTCTTGTGTGTATTTTACCTTGAAGTTTGATAAGCTGATGGTTTTCATGAAATTTAGACAGAAGGCAATGCCCAACAAGTCTTGAAGTATCCAAATCCATCTAAAACAGTGAAGGAAGAGTGGCTTCATTGACAAGTGAAATTATCATCAGAGAAAATGATCACTTGCAAACATATTTAACAAAAAATGGAAAAATATAAAAATGTACTCTGCTTTCTACATATTGTTGTTATTGTATTGTTGTAAACATACTTACATTTTGTAATGAATATATACTTATATATTCATATTGATTCATTAAATGGCAGCATGAAAACAAGATGCATGACGTCATCATTTCACGTCAGATTTTGTTTTATGGCTAAACTAGACCTAACGTAAGTGCTTTGCGTTCCAACGAGACACACACACAAATATAAGCATCTTATGGAGGCAGACAGACTACGTCTTAAAACAACGGTTTGCCCTCTTCGCTGACTTTTACCGTTCTAAAAACAACCTAGACCACTTCCTGACCACACGGCCAAAAAGCCTCCCACTTGCCGTGGAGCTGCTGGAATAACAGCATTCATTGGGGAGTGGGGGAGAAAAAGGGAGAGAAAGAGAGAAAGACAGAGACAGAGAGCGAGAGTGTGAGAGAGAGAGAGAGAGAGAGAGAGGGAGAGGGAGAGTCCAGACAGACAGTACCTGTCCTCATTTCTGTACACTCCCCAGACCACAGCCACGCTGACGCACAGAGCCGCCAGCAGCAGCGATCTCACAGGGACCGTTCTGCTCTGACACGAGAAGCTAAAGGGGGGAAAAATGAGACAGCATCCAGTGGGTAAGGAAGAGAGAGAGACTGTGCCACCCACAGACAGGCCCCACAAACCACAGGGATGACTCACTGGGACATGTGCAACACGGGAATATGTGACTGTAACAGCATGGCAGTACAGTAGGGGGAATCGTTTTGAATTCTCTTCTTTGAGTTCTCACATTCTTCTCAGCACTCACTTTATTGCAAGCAATGAGGCCAGCTTTCAAGTAAGAGAACAAATAAGAGAACACAGAGACCTTTGACCTTATACAATAAAATCATAATGTCTAATATAAAAAAACTTTATCAAGCATAACATCTTGCACTTGTAGAGAGAGTAAAAGAGAGTGGCCAATACTGAAAAAAGAGAAGCTTTGTTAGTGTAAATTACGCCCTCTTTGAACTTAGTTTCACCTTACAGATTTAGGCAAAAACGTTGGCTGTTGTGTAATTTTAGATGACCATAGTTAGCTTCGCATAAAAAATGAGACGGTAATAAACCACACCTGCACATTCCGCAGCCAATCTTATTCATCAGGGCGTCCAGGCAACTGTACAGGGCCGTTGCCGAGGCCAGACAGAAGATGGCGATGATCACATAAACTAGGAGACAGAGAGAGAGAGAGAGAGAGAGAGAGAGAGAGGGAGAGGGGGAGAGAGAGAGAGAGAGAGAGACGGCCCTTAGCAACCAAGTCAACGCTGTAAACATACTACAAAATTGCACTGCTTTAGGAATTGTCCAAAGTTGTCTGTATGGGCACTTACCAAGATACTTGTAGAAAAAGTACATGAGCACCAGCATGACACACATGAGGGCCACGAAGATGACTACTTTAAGAGGAGAGTACAAGGACAGTTCTCCACTATTTGATGCATCTTCAGTCCCTCCAAGAAAAGACCCTTCACTCTGTTTCTCTCTGATAAGGACAAATGCAAGGAGGGCAGAGAAACACGGAACTTAGACACAGGCGCAGACACCACTTCTACTTTTCTCTGATAAGGAACACAAAAAATGCTAACCTCAGCTGCAGTTATGACTCACCATTTTAGTGTATGACACATACAACATATTTCAACATGAAAGGTGCACTTTATTTAACTCTGAACAAAAAGAACAAAATATGCCATTTAAATACATAGATAAGCACTGTGTCTAAGGTAGCCAAACACACATAATCCTGAGGTGATATTAAGGTGCAAATGGATAAGATTTGAATGAAATCAAATGCTTATCCAAAAAGGCTGAGGAAAACCAACTTAGGTTGAAGTGCATTCACATTATTTATGTTACAGTATTATCCTTTTTATTTTATTTAGAGAATGTGGTCTGATGCAGGGTCAAAGTCATGTGAACTGACCAAAAAAAGACATGTGGATTCACTCACTTTTCTGAAGCTCCACTCCAGTATCCGCCCAAAGCAACTGTAAACACTGCGATGAACAGCATCACAACAATGCTAACATCAAACATTGGCACAGGAGGGGCATACAGCCTCGCAGTCATATCCTTACCAAAGACCTAAATGGACATCAGACACAGATATTAGGAGCATCTCCATTTCCATCTTGACCACTGCTATAGCCTATTTCACAAAATAACAAATTAGGTTCTTACCTGCTGAGCATCAGCAAAGTCTCGATAGCGCATGAGGGCCAGTGGAATCTTAACCTTGGCATATTCAGAGTCATTTGCTGATGGTGGACTCTGAAATTGTTTCATTTAAAAGTTTAAGATTTATTTCAAATGAATACTTGTGTGACTTTATGTTCATTTTTATTTTTTCACAGTATAGTTCAGTGCGTACCATAGACTTGTTACTGGCAATGAGGAGTACAGCTGCTCCGAGTTTTTGGGCTACCAGTGCCTTGTCACTGAAGGCACACTGGCCCCTCATTACCACCACTGCTTTGCCCGTCACATCCGGGACGTTGGTAGAGTCACACAGGTAGCTAGACACCAGATTCACCACCTGGTGCTTCACCTGTAGGGCAGAAGACCAACATCAGAAACGCCACTCCCAATACGCTTCTGTCATAAATGTATGTTTTTAAAAAAGGGCACCCGCTTAGTTTTTATAAACACTGGTTAGTGCGCATATGGGGAAACTTACCGCGTCCCTCAGAGAGCTGGAGAGATTCGTCCAGGAGGCATTGTAAACAAGACAATACTCTTTATCGGTGGATTCATTGGAGATGTGCAAAACAGCCTCTTGAGAGTATGTCTAACACAAAACAATATAAGAACGACAACACTATAAAATTAATGGATTTATAGACAAATGTTTTACCAAGTGATAACTACTGTGCGTGGAACTAATGTCAGCTGTGACTAGCGTCAACTAGCAGCTTGTCAATTTCCTTGGAATTTCCCGAATCACCATCACTAGCGCCCGATGACTGTCTAAGCTAGTTTATGGTGTTATAATTCTTAACGGATCGTTTCAGAAATTATTGAAAACTTTTTAAACACGAACCATACGCAGTAGTGTGACAACAAAAGCGCCTGGTAACAAACATTACTCTACAAAGAGCTACAGTGATTAGCTAGCTAGCTTAACCCCTAGCATGTTTGTTAGCTCACCTGAGTTGACAGAAAAACCACAGCGAGTATTATCCATAGTTTTGTTGACATGCTGTTGACATCCGTGATTCTTCTGTATATGCGATCAAGACAAGCGAAATAAAAAAACCTAGCTAACACTGAATGGTTCTTCTGGTTTTTAGCATACTGCAGCTTCGAAGTAGAAAAGAAACTAATTTCACTTCCTGTTCCGTTTCATAAATCTATCAATGTAATGACAAGCCCAGTCACATGCCTACCAAAAGTACCGAGTTTAACCACACACAGGCTATTTCAGTGTGTATGACGTTCCTCTTAATTAATCTTTAACTGAAAATTATTTATGTCAACACAATTCAGTTTTATTTAAAGTACTTTATTTGAACATCAGATGAGAAAAATATCAGGATTTGTACAAAAATACATTTCTGTTTGCCAATGAGCATGTAAAAACAGTGTGTTCTACCATCTATTACCCTGAAATTTCTGTATGGTATAAAATTCAAGTGGCTATGTTTGTAAAACTGTTTTTCATTACATCACTTTTAAAAAAAGAAAATAATGAAAACGTGCCTTAAGATATTTAGTGGCCCAGCCACAATATCAAAACCAATTGCTTGATGACTCCAAAAATAAATACATGAATCTGGAAAAAAAAAGACAGCAAGAAGAACAACACGACCGCCCCCCCTTCGTACAGTAACACTAATTAAACAGGCATTCAGCTAAGTAATCTACTTATCTATTTGTACAGTGCAACCAGCATAGCGATGAATGTATTGCAGTGCTTTCAGTATGAAAATATTTACAGAACTTCATCAATACCACAGGCTTTTTTGTTCTACAATATGATACGATCACTATTCCACAGTTAAAATGGCCCCTTGTGGATCAGTAGTTTCCATGATCTTGTTTCAACCTAAAGGAAACATGAGGCAAACATGAGAACAGATGGCACAAGTGACATTTAAGCTTCAAAACTAAACACTGATGTAATACTAAAAAGTGCAATCACATGACAATTACATTACAATGTAAAATCTCAAAACATTTGAGGCTGTATATAGCTCGTTTACTGAATGCCAACTAAGCTGGATTGGTAGTATACATGTCTGCTCTATGTGTTTTCAGCAACTTGTTTGCCCACTAATTGTAGATCCAAACTTCTGTCTTTGAGCATTCTATTTTTGTCATTGGTTGAATTGTACAGCATGTGTTTTCCAAGCTTCCTAATAATTCTCACGGTTAAAGAAGGAAACCTAAAAGAGAGCGTCACAAATACAGTTTAGACGTCACACATACAAACTTACCTGACTATATTTGGACACCATCTGATACACTATTTCCATAACCACCTTTGGACCTCATCTGTGCTTGCACGGTGTCCACCTATGCACAAAAACAAGGTCATTCATACCAGAAAAGTTATTTTAAAGTTGTTGTCCTTTCCAGGCAGAATACAATAAAAACTCTATGGCAATTTCATTTATTTTACTCAAGTTATTTCATAGATTAACAAAGTGTGAGATCCCTGGTTTTTGCTGTAATACTGGATTGTTCATCAGTCACTGATCAGAACTGATTCAAACATCTGTTCGTTACTCGTTTAAATTTAAGTGGCACTGCTAGCCATCTTTCAAGCAGGTAGTTGGAACAAATATGAATGTGTGTGCATTCCCCATTTCCATCCATCAGCCAGGGTTTATCGCTCTGGTCATTAAAAAAGTATTCTTTAGATATTGATCACATTATGTTCAAAAATTAACTGTGTACAGTAGTACTTTTCATACTTTTTCCATCTATTTGCAGAACACATGTTACATGTTACGGTCTCTACTGCTGCAATGTTTCAATTTCTGTGTAATAACAGGCTGTTTTACCATAACTAAGTTGTTACACACAAAAACTGAGTATGACTACTCTGAAAATTAGTTAGAAACCCAATACATGCAGATTAGTACTTATTCTTGCAGTGTTCTTGTTAATATACATGCAGAGGTGGAGATCTTGGCTTCAGGAAGTAAAAACCCTACTATGTAGGGTTCTGTCTGTGCATTTCAAATGGGTTATTTCACAAATAAGCCGATCTACCTGTCTGATGACTTGTGCTCAATAGGATCTGCTGGTTCAAAAAATAGTTGGATCAAACATGTGATAAGCGATCGTATTTTCTGAAGCCGGGATCCCCAATTATGTCTGCATACATGTATAAGCACTCATTTTTATTTGGTTTATTTAATGGTTTGGTTGTGAATTATTAACACCTACTGTGCCCAAATTTGTGCAATTGATGGGTCACTCAGTAAGGTTGAGGCTAATCTCTAAACTGCAGTACTAGGAGAACCTGCAAGGCAGGACAAATGAGATGGTAGGAAGGACAGAAGTGGCTGCAGCCAAATGTTTTTCACTCCCTGTATGATCTGCCAAGAGGGAGGGGAAACAAACTGGCAGGGTATTCAAAGTAGGTTGTTTATTGACTCACCCAGATACGTTAACTCGCCTTACGCCTCCTGATTCAAGAGTCTTATTGCTTCACTCTTCTTGCAAAACAAAGCCACAATGGTCTCCTTTTGGACGGTTTACCGCTCGCTTAGAGTGAACATACCTAGGTAAGTGATTAAAACTGCTGTCTGGAGTACTGCACTACTGTCGTCTTAAAGACTATAGTTGGTTGAACGAGCTCGTAATAGCACTGGTATAGAACATATTATACTGTAGCTAAAGCGCCGTTTCTTCCTTGCTTTTGCAATGTACTGCAAGGACTAGCTGTGAGACCAAGTCATTGTGATAAGAAAGGAGCAGGGGAACAGGAGACCCATTTCCAATGGCTTCCTTGACTGATATTACTTGTGGGCCGTGACTCACTTGTCATGTATCTGCTAGCTGATTCAAGCAGCAGGTATTCCACCGTGGAACATTAGCCAAAATAATCTGCAGTTTTTCATTACCAATTTCTATGTTAGCTATTAGCTGTAGCTACTGTCTACAGTAATCAGCTACTATATTGACCTAATTAGGGCTGTGCGTTTTTGTGATTACAATAATTGTTTCAAACCATTTCAAAATACACAATTTGGCTCAAACAATGATTTGGTCACATTCGATTTTGCAAGAAGGCTTAGGCCCTTGGCTTAGACCCTTTATGGGGAAAATGGGGAAATGTCAATTCGAAGAACTGTGCAGGTAAATTAGGGTTCACTTACAAGGGAAAGATAGACGCTGTGTGCTTCCAAAGGTAATGAGTAATTGTGTTAAATCATCATGAATTTAACTTTGATCAAAATAGTTGTGATTAGAATGGTT
This sequence comes from Setipinna tenuifilis, assembly GCA_030347295.1. Taxonomy (NCBI): domain Eukaryota; kingdom Metazoa; phylum Chordata; class Actinopteri; order Clupeiformes; family Engraulidae; genus Setipinna; species Setipinna tenuifilis. Next base: position 10,339,343 of record CM059280.1, on the reverse strand, counting down.
TTCCATCAAGCAGCCTCAGACCCAGTATGTGTTTGAAGCGCATCCTCATGCCAAAAGGCTATATGCTATACTTACAGAGGAAATCCCCATCCCCATGTCTCCCGACCCCACGTGTGTGGTGTGGACAAAGTTTGTGGGCTCCCCGATCATCGACCGATCGATCCGTCTTCTCCTCTTCTGTAATCACATGTAACAAATATGTTTTATTGTGGACTTGTGCAACAAAACAATAAACAGTTCTGTCATTTTAGGCTCATCACAGCCCTTTCAACAACAACCCAAGGAAAAGCGCTTCAATCAGTGCACCTCTTCTTTAGTTTGTACCATTATCAGTTTATTTCTGTAAAGTCCCAGTGTTTAGATGATTCTCTAATGTCATGTACTCTGCTAAATACAATTAAGTGATTTATCGATCCTGATTGGTGGAAAAATAGAAGTCAATCTCTATGATCGGCCTTTTGCTATTTGTGAGTTGCTGGAGAAGCTAATATTCAAAAAGAGTGGAATGAATGACAGTGGAGCGGATGGCAGTGAACATTAGGCTATGTTATGAGTTACCCTGCGAAGCTGATGGCATTGTTGGGAAAAAAAGGTTACAAATAGACAATATGGGACATGATATTGTGATTGTTTTGACATTAGCCATAAACTTTTCTACCTTTTCTTTGAATATGGCAGCTAGATGTTAGTCAACTAAGACACTCATCATCAGCCACTTCCACTTAAGTATGAGAACCCCTCTGAGTTAAGGTTTATTTAGTAAACAGTAACATCTTTACATAGACCACACAAGATATTCAGAGTATAAAGGAAGTAAATTTAACGCATCCAAACAATCACAACCCCCTAGATCAGATTAGCACGACAAGTCAGATTATAGTGATATTGAAAGCTTGTGTGGCTATAAACAGCCACCATGTGCAAAAAGTACATTAAATTCAGTGTGAACTCACAGGTTGAGGTTGTTCAGCGATACAGCAGCTAAAGCAGACAAAGAATTCAGTCATGATGAAGCGAAGGTGGTGACAGCAGCAGCAACTTCCTCAGTCTCTACAGTCGTCGCCCGTCTTCCTGTTTGAGCTGCACCACTGCTGCCGCAAGCTTATGCCGGAAGTTGATTACAGACAAGGGCCATAGAAAGTGTGCCACCCTTCAGTGCAAAACACACTTGAGGTCTGCAACCAGTCAACGTTTCCACAGACCTGAGCTACAAGAAAAAAAAAAATGTTTAGAAAATTATAAGGCAACACTGTTCTGTGCTGGTAACATAAATGTCAAACGTCTCGTGATACACTTGTGTGAAAGACAATGGGGTGAATGTTTTAAGACACTTCCTCACTTTGACCCAAAATGAGAGAGAGACAAAATATATATCAATAGTACCATCAACTGCTCTACACAGGGGGAAGCAACGATGTGGTAGCGTTCAAGATGGTTTCGTAACCACTGTCTGGTTTTAGACATGCAAGCATTATTGTGCGCATCACGTTGTTTAGTTCTTAGCTTAGAAAACAATGAAATGCCCCACAGACCATATTCGTCTATATTGTGTCTATTCAAAAAACATACCACTGAATACCCACAGCAACTAAAGTGTTCGACGTTTTAAAATTCAGTAGAGGTTTAGGCAGAAGTAGCTGTGGTTTTTAAAGTTTCTGTCACAGTTTGCACTCGTCGATGTAAAAAAAAAAACAGGAAACATGCAACTGTTGTGATTGCATCCATATTGTCAATTCATTTAAACTCTTAAACTGATATCCACAGAACCATGCTGTATACTTCCATGAAAGTAATTCTGAGCACAGGTCAATTGTATAAAGTGTTTCATCTTCAAATGTGTTGACTTTGCCCACAGTAATTTCGAATTAGTTGAGTTTTTTGAATAAATAAAGTAACTAAACGTTAAGGCAGGGCTGGTGGCTTTGTCTACCCCCACAAAACATAGGCTAATCTTGTCCTGTCAACCACATAATCCATCTTGAGGAGGATGCCAACAGCCCCACTAACACGACCATTTCAGGTTAAGAAACACACACTTTAAAGTCGACTTAAACTCAATGTATCATATTCTATTTCTGTTTCAAACATTTCTCTTTTTCGTCATTTAAATGTTACAATAACCAATGTCCATCGTTAGCATAGACGATGGCATTAAACTGCAAACGTCAGACAAGCGACACCAAAAGATTGCTCATTTGAAGAACCGCTTAAATAAAACACATTGTTCCTTTATCACTTTGAGCCTAGGCTAACAATTACTTATCTGACAATCGAATACAACATTAGGAAAAAAAAACATTAAGGACTTCTGGGCATCAGTTTAAACACAGTGGACCAATTTGCTAATGCTTACTAGCTAAAAACATCAATCATATTTTAGAGAGGGACAATATGTTGCTTTTCGTTATGCCCTGCTAACTAGCTGTATTGAATAGCTATACTGTTAAATCATCTTTTGTGTTTTGACAGGTTACGCAAATGGCCCACAGTCGCAGCGAAGAGAGGAAAGATGTCAGAGCACCTGTAACGCTAATGCTACAGTTTTCACTTGACTAGCCTGACACATGCTAACAATGCTGTTGGGATATGATATTTAACAAATTACTCCGTACGTTTTGCTGTTTTATCAATGCTACTTTCATGTAATTATAATGGTAGTCCACCTCTACTTTTAGTCATTCAAATTAATGACATTAAGTGGACCGTATGATTCAGTTCACTTACCTTCAAACCGTTGTGTCACACAGTTAGCTACTGCGCTAACTTCCGTGAAGTTGAAAGTAAGAAGTACCAAATGCTCCTCCTTGTTTGAGTTTCACAAGCGCAGAGGCAGCCGGGAAGCAGCATGTCCGCTTTTGATTTTACTGATGACTACCTGAGTTGTGGCCTACCTGCTGGGTTTCTATACTTTTAGGAACGTGAGTAAGTAGATCCTGAATAGGCTTTTAATAGAATGCAACGTGATATGCCAATAATAGTCTGTTCAGCCCAATTAATAACATTGCTTAGTATTTTTAATAGGCTTCTCTCTTGGTAGGCCTGAACATTGTTTGTGTGTGTGGCATATATAGAATAGCCTAGTGCAGAAGTGTAGTAGGTAGGTGTGATTTAGTGTGATTTCCTGAAGTTTTCACATGTGCTTGAAGCTGTCCTGCCGAAACATTAAAACTGTTACCAACTTTCACGAGGAAATGCAGTAATGATTTTAACCCTGTCTGTACTTTTCTTAATTTGTGAGCCTAACAGTTTAGATAGTATCCAACACCAGTGAAGAAACATGTAAATAGTGCACCCAAAAAGTTTAGTTTTGCGATTTTAGGTCACAGTAATGGCTTTGCTGTGTGTATGTATTCTGTATTTTCTTGTTGTATTCTTTAAAAAGACCCTGATATGTAAAGTCATGTGAACATTGCTAGAAAAACAAGTGGGACTTAAGACTTTTGCACAGCACTATGCAATGAATAAATTAAAATACACCCAAGTTTTTGAATTACTGGTGGGCATATTGATCAGAAAGCATATAATCATTTGTGGATATCCTCAAGAAGATGAGGGACTGGCTATTTGTGTGAATTAATAGCTAAGGGTAATAAATAGAAGCAAACATAGCAATTAAGTAATCTTTTTAACAGTATCACAAGGCAGTGGGAGAACTTCATACAAGTTAGTTCTGATTAAACACAGTCTGTGACAGGCATCACATTTGATAGGCATCACATGGGCTGCTGATGCAAGGTTATCCTAAAATGAGTTTTTTTTTTTATATCTGTTATAAAGAAAGTCTACTCTGTGAGAGTAGTCTAACTCAAATCAGCACCCAGACAGTTTGTTTTTGAAAGGTAGATTTTTGTAGAGGAATAAACAAGTATATGGTATATGAGACATGTAGCCTTGTATTAGTGTGCTTGCAGGCAAAGACAAAGCCTGCTGTGGGCGCCATATACTCTATGCTCACACTCACGGCTGTCAAAGAGCAGTAAACCAGTTCTGTACAATGTAACATACTGGCTAAACACAATGTTCAACCAATGATAAGTGCAGTATATGTATTTAACACTTAAAAGAATTTAACAGAGAGTTTAAAGAATAAAGGCAAAGAAAGTAGTGCAAATCAGTAAACTGTAAAGCAAACAAAATGTGGTGTAAATCAGTCTAAGGGAAAATGGAAAAGAAAGCAAAATCTGAAGCCAAGTAGGAGTAGGAGTGCATCCCCAAGTACGAAGAGAAACCATCTTACTGTATGCTCCTAATCAGGTGTACCTGAGCAACAAACAGGTGGAGGGGAAGAAACACCCTGGCATGTCAGTGCCAGTGGGTGGAGTAAGCACTGCATAGCACACAAACGTACAAGGTCCTGGGGGCATGTTACATCACACTCTGTTTCAGAGAAACGAAACTTATTCTGTTTGTCTTAGAGCACTGTGTTTCAGAGAAATGAAACTCTACTTATACTGCTTATTCTACAGCCTGTGTTGGAACTGAGAAACTATTCTGCATATTCTACAGTCTTTGTTGGAACTGTGTTGGAACTGTGTGTCTGAGAAAATGGCAGAGGCCAGTATTTCTGTTTCCCAGGACGAGTTCAGCTGTTCGATATGTTTGCACATGATGAGGGATCCAGCGACCATCCCCTGCGGACACAGTTTCTGTATGGACTGCATTAGACATTACTGGGACCACGAGGACCAGGGACAGGTGTGTAAATGCCCACTGTGTAAGAGAAACTTTGCTCAGAGACCTGTTTTGGGTAGGAACACCATCCTGGCCGAGATGTTGGTGAAAATGAAGAAGAAAGGATTTCAGCCCTGTCCACCTACTAACTCATGTGCTGGGCCTGGAGATACAGCATGTGACTTCTGCCTGGACCAAAAACAAAAGGCTGTACTGAAATGTCTGAAGTGTTTGGCATCCTTTTGTGAAACCCATGTCAAGCCACATTTGAAATCAACCGCATTTAAATCTCACCCCTTGATCAAAATTTCCAAAAGATCGTGGAAAACATGTAAATATGTGGGTCATGGGTTACCCTGTGACATATTCTGCATTAATGATCAAGAATGTCTGTGTCTGTCCTGTGTTGACCGGTCACATAAAGGGCATGTTATGGTGTCTGCAGAAGAGGAATTACCAAAAAAGCAGGTATGTTTTGTTGGACTTGGAAAATACTATCTGATTTTATCATTCCTCTATAAGTCATCTAATTTAGATATACTTTTCAAAAGAAATTGTGACTTAGCAATAACTTAAAACACACTGAAAAGGAATGTGAAAGAACGTAGGCTTACCTCAAATAGCCTAACGTCTTGACTCACCACTCTTGTTTTGCTACATGTAATGTTGTACCGCCTAATGACTTAAATTATCTGTAACTTCCTGATCACAGGGCGAAATTAAAGCAAAAATGATGGAACATAAAAAGAAAATTTTAGAAAGAGCAAAGGAACTACAGGAACTGGGAAAAGCTGTGGACACTATCAAGGTATTTGCTGTGCTATGATTGGTTTGATAAAACTGTGCTTGTGCCATAAATTAGGTCAAGGGAAGTCATTTTTAAGTAATTTTGCCCTTGGTTATAATCAATAATAACAAGTGATAACAATGACTTTTTGTTTCTTGACAGTGCTCTGCATTTACAGCGGTACAAAACAGTGAGAAGATCTTTACTGAACTAATAGGCTCCATTGAGAGAAGGCGCACCGCCATGACAAACTTGATTAGAGCTCAGGAGAAGGCTGACTTGGGTCGACTAACTGATTTTATCATGCAAGTGAGTGTTGAGATAACTATGCTGAAGGAGAAATATGCAGACCTGGAACAGTTCTTAAAGACAAAGGATGTGACTACTTTTCTTGAGGTAACTTGTTTTTTCAGGTTTCTCTGGTTCATATATAATATAAACCACATGGTTGATAAAAACCCTATGTAAATAATAAGTTAATAAGTTGTGAATGTGATGAATTCATTTGAGAATATTTTTAGACTTTCATTTTTAAAAGCTTCTGCTAAATTGCTCCTTAATATTCCAGACTTCAAAGAATATCTGTCTACCCATTGGGTCTGAGAGCTTGCCCTCTGTTTCCATTAACACAAATTCATTTTATGAGAAGATGAATAAGTTGGTCCAAAAGCTGAAACAGTCAATGGAGAACATGCTTCAGGTGGATTTCGATAAAATGTCAGGTGAGACAAAACGAGCTAAAAAAGAAAGAGAGAGAGAAAGAAAGAGAGAGAGAGAGAGAGAGAGAGAGAGCACAAAACAGTTCTTATAAATGACTCAGCTTTATCCTCATCTTTACAGCTTGTCATAACATTTCCTCTTATTTCCTCAACAGTGCAGCCAGACCCTCTAATTGTATCCCCAGAACCTCTCATCAGACAGGACTTCCTGAAGTGTAAGTCAACAGCTTCATTAGATTTCCTTTTATCATTCTAATATGGAGGTTCATGTTTATAATAATATCAAAGCCTTGTTACTCTTGTCCTGGGCAAGTATTATAAATAAAATATTCAAATAAAATATATTGTATCTTGTAGTAGAACATAATAAACTTTATGTCCAAAATTGGACCGCCAGACTCTGTTTTACAATACTGTTACTGAGATTAGAAAGATTTTTTCAATCATTTTTAAGTGTAATTGAACTTTTATTATTGCTGGTGGCACCTCTCATTTGGTATCATCAACTCATCAATTTTGTCTTTCAGATACCAGTCACATAGAAATGGATATTAACACAGCATACAAACATCTTAAACTTTCTGATGGAAACAAACAGATGACTTGGAGTGATGAGGCGCTGCCTTATCCTAAGCTTCCTCAGAGATTTTGCCACTATAACCAGGTGCTAGGTAAAAAGTGCTTGTCTGTACCCTCATACTGGGAGGTTGAGTGGAGGGGAGAGAATGGAGTTAATGTCGCTGTCACATATGTGGGGATCAAAAGACACCCTTGTGATACTCGTATCATGTTAGGATACAATGACTTGTCCTGGAGTTTGGAGTGTTCTCCCAAGCATTTTTGTTTTAGACACAATTACACAACTCGAGAGATTGCACCAAGCTCCAACAGAGTAGGGGTTTATGTGGGTGGAGATGACTACGACCAAACTTTGTCTTTCTATAGTGTATCTGACACTATGAAACTACTTCACAAGGAGAAGGTCAAATTCGAGCAACTCATCTATCCAGCACTGTGGGTTGGAGTTAGGTCCAAGGCTAAGTTGTGTTAATCATATGTAAACACAAGCTAGATCACACACATTTAGTAATATTACCATAAATTAAAATGTATTTATTGCATCAATGTTATTCAGCATTGTTTTGCGATTTTTAAACTGTTGTATAACTATTAAACAACAATGTTGCTTAATTCTTTCGCCTTCCTTCTTTTTATTTTATTGCTTGCTATTAGCAAGATTTTAGATAGGCAACAACTAGGATGAAGATGAGAAAGAGAGAGAGAGACAGAGAGAGAGACAGAGAGAGAGAAAGCGCACTTTGGACTTTCTTTATGGAAATGCAGTCTTTTTTCAAATTATCCATGTTGTTTCCTTACGTTTATTTTTTCTTAACCTTTACACCAAATAAGCAGTGCTTCTCTATCTGTGTGTTTGTCTTTGGACAAACACAAATACTTTTATATATACAAGATAGTTTGGAGATGAGACTTTTATTCACATGGAAATCCCAAAGGAAAGTCAGAGTCACAATGGCACCGTCCAGTGCCAGCACACATGCGCACACTAAATAAATTCATTAGAGGTCAAGTGTTTTAATAATTAACAGACATTGGTTCAGTAAGATCACTGACAGTAAACTGTCCAAAGGCACAATTGAGGGGACCAAAAATATCAGAAGACCCCTCTGGTTTCTAGCAAGTGAATGACCACATTTGTATTAAACAGTTTCAGTCTATTGCCTAATGTGGACAACATGGCAAGTGGTAATGGGATCGTGACCAACGCTTGCCATTTTTAGAATTGTCATGATAATTAAATTCTATAAACATCCTGATTTAGTGAGTCCATCATGATTTGGTGGAGGTAACTCCACTCCACTTCACGTCACAGAGTTCTTTGCCTCCCCCTTGCCAACTATTTCCATGAAACTGGTCACCTCGGCGGCTGTTAGCCCTTCCATAAAGCCAAAACTGAACATTCTTAAGGTGCCCAAGCAACAAGTAGACCCCAAATGGCAACATTCTAAGATCAGCCATGAAGGCAAAATTGAACATTCTGAAGTTGCCCAGGCAACAGGTAAAGGTCCCCAAGTGGCAACATTCTAAAACATTGCAGCCAAATCTAAACATTCTAAAATTGCCCAGGCAACAGGTCAGGTCCCCAGGCATTAACATGAACTCTGGTAAGACAAGCCAAAACCGAACCTTCTAAAGTTGCCCATGATTCAGTTAGCTGCGTTCAGACTGTTGGGCCAAACCAGTCTAACAGGGGCATACAACGGCTTCTAGCGTTCACACAGGGTGCTCATTGGTGCTGAAGTGGGGGCTGTGTGAGGGCTATTGGTCACGATTTCTGGCCTTACCTCAACCCTGGGCCAACAGAGGCTACGTAGGGCTAGAGGCGGTGTCAAGGTTACCTGTGGCTGAACACATGCACAAATGGACAGACGGCTGTGAGTGACTCAACTAATCCAGCAGCTGGATGGCACTAAATTTACCAACATTATGTTAACCCAACAGAGTAACAGCATTTTATTCAGTGTATCTGTAGCAACTTAATGCAGACATTAGAGGATCCTAAAGTGGATTTAAACTTGCAACCCTCCGGTCACAGGTCTGTTACCTTACCTGGAGGATTTGAAACTGCAACCTTGACTGTGGTCACAGGTACCTTAACTACCGTCAGGCCACCACTGCCTCAAATAATCACAAATAAATAATCATCTAATTAAGATAGCTCTAAACCTTCTTGTCAAGGGCTCTAGACTACACTAATTTATTTTAAGGCAATGTATTGTAGAACCTCCATCAACTTTACTGATAAAAGTGGGGTTCCGACTTGTTTTGTTGTTAAAAGTATATAATTAGCTCTTTTCTCTTGCTAACATTATAGGGTGGACCAAGTAACGATCCACTTTTTAAAAAGTGACCATATCTCCTCAACCATTGAGGCTGTCAAAAGGGAGGAAGAACACATTGACCCATTTTCCACCATATCTGCACTCGTCACTTTCAGAAAACTGGCAGAATTAAAATGCAAATGTGAGGAGCATGTGCTAACTTTTTTTCATGGGCAGTTTTTTTTAATGGCCATGGTGGTCATACCATGATTGCTTGCATTGTCATAACCCATGATATTACTGGACAGAGAACTGAATAAACTTTAGTTTGCCTGGTTATGAATTGTGGTAACCTTAGTAATTAAGGAGGTATAATCATTTAAAGAGTGGTCCAGATTTGTATTGGTCCACTCTGTATATGAAGTGTAAATTTATGAAGAGGGAAATAATTTAAAATTAGTCACTTTGAGGCTGCAACAGCCAAATGTGAGAAGAGTTTCTGAATACCATGTGCAGATGTTTATGTTGCATAGTACCATTGTTTACAAGTGTCAAACCAAGGCCTGCTCATTGCTGAAACTAACCAGTACATCTTCACACACACATTTTTGGAAGTTCAGTTAAAGTTAACTGATAAGCTTGTGAGCCATCATAAGTTTCCAAGCTGTAGTAAGCTTCTGGCAGAGAGTTTCTGTTTCTGGCCTAGGAGAATGTTGCTTTCACGCGTGTCAACTGTATTAAGGCCTATACCTCTGTCCACCAGCAGAGAGCAACATTGACAAGCCTAATCAGAGCCAGGATCTCAATAAAGGGCGCTAGCCTAATGACAAAAATCTCCACCGATGTTGTGGGTTTGTTTAAGAGGGCTAGACGGTAATAAACATATTGTTATTGTATATAACACTGTATAGATAATCTATTTAGGTCTTCTATCTAGGTTATCCAGGATTTTAGTGTGTTGTAATGTACATTTTAGGAACTAGAAAAGCGTTATAACGTGTATTATTATTATCATCTTTAGCCTATGAAATAATAGCCTAATGATAAATACTTTTTTGCCTAAGGATAAACGACACATAATTACACAGAGGGCAATGACGCAGCAAGAACACAGTGAACTTGTCTACATTATGGCAAGAAGCTGTGACATGTTGCCAGTGTCCCAGAAATATTCGGCATCATGATGTAACATATGCTAGGCTGAACAAAGACTAAATATCACAACAAAGCGTGAAATGCCTCTCCAACCCCCCTGCTGGGAGAACAGCAAGTTATTACTAAAGTTAAATGAAGTTTTACTCTAACTTTTCCTTAATAGGGTAATGTTATTTGTTTGTGTAAAATGGTAAAATGTGCAGGTGTGCCCCCAACCGCCAAAAACCCAATTGCCACACTGTGCCCTACTGAACAATTGTGTATAAACTTTTGAGCAAATAAAGATTTCTGCTAGTTTGTAATATGGGTCACCCTATAGCGATACGTGCGCTGGACTGTGGAGGGGTAATGGATGAGCACTTCTCACGTTTCGGTACAACTTGTTCTTTTCCTTCAAGAAATTGTCTTTCTTCATTTTTTATACAATATCAGGAATGAGAAACCTCAACGTGATAAAACAAGAACACTGAAGGCGATGCCAAAACTGATACCGTCGTAAATCACCAAACTAGGTTGAATTTCGAGCATTTTTTTGTTTCTGTGGTCTTTAATTCTTTCTCACTTTTTTTTTTTCATTTTTGGCATCGGTGTTGGGTGGCGCCTCCGAGGAGGAAAGGGTTAGCGGTCGCAACGCGCTGTGATTGGTCGAACCAATGTTGTTTCCGCTGGATTGTACTCTTTATATACCCAATCAAATTTCAAGAAGTAGTATGTGTAGCACTGTGACTTGCCACGGGGTTCTCTCTTGGTGGAAGACTAGCAAAGGAGCAACACCGTCCTTTACTTTCACCCCGATCATCGCCATGGAGGACTCGACTAGTTGACGTTTCCTGAACCTTCTCTTTTAAGCTTTCTTCTACCGATCACTGCGTTCCTCGAAGTATCCTCCCGCCGGTTTTAATCGACGTTATCTCAAGTCTCCACCCTAACACTGTTGCAAAGATGAAGTACATTATCGGCATTGGCGGGTAAGTTAATGAATGGCCGGCTACTGAATTAGCATTGCAGGCCTCATGGAAGCACGTGGAATAGGAGGAAGGAGGTTGAAAAGACTAACCGTCTGGCGGATGATTTTTGAACATTTTGTGTGTGTGTGTGTGTTTTGTTAAGCCATCGGTGCTTACCTGCTTATATGGGTAATGTTAGGAAACAGTTATGTTCTTAACATCTATGGTCAGTGCTTTGTTTTAATACCTGGCTCTGTCACATCGAAAACCTTAACCCCACGACCGTTAACCGTTAAAGTCGACGGTTCGTTAGTTATGCATAGCCTTTCCCCCGTTTTTTCTGTAGCTGAGTAGGTCATTCAGTTTATTGGAATGCTAGGTCTCATTTCAAATAACCTTTTTAAGTGCTAGCCACTTTTGAAATTGTGTTTAATGTGTCAGAAAACTCATTGCAATCTTGTCTAATTTGTTGTTTTGTTTTTGTTATGTAGCGTAACCAATGGGGGTAAAACTACCCTCACCAACAAGTTAATCAAGAACTTGCCCAATTGCTGTGTGGTTCATCAAGATGACTTCTTCAAGGTGAGTGATATTCCGATATAAGCCCCTGAAATGCAACAACACATGCCCCATAGTCTCAATACTGCAGATAGTAAGGGATCCTTACTTGGTTGTGACTGATTTGCTATAACGTCTGATACAGTGGATATCATTCTTTTGGCAAATTGTTTGGAGGGATTTTGGTGGTTGGTTGGAAAACTCATCAAAATGTTAAGCTCCATGGGCCATATGTTGGGGTTGGATGAGCAAGCTTCCTAAAGGCACGTCGCCTGTAGAATGTACACGAGTACATCTCATTCATGTATGTTTCAGCCCCAAGATGAGATTGAAGTTGGTGAAGATGGCTTTAAGCAGTATGATGGTAAGCTGGGGTCTCTACGAAGGGTCGTTTGTTTGTGTGTGTGTCTGTGTGTGTGAATGTGTGGTGTTTGTTTGTTTGTACGTGTGTGTGTTCAACATGGGCGCCTTATTTAACGCATTCTTGCATGCTTTTAAACTAAGACGCCTATATGAGCACATGACAGACCAGTCTCTCACTCCCTGCTCTTTCGTTTGCTCCCCCTTTGTAGTCATTACTGCTTTGGACATGGACGCCATGATGAGCACAATCTACGCTTGGCTGGACAACCCAGTGAAGTTTGAGAGGTCACACGGTGTCAACAACACCATGGACGATGAGATACTGCCGGGAGCTGAGCAGAAGGATGAGGGTACCCACATCCTTATTGTGGAGGGCTTCCTGCTTTACACCTACGGGTAAGTCTACCATCCTGCTGCTCTTCTCTGCAACCTTTCATCTGTCCAGGTATTAGGAATACTTATATTCCCCATTGTTTTTGTTTCTTTCTTTTTAGACCTTTGATCGATGTGCTGAACCAACGCTACTTTATTTCCATTCCATATGAAGACTGCAAAAAGAGGAGGTGGTAAGTGCCTTTACTTGGGACGTTATGGAATTATGCTGTAACTGGCAGTGTCTAAGGTTTTTTTTTTTTTTTTCTCTCGCTCTCTCCCCCCTTATAGCTCAAGGAACTACACGGTGCCAGACCCACCCGGTCTGTTCGATGGCCATGTCTGGCCCATGTATGTCAAACACAAGGAAATCATGGAGAACTCAGGTGTTGATGTTGGTAAGTGGATGTGTCTGCGTGGCTTTTGAAGTATATACTTGCAGTATATAGAGGGGAACTGTCCCTGTACCTCATTCACAACAAATCGCTCTGGATAAGACTGTAAGCTAAATTCAATGAAGTGTATGTTTTAATATTCTTTAAGTATACATATTTAAATATTTGTCTTGAAATTAAATGTTTGTGTTTCTTGTAATTTACAGTACAGTTGGATGGAACCAAGACGAAGGAGCAACTGTACAACGCTGTTTACGGCGACATTATGAACAACATCCAGAAATGTCAGCAACAATAAACAAAGGTATGTGGAGTTGCTTACAAAGATATGAAAAGCAGGACAAGATGTCTCTCGCATGACACCTGCATTGATTGAATTGCATTGATTCTAATTTGATTTGCCAGTATTCTGTATTTAGAACTGTGCTATGAGCTATATTCAATGTTTTGTTCAGCAGTAATGACAAAGTTTAACTATGAACAATGGTGTGTGTGTGTATGTATGTGGATGAGATTCCTTTTTTTACCTTCTCTATTCACCATGAAACAACGAATGTGTGTTCTTTTTTTTCAGGTCACACGATCGGCTGAAAACAAACAAGACACATACTCAACCTGCAGGAGGAAAAACCGCCTTGCTTAACTTTTGGAAGTGGCAGCTCACAAAACCAAACCTTTTTTTAGTGTAAATTATTCATCCATCAGCATAATATGCTGGTTTTGAAAATTTGTATATCATCAACAATATTTATTGCTTTTTACGCCTCTACACAAGTTGGTATCAAGATCAAGGATGGTTGCAAGTCATTGCTCAGTCTCAATAAAAAGACGCCTCCTGCAACAAAACATTCCCTTTGTCATTGTATTTTTTTTGTCTTCCTCCCCCATGCTTGTGCAGGAAAGGAGAGGTCATGAAATGAAATCATAATTCCACATTTGGTGTAGCCCAAGGGGAAACAAAAACATGTCATGACCTTATTTATATGTGAGCCAAGTCTAACTCCCATTTACCCACCTGCCTGTGAGCACACACATGGTTGTGTAGGTGGCTGGCAAACGCCAGCGCCCCAGTCCCTGTTCAGCCAAGGCTGAAGTGCTTATTATGGTTTTCCCTTTTCGTCACTTTGCGTTTCTTAAGTATGGGTTTCTAGAAGAGGAGACGAGACACCACAACTGCTCCAGGTCTTGGGAGCTCTGTCACTATCTGTCGCTACGGCGACGGTGGGCAGTAGAGATAGCAGGGCGTGTCTCCTGCAGCCATGCAGCCGTACAACCTTGTGACCTGAGTCAGAAAGGGGGAGGAGGGGCACACGGTACAGTTAACTGGAAAGTCCTGGGTTGTGTAATGTCTCTCCCAAAGCTCCTCCCAGCGTCTGAGACGACGGGACCTTTTCATTCATTCCCCCACTTGTCTTTGTCTATTAAACAACTCGTAAAAAACACAAACACACAAAAATGCTAGCTGCTCTAAGCTGTGTGGACAAGTGTCCCTGTCCTCTTTTAGCTGAAGTCTTAAACTGATGAATGTTTTGTAGTCTTCTCCTGTGGTACGGAAATTGGGAATCATTGGGTAAATCCACGGCATGGTTGAGAGTTGAGAACACTGTGAACCAGAGGCAGGGCAGGGAGAGGACTGCCCCTCTTTTTTTTAAATCGAAGTTACGCAATATGTGCATGTGGTGAATTCAAGTCTGCAATTCATAGAGCACATCTTGCATGTCTTGAACTGCACACTTTATAATCAGATGGTATGCTCAGGTCACCTGTAATTTATTTATGAGAAGCTGTGGTTTTTGCTGAGCTTGGGAGAGTATAATCAAAATACAGCTTGTTTTAATGATCCTTTTTCTTATGTGGCCCATAGCAACAAAAAAAAGGTTATAAGTGCCATGCCCTTTTTGGTACAATGTTGTTTTGCACCCTTTCACATTTTATTCACAGGTAAGCATCAGTTTCCTTTATTTATACAAATGTGAATTTTCCATGCAAACATCATCTTAGGCACAGCTTTTATTTCCATCAATGTATATAAAATCAATTGCATGCTGTTGTCCATATATGAGGAAGAGTGAGTTGTATTACACAAAGAATATATATTATATATATTTATTTTGTGTCTTGACTAAGATGTGTTATATGTTGAATGAAGCCCATATTCAAAGTGAAGTTTGTATTATGTTTTTCCTTTAGTTTTTTTTCTCTTCATTTTTGCCTTTTACTTCATTGGCAGTACAGTTCCAAAGAAAAAAAGAAGAGCTCTGTACTGTAAGTAATGGTACTGTGAAGTATACTGTGTTCATACATTAAGAGCATACATATCATGTCATTACACTTTGCTGTTTTGGAACAATACAATATGGCCAAATGTGATTATTTGGCACTTGCTGAAAAAGAAGGATTTGTGTGGGTGTAATATGTGCAGTGCAACATCACTATACTATTTACACTTTTCAGGAGTGTAGTATGGCTGGAGTTGAATGTGGACAGGTTAACCCTTATATCGATTTATCAATCCATTGATTGTTTAAAGTGCAAATCACCATATGAAATGGTCTTAATACACCCACAATAAAATAATTAAATAAAATAGAAACATTGCATACAATTAAACAAAACTACCTACAAGTATAATAAAAACTGAAATGAAGAAAGGTTAATAATAAAATAAAACAATTATATAGCAGCATGATCCTGATCTTCATATGCCTTACCGATGGACACAGTGTACTCTGTGGTCTTTCATTTTACTGACCCCCTTGGCACAGTCCACCCCTGTTGGTCAGCTAACAAACAGTAGCAACTCAGATACAGACCTGAAAACTGAAAAGTGGCCAGTGTCATTTTGCCAGACAAAAAAAAATTCAAGACAGACTTGACCGAGGAATCTGTTTACCCAAGGAAATCACCATGCAGAGCTTATTCTTTGTGTGTGGTGACACTGCATATCTGCCATATCTGCTAGGACAGCTTGCACATGCGATGTGGTGCTGACTGCTATTCTATCCATGCTGAGAATTTCCTGGTGTCTATTTTAGCCGCACATAGTGCACGCCTGGTGCATACAGCCTCTACAATAAATATATTCAACTGCCTTTCTTTTTTTCCCTTTCTGTCATGGTCAATATTATTTTTTTAAATATTACATAGCATTAAACTTAGCAGACAATTATATCCAAAGTGACTGGCAATAGAGAAACACAGTTAACAGTGTTTTATAACACTTTTATAATGCCTTTGCTAAAGGTGTATAGTCAAAGGGGTGTGACAGGATTGTTGGGGCAATGAAAGTTCTAAAGAATATAGGGCTCCAAAGTCTTAAGTCTAGCTCTCTTTTACAGCACTTTGGTCAATGCTTTGTTGTTTTTAAAATGTGCTTTAGAAATAAACTTGCCTTAACAATCGTGAAATAAAGAGTTTTCTTAGTCAGCAAGCTGAAGACCTGTTTGACCTACTTGTTACCTACATTGAAACCACTTATGTAAACACTATCAACAGCCATCCACTAAAACTGACAGCTTCTACCCTGTGACCTAATAAAAACTGTAGTGTTGTTCTCGTCACTTCTCTCTTAATTGTGAACGAACCCTTTGACTAGGCCTATGTAAAAACAGCAAAGCTTGACACCCTGTATGAATATTTGACACAGACTCACAAAGCGAATAATTTCTGGGTCAGGCGCTGGCTTTACATCACCACGAGGGTGACGAGGATGCTTCTGAGCACAGTGTGTTCGTTGGAGGAGTGAATGCTTCAGATAAGTTATGTAACCACAGACAAAACATGTCTGACTTTGTATAAGGGCTTTACTTTGGTGCAGCCACTTAAACAGCCCCTCTACTTAAAGGCTGTACATGGTACATTACACTTGGCACAAACAACCATACCATAGGAGATACACAAAGCTAGTTTCACATTGATTTATTTATTTTGGCAAGTGCTCTCTCACTCCTACCCATGTACCCTATGTGCCCCGTTTGGTATCAAGCCAGTTCCTAAAAAAAAAGTCACATGCCTAGTAGAAATATCAGATAAATACCAAGTCACATGATCATGCAAAATGCAATCACTTTGATAAAGCCAAAACACTGTACAAATTCTGATGTAAAAACAGAAATTTAAAAGCAATATATATATATATATATATATATATATATATATATATATATATATATATATATATATATATTTTTTTTTTAAATGTGTTTTATAATTCCAAGCAGCCGTTGAAATGCCATAGTCAAATATATGGTATGGTAATATATATGAGCCCAAGAGATATGTCTGAAAGAGGCCCTCTCTCCCTGTGTGGGGATACTTTTGTCTGCTGTTGTCCCTGCTGCAGTTACTTTGGCTGCCCTGTCTCTAGCTACACCTCTGGTGTCCAATGCAGACATCGCAAATGCTTTTTTGGCCTTTACATTCTGTGGTGATCTGGTAAATATTGAGAAAGGGGCACAGGTCTGACACCTTCATGTTCCCACTGTTGATGTCTCTCACAGACAGCACCTGTGGTTGCCCAGACTGCCTCTGCACAGAATATAGGCTAAGCATTTCACAACTCACTCAGACTTTCTGTGGTCAAAATATAGATAAAATGTAAACAAAGCAATAAATCCTTGTATATAGCCCTCTCTCTCTTTCTTGCTCTCTCTCTTTCTCTGTCTCTGTCTCCCTCTCTCTCTTCTCTCTCTCTTTCTCGTTCTTTCCCTCTCTCTCTCTCTCTCTCTCTCTCTCTCTCTCTCTCTCTCTCTCTCTCTCTCTCTCTCTCTCTCTCTCTCTTCCTCTCTCTGTAACACTGGGTCTAACCCCTCCATTTCAGAGTGTTGTTGCTCAGGCAGTCTGCAGTCTTTCGGCAGATGCTCATCAACTTCAACCACTGGCAGTTCGATGGTCACTGAGGTGTAGACTGGTTTGAAGACATAGCAATTGTTCTGCAAAAAAAGGAGTCAGTGCAGAGATTTGGTTGAAGTCAACAAAACACATTTTTCCTGCTCAGTTGTTCAATTCAAAGCAATAACAAGGGCTTGGGACATTGGCTTAATCAACTCCTCCTCATTCTCTCCACCACAATTACATGCCACTTCAAAGTCACTTTCTCTGTGGAGGCCGGGCTTCTATATTTATGTGACGCAGATGCTTGGATAGAGCCTATTGAAAGCCTTGCCCCGATTTTAATACAAAAACCAATTTCAAACCCTGTCTTTTATGTATTTTCCTTTGAAAAAACAGTTTGTTTGACACAAACAAACTCCTGGACGTACACGGAGTTAGGTTAGCGCCTTGGGCAAAAACAAAATTGAAGATCTCTTGTGGTTCACCATGAATAGCATTTACTGTCGTATAGGCAACACCTAACAGCTGTTATTTCATTGCCTTGAGAAAAACAAGTTCAAAGCACAAAATGTACATGCATCTACAAAACTACATTCCACAAATGTCTGATTTATTAAAGTTTAAAGGCAGTTTGCTGATTTTGTCTTATTTATTCTCAGTATGTGTCTGACAGGGATTCAGTATCTAAATTAAATGTAATTTATTATAATTCTAATTGATAGGTTTTAATATGGAGATACCCAGAGACATTTTGTCTGTGTAATAGTATTCTGTACGACATTGACATGTAAATGTTACATACAGTTATATAACTATGTTCTTTAAGAGGGCAAGGGTTTTTACAAAGCCTTCCCCAAACACAGATGCACAAAACATGTTTTCCAGACCTTATATGTCAGTATTTAGGCGTTGGCATGGAATACTACCATGCCAACCAAATGGTAATGTGGAAGGGAAAGAAAAAAATGACATGATGCAGCAATTAGTAATAACTGCTTGAAGACCATATCCTGTTATGGTGGGTCAAACTGAGGCTCTATTTTGTTGATCCAGTCTCGGCAGGTCCCAGATCAAGCCACAAGCCTCCTACTCCTCACCATGGTGAATCATTGTTTACTTAGACAGGAAGACAGCCCACGACTGCGCCACATGCAGCTAAATATCTGTGGAGTCGGTTGTGGCTTGAGCAAGAGGGTTTGTTTTTTTCCCCCTTACGGCCAAGTTTCTAAATTGAGAGGCAAGTTTAAACGATACCAAGGGCAGGGAGAAACAGAGCCAACCTCGAAAACCACTGTTTAGCCGGGGCTGTCTGGCTTCGAAAGAGTGGCCTTTTCCGCGTATCCGCCCTGACCTCATTGAGGCGCTGTCTGAGGCGCAAATTTGCATCCAGACTTTTCAGCCCAGTTCCTGATCCCAAACAGAACAAATGGGGAGGTGTTATGACCCAAATGTTGTCGGTTTCTGAAATTGCTCCTGCGTATAGTAGAATTAAAAATAGACTTTTATAGCAGCAGCGACAGGGGGTGGAGTACACATCTGGTGTTTGGGGAAAGAGAACTATTTAACCTAGATTTTGGTGACAATCTTGTATTTTTTACCACCGATTTGTGGCGTTTACTTTAAAATCAAAACATCAGTTTTGGGTTGATTATTTCTCTAGAGTTTTCAACAATACAAAAACCTTTGTCAAGTAAAAAGAAGAATGACTTGAATCACTAAAGAATTTTAGTATGCAATCTGGAAAATTCAATAAAAAGTGAACAACATGTTGCTGACTGATGAGGAGTATGTTGTAACAAAGTGATGGCAAGGACTGGAGACCAGCTGTAAACATGAACTGAGAGATGCATTTTTTACTTCTGGTAATATTTCTTATCTTAAAATGTTCATTTGCTTATTTTGTGCTATAGCAATATACTGTTTTTAAAAAAATATGTATAAATATGTTTACTCAGAGATCCTCAAACTATGTTGTACATTAAACTTGTCTGCGTTTCTGTGAGCTTATTATTTGGATGAGTTTTCTGGGGATGCTAAAATCCAGATGAGTCCAAAATTCATCATACTCTGCTGCTCTCTAGAGTTTGGTGTAGGTACCAACAGCGTGGACCAGGTAGTAGACACACCACTGTTTCTGCTTTACAACACAGTTATTATGGTTAAAGAAAGACAACCTAAACCACATTTTTAATGAAAAACAAAAACTGTGTTTTCTCTCAATACATAGTTGCCCCTGTTTCTGTTAATGGGCCTGGCCACAGTATTTTGATATTATGATGATTAAAAATACTAGATCAGTCGAGCTGAACAACATGTTGGAGATCATTTGGAGGTGTCTTGTGTTAAAACCACTTAACATCACGGTGTTTACAGAAAACACTAGATAATTGTGCACCTAGGAAGAGTAACTGTGGGAGAAGAGATTTAAGTATCTGCCTACAAACCTTACTTTATATACTGTTGTTTGGAAGGACACTGAGCACTTTAGGTTTTATTATTGTAATATTTCCTGAGTCCTGAGACAATCATCCTCTTGTTGGGCTTGTTTGCCAAGTTGCAGCGTCTAGTGGGATCTGTGAACATTTCCAGGACACTTCATCAGTAGTGCCCCCCAGGATATACAGGTGTTTGAAGCCTTTAGTCACTATACAGCCCCCCTTTGAGGCTGCCCCACTTAAGATGATCAATCCTTAGCGTTATTAGTTCATATTGATCTCTAAGAAGTCCTAATGTTGTGAATGTAAATTAGGTAATAGGCAGTACAATAAAGCTAATGCTACCCGGTAGTTTATACCTCTGCCTAGTTGTGTTGTGTTAAGGTTTAACCGATGGATGGCATACCTCTTCAAAGAACTATATCATTTCTACACAAGTGTTTTTAATGACAGATTGTCACAGTACAGCGACCAGTAACACCCCCCCCCCCCCCCCAATCAGTACAAGTCAGCACAAAAAATAATGCAAACATTTCAATCAGCTTTATTGTCTTCTCATACAAATACAAATAATCATCTCTCATTGTGCTCTTTGATATTGATATTGAGCCATTATCTGGAGACTAAAGAGATGCTACCAACAAGATATGAACAAAGGACAACAGTTGAAGAGTATGAACTAACAAAAAACATGCTTAAGATGGCCGTCATAAATGATCTCTCAATTTTACAGGTTTGGCATTGTGGTCACATCATGTTTGTCAGTTCACATATTAGATTAAAAACTGATTGGCGGTGGCATCCTTTACTGTAAGACATTACAGAGAACAACAACATGTAGTAGTAATTAAAACTTATTCATAAACGTATAAATAATGGCTATCAAGGTCCTTTTACAAACATGGGTCAGTTGATTAGTACTCCAATACAGTCTTGTGAACGGTGTGATCAGCCATACATGTCTTTATGCTCTTTTGGCGGGCTTGGCAATAAGTTGCCTTTCTCGTTCCAGTTCCTTCTCACGCTGCTGCTCTTTTTCCAGGGCTTCCTTCTGTCTCTGTTGCTGAAGCTTTAAAGCTCTTTTCTATGGATAATAAAAACATAAAATTCAGTCCCAGAGCAAAATCGTCTTTCTTACAACAGTCTTATCAGATGTTATTGATCTGTTTCTTTTTAATCCCCCCAGGAGAAAAAGAATGGTAGTAGTTCATCTTAGAATATAGAATTATACTAATGAACTTAGATTGTACTTATATCAGGCTCCATTGGACACACGGATTCTTAGGAGTTACACTAAGTATGAGACAGAGGCCAGATGTAAGATCTGAACTCTTAACTGTTTCTACCAAAATCTCCTGAGGAGAAAATGAATGAATAAACATAATATTTGTTTCTGAAAGACAAAACTAAGGCCACTGCTAATCTACTGATTAAACAGGGATCTCTTACCTTCAGTTTAGTTGTCTTATCATGAATAACCATCATGTCCTTTCGTATGTTGACCAATTTGGTATGATAAATTTTTGCCTCTGTAAACTAACACAGGTTTTACTTAGCGAGTACACAGAATATAAAAATCTGTTTAAATGAATTAATGAATTTGTACTGAAGATGTATACATACCAGTGCATTTAAATCTAGCAATGAATTGCAGTCTTTAAATTTTGTTATTTCCTGCTCCAGTGTGTCAAGCAAAATCACTTGGTTTTGGCTGTAAAAAAAGAAAAAACAATTATTACGAATGTCGTCATAGTTTTATAAATAGCAGAAAACCATCAAAACAAGTCATGAGGCATTATGACACACCTCGACAGTGCTAGAAGGTGGCACCACATTTAACCACTAAAACCTTGTTAATGCACATGGCAATGGTCATGTGGGCACAGTACAAATATCAGAGACTGTCAACCCTGTCAGTGCTGCCCACTCCTAAGACTACACAGAAAGGTTTTACGAGCAGAATAATGAGCCCTGCTGATGGCTTTAGAGACCCATGTTAACTATTCTCCTCTATGAAAATTTCTTAAACAAACAAACAGTTGGTAAAGTTGCTTTATAGAGTACTCACTAAAACACACTGCTGTAGTATTGACACAGGCCACAGCTTGTGAGTGCCCAAAGACACACCATGCACCACCACGGGTGTCCTGTGCGCTGGAGAAAGTTTTGGAGAAACTCCAAGCAACCAGACACCCAGAGAGGTCAAAGGTGTAAGTAGTACACCGAGTGGTTAAAAGGTTTCACCTGTTGGCACATACACTGTATGTCTGCTTGACTGAGCCTGTGCAGTAAGAGCAGTGTCTCCAACACCCTCTGACAACCCGTGACACTTTGGTTCCCCCTAGTGGCCAGACCTAAAGTTTCATCCTTTCCGGTTAGGGGTAGCATCATGACGACCTATATGGGATGACAAGTTCTTCCCTTTACTGTCTATGGTCCTTCCTCATTGGTAAAAGAGTGGGTGTTCCTACAGTCATAGTCAGCAGGAAATGAATCACAAAGCAAAAAAGGGAAAGGGAAGGGGAAATCCAAATAAAGTACATTAACAACATGAACTACACTTGAGTTCAGTGCTATAAGTAACAGTGTCTGAGGCTCAAGCAACATCTGCAATGCAGTGCCTGCATCATCGTGACTGGTAGCTGCTTGACAAAGCCTGTTTAAGTGCCTTAGATAGACCTGAACCTCCAATGTATTTTAGGAATTAAAAAAAAAAATCACAGGAGTAGAAACTCTGGGCATACGTAAGAGTTAACCATATCTAGGCACACTTTCCAAAAACTGCTGAATGTCTGTAGTGAGGGCAAGGATTTCTCATTTGTTCTTAACTACAGTAAAACCCACGCTAGCATAGTTTGGTGGTTGATGTAGTGGGGGGTTGCCTGACATGGTAGTCTAAAATTGAGCATGCCCCTACACCAGCGTAATCAACTGGAAAAGCAGGTTACGGGTGAAGCTCTTGAATGCATGTCCTGGCTGGTCTGCACCACAGCAAAGGTGAGTGTACAATCACCTATGGCTACGACAACATAAGCCGAAGCGATTTCTGTCCAGACAAACCGTATTTACTTCCACATGCTGCCATTTTGAAGTGGTTCCGTCACTGGCTCCCTTTCTAAGCCCAAAATAATGGACTAGTGTGGATGACAGGCAGATACTTTATTTCTATTTAAAAGCGGATTAAATGTGGACATAGCCTGTCTCTCTAGAGAGGCTACGGGCCAATTCAGGCACTGTGAGATTCTGGAATGCACACCAACTGCTCTAAGGCCTATTGTGCAGCTGGCCGAACTAGGCCACCAAGTAGTGGTAGTAGCTGGTGTAGGTCATTAAGGCAGACTTCCGATGGGGGTGATTCTACCAGCTACGCCTGTCATCAGGAACGGACGAACAGGTCTAGTGCCATTCCACATTCACTGGCCACGGCTCCCGATGCTGGTAGTTAAAGCACCAAATAGCCCTGATACAGCATCACTCAGAGGGGTAGAATCTAAGCTGGAATGTGAGGCCAGAAAAAACATGGTCCACTCAACAGTCAAAGCAACCTAACCTAGTGATAGTGTTGTATATCTTGACAAGCACTGTACCCAACTCACTGTAAATTGCTTGGTAATGTAATAATTTTAAAGCATTGGTTGCAGTAACCTGCAAAGTGACCTGGTTGAAATGACAGTGCAGAGTACAAAAGACATAGACACAACTTTTGTAGATCCTTATGGGCACGGAATTGCAAAATAGACTAGAAGTGTCTGGCGGGTCTGATCAGCTTGAAAAGGAAGAAAAGTCCGCACACTTGAAGTCTGTGCAATAGATAAAGCTTTACTGGTCTTGCAAGCTTTCGGTCTAGAAGACCTTCATCAGGCAGAGTGCATGTTACAATCCATGCTTGAGCTTAATATATTTAATTAGTAGCACCTGTAGTGAGTGGTGGAGCACTCAGTTAGTATAGCATTCTGGGTAATGTAGTAAAGAACAAACATGAAACATACAAACAGAAAAAAGAAGAAAGAAAAAGTCTATACACATCAGGCCCTAGCCTGATCAGCTTAAAAGTTTCAAGTGCCACTTAAAATAGCTACGTACCCTTAGTGCCACAGAAGAAGCCCAAAAAAAACCCTCTCAGGCTCACTGTCATTTTAGAGTGTGATAATGAGGGCTGAGATGAAGCTAACAACAGTAACAATCTCTTCTCGCTCAAGATTGAGTTATTACTTCGGGGATGGAGGTTTGCCTTGTCACCTGTGCTCCATATTTCTGATAAATATGACTGTTACTCACCACTGCAACCATTCTAGGAGCAATCGGGAGTGCTGGACGTTTTCCCACTGTTGTGATGTGTCACTTAACTATCAACAATCTATAATTTGTGCTACTGGTATGCCATCTGATGTGGTTGATGGTACACCATCTGATGCATTAGAATGGACACGGTCAGAATCCTAGTTGTTGCAGGATGGTTGTCTACCATTACATTACACATAGCTGATGATCTAATCCACACAGGGACAGTTCCCCTGGAGCAACATGGTGTTAGAAAGCTTTGCTCAAGGCACCTCAGCCATGGATGAGCGTACAGTAAAGCAGTCCTCCACCCTCTTTTTTTCCCTACTGGTGTGGGAATCAAACCTGCGACCCTCCGATACCAAGACCAATACCGTAACCATAGGCACAGCTGCCCCCATCATATCCACTTCCCACAGCACCATGTTCAATGATTCCCTTGGTGCTTTTTTGTTAAGGTGGCCGTCTTAACAACACATCTCTCCTGCCTTTACTCGGGTGTCGCAATAAAAAAATGATATGTTTAAATGATAATTCAAACACAATTAGAAATAGGTCAGTGGGGAAGCAGAATGCAAAACCTATCTAATCAGCTGCACCTGTCCTGAGACTAATAGAAGAGAAAGATCGTGTAGCCAATGCATGGATGCATCGATTTCCACTCCATGCCTCTTGTGCTCTGGAGAATGCAAAATAATAGAACATCAATGCATGTGCACTAAACCTCGCAATGAGATCCTCTATTACATACGTCAGTTCCTGAAGTGCCTGCTTGGAGTCTTGAAGGTCTGGTAGGTAATGAGCAATGAGTCCATGCGTCAACTTCTCAATGGTCTGGTCATTGATGAAGGCAATGTCCTCCAGAGGTGGTGATTCTTCAGTCATGTCCAACATGTCCACCTCTAAAAAAATATGGTTACGAATATCAGAAGCAGTCCTTGAGGGTGTGTCTGTTTGTCAACAAAGATACAGGCCCACTGAGAAAACCTTTGTGCAGCCAATGCGTGTAGCGCCTTACAATTGAAAGTGGGTAAATATAGGGGAGAAGTGTCCCTATTATTTGCAGAGGGAGTTGATAAAAGCACTAATATGTGACGAAATCTAACATCTCTTTGATTATTACAGTTATCAAATGGCACATATGACAGGGCACACAAAAACACAGACCTTGACGCTGGGGTGACTCCGGTTGGGGTGCAGATTCTGTGTCCCCTGGCTCCATCATGTGTCAGTGCAAATAAGCTACCGTATGTACTGGCATCAGTGGTTAACTGGAAAGAATGCGATCATTAGATGAGTAACTAACTATCAGAATAACTAGGAATATCGACGAGTGTCCCAGCTAATTGTAGCCTATATTGCCTTCGTACCGTATCGAACTGGCGTAGCCAAGCTTACATCGGCAATTCAGAAGAATTTGATTTGTTCCCACACTGTAGCATGCCAAAATGTTATCAAAATATCACCTCTTCGTCATGTTAGTCATTTATCACCTAATCATAAGCGAATTCCAAACGTTGTTCCGTGCATTGACTTAGCTACAACATTCCTCTGTAAGAACATATCATGTGATTTCGCCCATGTGACTACGTAACCAAACTTGCTGTCTATGGGTTGTGGCGTTAGTCGTAGTTCTGCTTGTGTTGTAAACAACAAGCTAACCTTACTTCGGTGCCAAGCTATATAGCAAGCTAGCTTCTTAAATACTGTCGTCTGGTTTTACATTTAAACCATGGCCGCGGGAACAAAAATATGACTGAATCACGGATTTTACTTTTGTCTCCCCGTTCACGTTATCTCTCTCTTCTAGGTGAGTAAATGAAAATGCTAATGTGTGCAGAGTATCCTAAAGCCATTGCTAGATAGCCTAATGTTAGCAACCGGAGGAGGAACATTTAAATGGCAAGACTGACATTATACGTCTTAGAGCGAGACTGACACAATTACAATCATAGGACCATTGCCCGGAGATTATTCAAGTAGTACAACTAAACAATGTTGGCATCATATCATAGTTAGATTTACCATTAACCCGTGGAACACCCAAAGAGTTTAGCCAGTCGCTGGTGTCTCGTACAACTACACGTTATCAGCATCCTAAATTCTTTGGCGTTAACCTTAAAGACCGTTGATAATCTAACATCTGTCGCCATAAATATGACATTAAATGATTTGTGATTATGTGTTTTTCATCACACAGGTATTTCAAGAGCACAATGGGCCTGGTCGTGATATTGACAGATGTACACAGGTTCTGCTGAAATCATCGCATTCTTTTACCTCCTTGAGTTATTTTTTTCAAGCGAGGCGTTATTTAGGATAAACCTATTTTCCTGAGGTGTTTTGTTATTATTTTTTATTTATTTTCTTATTTATTTATTTATTTTACTAAATCGACGGCTTCATCATGTCGGGCGCAAACTTTATGGCAAGGATGAAGTCTGCCTTTAGGAAGGAGCGGGAGGATTGGGACCTCAGTGACACCGCTCCGTTTGATTTTTCTGATGACCTGGGAGATGATGACACGCCCAAATTTAACAAATTGAAGGTTGTCGTTTCTGGAGAAATGGACGATTACTCAGCCGGTGCTCCATCTAATGGAACACCCGTCAACACCATCGTTGCGGACGATGATGACTCGCTTCTTGACTCAAGCCTTGGGAGTCCAGGTGTAAATATGGACCCTTGTGAGAACTGTTTGAAGAGAAAAGATCGGGTCAAACAACGAAGGGTGATGAAGAAACTCGTCTGTGCCGCTGTTTTGTATTTCCTATTCATGATAGGAGAGCTCGTCGGTAAGAAAATGTCATAGAGTGGGTTGTAGAGCGATGCAGCTCATCGAGCTCATGTTGATACGGGGCATTTTTTGTGTAAAGATAAAATCTTGACCAAGTCTTGTGGTGCTGCACGCCTGATAAACATAGCTGACAGATTAAAGTGCAAGACCTGTTTTGTATGCCCTTACCCACAGACCAGTGTCACAGGTGTGTTTTATATTGTGAGTTCAGGGCTGGGGGCACATTAACATTGTATTGTGCGCTCTTTCTCTTATAAATGACCACATAATTGTGATAATAACAACACATAATGGCAAAAGCAAAATCTAGGTTTGAATACAGATATGCCCTTGATATCCTTTAAAATAAGCTAGTCATTCTTAGGGTGCTATCGGAGCTGATCTCAGCTCTGCAGGATGGTTATGAGACACTTTATATTTGTTTGCCCACATTGATTTGTTCCTGGCTGTGTTGTGTCTTTACGTCATGTTTCTAGATGAGACATGGACTGGCTGCTAAGATGTAATATTGTGCTTAACTCCACTGTTTTAGAATGTAACAGAACATTTAAAACTTTAGGGGGTTGCTGCAAAAGAGCTCTTCGCTCAGTGAAATTTCTCTGAATGAATGAAAATGTATTGAAAAACTTATGGCCTTTTTTTTGGCAGGTGGTTATGTTGCCAATAGCCTTGCAATCATGACTGATGCACTTCACATGTTGACGGATCTTGTTGGCATCGTTGTGTCTTTGCTGGCCTTGTGGTTGTCAGCAAAGCCTCCAACAAAGAGGTTTACCTTCGGATATCATCGTTTAGGTACGACAGACCTCACCCCTTCCCTGTTATTGAACAACACTGCACACAATACAGTAATTATTTAATGATATCGCATTGCTTGTATACACTGTGCCTGTGTTCCATTGTTTTTTGTCATGTGGTTTGTTCAGAGGTGGTGTCAGCAGGGATCAGTGTATTGCTCATATATATCCTGACTGGAGTGTTGCTGAATGAAGCTGTGCAGAGGACTGTTCATCAGGACTTCAGCATAGACGGAGATGTCATGCTCATTACAGCTGCAGTTGGAGTCGCAGTGAATTTGATGTAAGGAACCACAATGCCCACCCCCCAACACACAGACACACGCATATGCAAACACAGGCAGGCCCTGTTTGAGCGCCATCTTTATAATGCAAGCCTCGTGATCTGCAGCAGCAGCAGCAGCACTTGTCATAAATTGTTTAATAGTGCCGTCCAAAGTCCTGTTGTTTTTTTTGTTTTCAGGGTCTAACGGCTCCCCCTACCATGACGATGTTCTCAGAAAGAGACCCGTACTGCTTGCTCTCTGATTTATATTTTAGAATACATGGTGCGTCATTGTATTCAAAATGACTAGTGCAGTTTAAGGGAACAAATCGCTATTTTTGGGAATTGGCTCTTTTGCCATGTTCCCTAAAGTAAGACTGCTGCTGAGTATTATCTTTTTGGTGTCCATGCAGACAATATTCCAGTCTGACTGTGGCTTAGATAATGTAATAAACAGTAAGCTACCGGTTGCCATTCATTTCCAATAAGAGTGGGAACAAGCGATATGTAGCAAGGTATGTTGGCCAAGGAAAGGAGAAAAAAGTTTTTATGCAAATGTTTAATGTCTTGACTCGGCCACAACCAGTCGGAGTGAAGACCCTAGTGATTCAAGTCTGACATACCATACCATATCTTACTCAACTTGAAAAAATGATCCAAAAGGGCAGTGTATATGACAATAGAATTCTGAATAAGTGCAGTAGGTTTGGCATTTTTTTTAACCATGTGTTTCGTAAAAGTCATTGAGTAATTATAGCTGTCTGGGTTTAAAAAAACATGTTGTTGTGACTAGATAATATACCTTTGGTGCAGTGTCGTATATCTTATATCTAAGCAAGCCAGCTAAAACTAAGCAACTGTGGGCTAGTCACAGAGATATTTTTAATAAAAGGTAGATGGGCATCTTAGCAGTTCGAACCCGCAGCCCTAACTTAGGCCACATCTGACCACACAGTTTTATTTCCATCCTAAAAGGTTAGCAGGGTGTTTTCCACCCAGGGCATTATGTTCTATATCTGTGTTGGTCTACATTTTCAGAAATGGCTAAAAATGTGTGACCAGTATAGAGTTAGAATATTAAATTATTGCATGGGGGCTCTATTTTAATCACTCAAAAACGAGCACTGGTTTGACCTCTAGGCCAAAAGGGTTGTTAAGTCAGAAACCTGAAGAAGAGGAAGGTACAAAGTGACAAAATAAAGAGATACAGATGTCTGTGCAGGGATCTTCTCCCATGTAGCCGGATCTCCATGTTGTTTTAAACATTCAGACTTTTTTTACATAGGAGGAGAGGGAGCACTGAAAAAAATCGTCCATAGAAATGGACACCCTGTAACGCCAGTATGGTGAATGTCTGTAAATATCTCACCTGTTCCGCTGCCAAGAGCCAATCATCTGCTGGACTGTACAAACAATTAGCGTTCCAATCATGTTGCAGTATCATGCTCCACTGTACCACACTTGCCGTGTAGTGAATAATAATAATAATAATAATAACTTGGATTTATATAGCGCCTTTCATGGAACCCAAGGTTGCTTTGCAAAGAGAAGCACTGCCACAGTGTATAGGCCATGTTCCACCCAAGGGGTGGCATCAACGCTTGTCTTTTCCAACTGCCTCTGCAAGCAACAGGATGGTGCTACAACCAGTCACAGCAACAAACTTATTTACCACAGCATTATTAGCATTACTTTACCCAGGCTCAAAATTTTAACTGCTACCACTAGGGTACCTATAGATTTAGGCTACAGTATTTTCCCATTGAAAGTTAGCACCCAAGAAAATTACAACCCTAGTTGAGTAATAAAGACGTTCTTGTTTAAATGTTACTAATCCTCTTGCTCTTACTGTACCCTGCAACTGCAGTTCCTTCCGTATTTGCATGGTAGGACATATGCAGCACACTAACCTCGTTGGAATGGTCCACCTTATCCCATGTGGTTTTTCTTATGTGATGAGACAGAATGGGATTCCTCTTAAACCAGTCGGGACACCTTCACTCCCACTCCCACGGACCCCCGCAGCCGACCCAAGCACAAAGCCAAGCACATGGGCACGGCCACGGGCACGGGCACCAGCGGGGGCACGGCAGCCTGGCGGTCAGGGCAGCATTCATCCACGCCCTGGGAGACCTGGTGCAGAGCATCGGTGTGCTGATTGCAGCCTATGTGGTCCGCTTTAAGGTAAGTTGTATTCCTAGCCTGCTTTGACTAAACATCTTACCTCCAGTGTGCCAGATGTAGAAGAATTATGCATGAAGTCTTGATCTGATAATTTGTTTTTTGTTTTGTTAAGTTCCTTAGGGTCATTTTGTCTCAATAATTTGTATCATTGTAAAAAGTGCAACATTTTAGGTTTGTCCATTATTTCCAGATGTTTGGATTCTGGCTTCAGAAAGGAAAACCCTGCCACATATTTAATCCAACCATTTTCTGAATCAGCTGATCATAATAAATCCTAATCACAACATAGGTATATCAGCTAATTATTAAAATCACTTGTGCATAGTGCACAGACAGAAAGAATATGTGACGGGGATTTCACTTTCTGAAGCTGGGAACTTCACCTCAAACTCTGTGGTAATCTTGATATTTTTTGGCTCCTTCCACAGCCCGAGTATAAGCTTGCAGACCCAATTTGCACATACGTGTTTTCAGTCCTGGTGCTTTTCACCACTGTGAGAATCATAAGGGACACGTTCATTATTGTACTGGAAGGTAAGAAAACTCTTAACACATGTTACGGGAGTTTGAGAAGCAATGTGATGAAACCAAACTACAAATGTTTAACTGTCACCATTTCTGAGAGTTGTGTTTTGGTTGAATATTGACAGTTCTTAGCAACTCCAACCCGTGTAGAATATTGGCTGGGTTTTATGGGGTTAAACTGTGGTTGTATGCAAAGAAAATGGAAGATTAAGTCTCAGGCATTACTTGGACTCTGAGTAGGTGCTTCCAGCCTCAAGAATTTAGCTTGTTCATTGACTGCCAGTTATGTCACACAGACCTGTGTGTTGTATGTAGCTTTGAGACTGTTGGTGTTGTGGTGTACAGATGGATGTTTTCCTCGATTGAGTCCAGTGTTAAATATTTATCTTTTATCTTAATCTCAAGTACTGCACCTTGCAATGGTTTACCAATTGTGACTAGTCTGTTAGAGTTGGTGTTCTAGACTGGGCATCTAGCTCACCAGACACCTTCTCCAAACTTGGCCTGTGCGACATACAGACAGTCACAAACATATTGATTCCATAGATCCATAACACTGTTGATAAAAGAGCAAGTTACAATTGCAGACATACATAAGCCATGTTGGGCAGTAAAATCACCTGTCTTGTGCCTGGCAATGTTCTGTTAGTTTCTGTAGTACTGCAGACAGCCTTTTATCAGATTTATCAGATTTGAACTCCCTTCCTGCTAATCATAAGTCAGGAGGATGTGAAAATATGTTGTAACTTCTGTATTATGCTAATAATCTTGCAATATCTGTCTCACCACATATAACACATGGCAGTTTCTTTTACTCAGTGTGACTTCCCATAGAGAAAAAACAATCAAGCTCAGGCAATGTAAGAGTTGTCATACTGTGGTCCCATCTTTAAAGGAACACTGAAACTGTTCAGAAATAGACTCATTTTCCAACCCCCTTAGAGTTTAACAGTTGAGTTTTACAGTTTTTTGAATCCATTCAGCCCATATCTGGATTTGGCATTAGGCTTAGATTGTGTAATGGGAACTGGGCATTAAACCGTAAAGGAGTTGGAAAATGGGCCTACTTCCCAAAAAAGTGGAATGCTTCTTTATAAATCTGACCACACTTTGACAACTCTTATGTTGCTAACGTCATTGTTTTTTCTCTATTGTAAGTCACTTTGAGTAAAAGCATCTGCCAAATGTAATGTTAAGTGCTGCTAACTAAGTGTTCCTTAGTTAAAACCTGTTGCAACTCACTACCAAATTAACGTGGGAAATGATAAAAACCGATTACTAGACTCCATGGCTCCATTCATGGCTTCAAACAGTTTAACAGAGCACACGTGAACATGAGTTGATGGCTATTTTCTGACCCATTGTCATCCCCATGTCTTTCCCCTCAGGGGCGCCGAGACACATGGATGTGGCACGCATCCGGGAGGACCTGATGAAGCTGGAGGATGTGCAGTCGGTGGACGAGCTGAACATCTGGGCACTGACGGCGGATAAGACTGTGGCCATCGTCCA
Organism: Setipinna tenuifilis; assembly: GCA_030347295.1. NCBI lineage: Eukaryota > Metazoa > Chordata > Actinopteri > Clupeiformes > Engraulidae > Setipinna > Setipinna tenuifilis. The sequence goes on along the minus strand of CM059280.1, from coordinate 10,306,907 downwards.
CCTGCAGCTCTGTGAGTGACACCGCCCGCTCTCCTAGGGTTAGGAGATCCTAACCCTAACCCTAACCCTAACCCTACCCTGGGGATTCAGTCAGGTCTTGAGATGGGGTCCCTGGGCCCTGTAACTCGCAAGTTAATTAGAAATTTACATACACGCATGGTATACAAACCTGTAAATCACAATGATTCCCGTGTAACTGACACACGTTGGCGGTCACATATAAGACGCATAGAACTGCAAGTGTTTTTAACTCAAAAAAGAAGAGATAGGCAGAGATTTTGACTCAAACTTTGCTGTGGTGTTTGTTGTTGAGGGTACCTTAAAGGTAGCAGCATTCAGAAAAATGGCTCTGCAAGAGTAGTGTAACAAAGAGCCGGGATTCAGCGCAGTTAACCGGCTTTCTAACATCAATCACGAACCATGGATCTAGACGTCTATTTAACCGGCTCAGTTAAGCCCTATATTTGATTGATATATAATCAATAAACGGCACCATTTATACACCTTGCATCTCAGTCATCAGAGAAATTAAACATACCCAACTTGAGCACAACTAGTGGATCTAAGCAAGCAGAGCAAACATAGGCACTCAGCCACTCACTCACTTAGTCGGCAGAGAAATGAAACCTAACGTATCTGACTCGACTGCAAGGATCCACTTAACCAAGAATCGTCACTCGTGGTGGATCCTAAGTTTCGTTTCTCTACCCAACTCATAACCGTGGATCCCGACTAATAGCTGCTCGTGGCTCCCTGCTTTCAGTTGGCTCATGGCTTGACTACTGAATGTTTTTCACATTCTTCTATCATTTGTTGTGTGTTATTGAATTGAATCACTACCTTATTTGCTCAAATTGTTCCATTTGTTGCACATTAATGTTCTATGTATGTGTAATTTGTGTCTTGATTTATTTGTCATATTCAAAGAAAAAAGACTAATGGTCCAACTTAGTAGAGACTAATACTCCAACATAGTAGACTCTTAGTAGACTACTTTCATAGTTATTAACATTCTGCTGAATGGGCCTACTTGCTGACCTTTATACCTAAAGACATGGTAGGAGAAAATGGTTACCCCTATGCTCTTTTACGTCTTGAGTCAATATACAACAGTTGCTAACAGTTCAATCAGGCCATTATGGGTCACGTGACTCAGTGGCACAACCTGACTCATATCACTGAGTGACTCAGAATGAGCCTCCCTCCAAAGATCCGAGTTCTCCATTTCTATAATGTGAGGCTAACTGAAACCTACTGTGTAGAGCCGATCAGTTTTTTAAACCCTCTCTCTAGCTAGGACCGCATGGGCAAGTGGTACACTATCGAGATGGTAATTTCTTTACCTCTTATCAAGGACTTGTCTTATAGTCTAATACTGACAAGCACATGTTTGATTTTTTTTTCTTGTTTTGTTTAGCATGAATTCACACATTCATGAAACCGCACTTCTCTTTGTCCCATCTGATGTGCTCATACAAATTCGTCATCAATTTAAAATATATATATAAAAATATATTGATATTGTATTGAATCGTATCTGATCGTAAATCGTATTGTATCATGACCTTGTGTATCGGAATCATATGAATCACCCACCCTACTTGCCTACATGATTTTGTGACTTTTTAAAAATAAGGCTGTCCTCTCGGCTGAGTATCTTTGAGCTTAAATTCTAAATATTACCACATAACCGAGGACACTTTTTTGGCCACTAGCTCAGTTTCAGCCTGGTCAGTGGTATCCATTCCCACTGGATCTGCACACTAAGGTAGTCATGTGACCAGACGTGACATCACTGCTTACACATACAACTGATTGGTCATCTATTTAACATGGGCACAGATAACAACAAGTCAGCACACGCACATTCAGACATGCACATTATCATAATAACACACTTACTGACATAGTGATGTCAATTAGTATTGTCATGCAGTTTTAAGAATATGGTATGTCACCCCTCTGTGGCTGCTGACTACACCTTAAGGCTTCTGCAAACCAGCTTTACAATTATTGCGGCGGACATTTAAATTTTGTGGCGGACAATTTTGTGTGCCCTCAGACACCGGACCAGCGAACCTTACAGGATTTGACTAGGGTTGTTATAAAAAGCAATAGATTTTACTGAGGCGCCGACAAAAGTAGACTCGAATTGTTAAAGCAACATTGGCGGCAGAGTTTGATGTTAATGTTACCAGTACAATGTTAGAAGTAAAGTATGGCGCACTATGTGGAATCCGGTGTTCGGAGGACTTGCTGTTATACAACAATTAGGTCCGGTCGAACTATTTAGCACTTTCTGATTGGATGTAACACATTCTAAAGTTTAGTTCAAAGTACATACAAATGAACTTGTTTAATGATCTATTTCTTTTGAAATAGTTTCTGCACAACACTGTACATTTATAACCTGGAAACTGTGTGTCTGTGTGTGTCTGTGTGTGTGTCTGTCTGTCTGTCTATCTGTCTGTCTATCTGTCTGTCTGTCCGTCTGTCCGTCCGTCTGTCTGTCTCTGCAGTGCCATCCAGCAGTGGGAACTGGGAGGAGGTCCAGGCCAAGGCCAGGCATCTTCTGCTGCACACTCACGGGCTCTCCCGCTGCACCGTCCAGCTGCAGTGCTCCAGGCTCAGGCCACCAAACACATGTACTAACTGCCAGCCTCTCAGTGCCTGAATGCACACACGCGCACACACACACACACACACACACACACACACACACACACACTCACACACATGCACACATTCTTTCATACAGAGCATATGCTCACATCATATCACACTGTTGGTGCAGCTTCCCAGCCATGCAAGTTGTCTCAGACCTGCAGATCATATGATTGTCTTCGAAGCTGCTACTAAGCTGTCGACATGTAATATGCAAGGAAATGGAATCATTTTTGCATTGGAAGTGCCAAAGGATTATTGGTCTAGAGTCTGTCAATGAATGCACTTTTTTTTTAAAAACACAAAAGAACATTGCATATTCTTCCCAGGTTTTAAAAAAACTGAAACTTGCAGAGCTTTTTTGTAAAATAAAAATAAAATAAAACTTCATTTTTTGATATACGTTTAATACAAATCAACGTCAGTGGAAATACGTGTTTAGTTGTTTTAACTATGGAAATGATGGGATCACGATCAGTGAGTGGTACTTTTTTTTTAACCGAAAGAAAAAGAGAACCTCATTGTGTATTTTTTATTATTGTTTTGTGAGGTTTTGAGGTTGTCTGTTTCAAAGGCTCTTTAAAATCAAATGTAATATCCAAGAGAGTGTAATGTTAAGTTTATTGTGAGGCGCATCATGTCATTTTTGCCTCATCAAACTGACATTATGCCCTAAAGTGAGCCTACAGCTATCTCCACTCATGTTGTCTCTTATTTGTGATTTGCCTTTTTTCACTCTAAGTATATTGTTTCTCTTTCTCTCTCTCTCCCTCTCTCTCCCTCTCTCTCCCTCTCTCTCCCTCTCTCTCCCTCTCTCTCTCTCTCTCTCTCTCCCTCCCTCTCTCCCTCCCTCTCTGTCTCTCTCTATCTCTAAACCTTTATCTCTCTCTTTGAAAACATTGTTAGAGCACAGATTGCAAAGGTGCAGTGCATTATTTATCTGACAGAGCATATCATAGAAAAGTGATAATGAAAGACATGCAAGCTTGTGTTGCTGAATGACCCCTTGCATTGTTCTGTTCTGCTCTGGTCTGAGGGCTTGTGGATTCAGGTCATGTTGCTGGAAACTGAATACTTGGCATCACTATATATCATGCACATAGTCTGCTCATCTTCTCATAAAACGCAGTATTGGCGGTTTCAGCGCTGTTACTTAAGGTGCGTGTTGACTTAAGTGGTTAACACAGAAATGGTCATCAGAATGATTTTGCTGTCTTTCAGCAAACGGTGGCAGTATTAAAAGGAAATGTTGTGCGCTGTTGAGTGCACTGTTTTTTTTTTACATGTACAATATATGCTCCATGCAAATGATTTATGTAAACCACAACCAAAGCATACATTTTGAATAGCATAAACATTTTGAAAAATGCATTTCACCTCTGCCAGTAATCGACACCATGCCTTCAGACCCTTAACTGTAAATGCACAGCTCTGTGAATGAAAATGGCTTATTGTGCCAATGTGTTTCTTGTACAGTATTTTGCCAATGCCATGGCCTCACAGTAGTTTATCATTTGGATGTAACTGTAAACACACACATGACTGTCCTGCTTTTTGTGTTATGATTAAATTGTAGTAACATTTGCCACAGGTGGTAAAATTCTTTGAAAATGGCATTCATTCCTTTTTATGACAGGCTTTTGGCACACCATTTGAGACTTCTAATTTGCACATTCCTGTAACTGGAACAGACACCATTCATGTTGGCAGTGTTGCTGTTGTCTCATTCATTTGTCTTTTTGTTCTCACGTAGATGACCGGGTTGTCATTGTCATTGACTTGCCATTTACAGTGTCTCTTCAGTGGCTTTTCACTGCAAATGTGAATAACTGGGTGTTTTGTTTAAAATAAATATTTTGATTATCGTTTATTTGTTTATTTTTGTGGTATTTATATGGGAATTAATTAACAGAAATATAGTAAAGCAAATACAGTATTTAGGAGAAGTAATCTTCTGACGTTAGTTCGTTTAGACACCACTAGGTGGCAATAGTTTCGTATTTTAGATTATGTTGGCTTTCTACAGGCTGGGTTAAAACTGTTGACACACAGAGGTTAAACCAATGGTTAAAGCTTCTCGGCGCATGGACGTTTGTGTTTTATTGCTTGTGTACTGTAGTGGGTGGTACTTTGTTCAGTGACTTTGTTGCTGCCATATGCGACAACCGGTGCAAGGGGATGCGTAAGTAACTCGTATCAAAACACATTCCCAGTCAGAACACACATAACGTCGTTAAAAAATAATAACCGTTGGATACCATGACTTACAACAATGAATAATACACACAGAGAAACTCCTATTGATCAAGTTCACGAACGAATACAGATGACACAATCCGTCATGACCTGTCGGGCCTATGTCACTGTGCTTTTCGGTACATGTACCTGCTACTGTTCTCCTGGCATCAGCCTACCTGTCTGCTGCACTGCCTCTTATGACCGAACTGTGCGCGAGAATGGCACAGCGCTCTGGCATCACTGGTCGTCGAACACGTAGCAGCCAACGCGTCGAGTATATCCAGCCTTTCAAACAAGTAGGTCTATCAGTCTATGCTCCCTTTTATACCATATACTTTTGCAGTGAAAAGTTGAACACATCATTAAGTACATGCACAGCAAAAAAAGGTTAGAAAAAGCAAGTTACAGAAAAGAAAGACAAGAAGATAAAGAAACTCAAGGGAAGAAAAGATAGTCTAGATCTAAAGATGTTAACCAGGATGTTTACAAAAGAAAAAAGGAGAAAAAAAGAACAAAACGTCACAACCTGTGAGATCTCAATATATATGTCTTGGTATATATATGCTATTTGTTTTAGTAGAATCAGATGAAAAAACAAGGAAACACGTCTGGTTTTTCTATGAACACACCTCTGTTGCCAGGCAATAGGCTCTATGTGGTAGGGAAGTCATAAAAGATAACAGTGCAGATGGGTGTGTGTGCATTTATTCAACTCAAATGAGTTTTACTACACACACAAGGGTTGGACATTATGTCCTTCCGTTTTCTGGCTTGCCAGTACATCATCTAGTATTGAAGTACTTTGTCTTAAACCGGCTGTGATTCCAAGCAGAAAAGTAATGTTGGTAAAAAGGTTTCTGTCTGGTTGATGGAAACTAGTGCAGCTGTGTGATGCGAAGCCCAAGTGTGTGTCTGTCTGTAGCGCCTGACAAGTATAGACCTACTGATGTAGTCAAGTGGTTTCAGGGTCATGACCTCACCCTTTTGTGTTTCCTGGTCACATTGTGTATTGTGGGACACCATGACAGGATGTGAGAGCAACACGTCGCTCCACTCCCTCGAGTCAGTCGCACACACACAGCACAGGGCGTGAGGTAAACGTGACATCGTAACATGTCTGCTGTCTGCACTACTTCAGTTCTCCGAATGAACAGCTGACTGAGGTGTCACAGTAGGCCACACTAAAAAAGAGCAATGAAGACGATGAAAAATAACTTCATTGCCTAAACTGTCCACACTTGGACCATTTGTTTTAATATGATCCAGTGCTTGTCATGAATTACTGATTTTTATCATTATACACTTATACACAATTAGCCACTGGAATTAACATTTTGAGTGTCACAAATATGTGTTTAAAGGTTTGGTAAATAACATCAACAGTATGTGGATAAGCCTGCAGTTTATAATCATATATATGAATAATCTTTCAATAATGTATTGTGCTTAAGTGATGTAACTTTTAAAATGAGTACCTGTTGCAGAAGGAAGCATTTATCAGAACACACATTTGGCTGAATCCCAAGTAATAACGCCATCAGTCAGACTGTGAGTCATGAAGATAGCATGAATTACATTATCTTTCAGACTTTTTGTGGTTGAACTTCCTGGGTAAGGCTGTAACAAGCCAATCAGTTTTTTATGAACTATGCCTCAGTACAGTCACTGTTCTGAAATTAGCTCCTTCCTTATCTACTTTTACATCTCACCTTAAAAACCATTTTTATGCCCTGGCGTTCAATACAGCATCTGTATTTTTTGTTTTCCTCACTTTATGTTGTCCTTTCTGGTTTTCAACCAAGTATCACACTGCTTGTCCAGCACTGTTGTTTTTAAAGTGTTTTAAAATAAACGTGACTTGATTTGACTAGTTGGGTGTTACAAACAATACATTGGACATTCACAGGTAACAGATTACAAAACAAACATTTTGAAAGACTTTATTGTATATGTACACCAACAGGCTTATATTAAAACATAGAACTACGTGGACATCTCTATAAAAAAATACATAAATATGCAGAAGATACAAGGTTCAGATCTGCCTGAAGTCAGAGAGCTGCAGCTAAGGTAGGGCTGTGACCCACCAATTTAACAGAAGCATTTCCGCACACTGGTCGCCCATGAGCTATAGTCAGTGCGGAAAGGATTCCGTCAGACTGGTGAGGAGTGTGCAGATGCAAGTGGAAGTGTCTCTGCAGCAGCTGAGGATGCTGATGACGCGTTCATTTTGTCAGGTTCTTCACATACTCCAGCTCTGGCACTGGCTTCCATTGCTGGTTGATGGTTATGAACTGTGGAGGCGAAGGGGGGAAAAAAGTTACTATTATGACTGTATTGTGTCTCTTTCAAAAAAACAAACAAAAACAAACAAAAAAACAAAAACAAACCTGAGGCATGCCAGTGACAGTGCACCTGTACTTTGAGTAAAAGACAACAGCAGTGGACTAACTGGCCTAGGATGTTACACTAAATGTTTAGGGCACTACACTGAAATAAAACTGTGAGATGACCTACTGCAGCTTTTGATAAACTAGTCACATGATTATGACTCAGCAGAGAATTGACTGACAACTACGTGCCTGACATACAGTCTATGGTGCCTGGCGGTTTCCTTTTTAAACTTTCTAAAAAGAAAAAAAGAAGGAAATCCAGAATAATTCTACATGAAATACTGAAGACATTAATTTTTTCATTCTACAGTACCTTTTGTGGTTTGGATGGATCTATTCTCTCCCAAGGTTCCGGTCCGGACCGGTTAATTCTGAAGAGTTAATATAAATTAAATAGTGATCTTTTTTTGTATTTTGACCAATCCCGAGATAAACGCTGAGTGTCGATGCGGTCTATCCCAAATTAGTAAATGTATAAATTGAAACAAACTGTCCCGAAAATATGAACGTTCACACTCACATCACATCAGACTTGGTCAGCAAGAAGTAGAATGATGCACAGGTTGCACCAACTGCCGCCATACCCACGAATCCAATTAGAGGAATCAGCTAAAGATGTAGTATGCAAAATATCGCATGTCAGCTGTTAACCCAAAACATTTTGTCTGCCTATCCAATATTGTTAGCAGTACTGACTTAACTTTCACTTTACACTCTATTACGTACCTCTTTCCTCTTCCTTAATAGTTGAAAAAATGACATCTTGCCTAAATCGATAACAAAATATTTCAATAATTATCCCAGTCAATTACTTTTCAAAAAACATCGGCTAGAAATTGTATATTATACAGCATCACGTAGAAGATGGATTTAACTCATACCTCCGTCGAAATCAGCAGCTGCTTGTTCAAGGTGCGTCTGGGCGCAGCATCCTGACATAGTCGCGCTTAGTATCTCGCTGTCGCTGAGGTGATACGAGTTTCAAGGCACGTACACAAATGTCCACTATCAAAATCAATCATAAAACTCCAGTCGAACAGCAGGTTGTTACCAATGAACAAAAACGCCCCCTGATGGCTTTGAAGCATACAAAAAGTAAACAAACTATCAGCAACAAAAAACCTGCCAAATTCCGGCGGGTGTTTGATGTTAATAACTTTGTTGTTAATAACAACTAAATTTTAAACATTCGTTATTGTTGAGCATGAGGCAACTTGCTCATCAACTACTACAAGTATGCTGACACAACTGTCTCTCAAAATAAGAAGATAAATTAAAAAAGGAAAGGATAGGATAGAGATGGGTACACAGTTTGTATTTATTAAAAATAAAAAATAAAGATATATACACGTTTTGATCTCACACACACATTCACTCACTTAAATATAATATAATGGTTGTGAAAACATCTTTCACATGAAAAGATGCTGATAATTTTGTATTTGTTGTGCACTGAGTGAGGGCTTTGTGTTTTGTAGAGCTTTAATAAAGTATTTTTGCTGCACTCTGGAAGCTTCCATGCTCTGCTCATGCAGAGTCAAGAGGGCTGCCTGCATAAAGGGGACAAGATAAAGAAGCAAAATTAGGACAGCAAAGTACCGTTGTCTTTCAAACATTTGCTTTAAAATGTTTTAATGTTTTAATACATATTTGTACACATTTTAATAATTTTTTAATACATTCAACTTGCAAAACACTTTGTAGTTCATTTTTTTTAAGGCTGATGCTGCAATATGATGATGCAATTCAGTTATGGACAGCTTATGTGTTAATCTGCCCTGGGTGCTGGAGGTCCTGAGTTCTGAGTCCTGAGTTCTCATTCATAAAATTAATTACGATAGCATATAGTCGTACACCTGCAAGTGCCACTGTTCCTTACCTCTTTACATAAGTTTTCTAGATCGGCGCCGGAGAAGAGCGATGTTTGACTTGCCAGTTCTTCCAAAGACACATCTGGGTCCAAGGGCATCTTCTCTGTACAAAGCCTGAGTATGGCCAGTCGTGCCTGCCGGAGAGGCATTCTCATCCAGGTTAGTTTACTTTTGTGTGTTGTGAATAACATATAACTAGTGTCATGAATGTTTATCTATTTAATTATTAAGGTCAGCATTTTCAGTCAAGCTACATAAATGTAATCACACAGTTCAATTTATTTTTATCTGCATACTTATTGTTATTACTATTCATATTACTTAGGTGTTACAGTGTTATTGACACAATTATTGCTATTCTAATGTTAATGTTAACAGTACATTTTAATGTTTAATATAATATTAATTTCAATAGCCAATCACCTTGAATAAAAGCATGTTAAATGCCATAACAAGCTATCATAACATACTGTCTGTACCTATTTGAGCCAGAGTTGAATGATCATGTGTTTACCTCCTGGTCTGGTGGTGGCACATAAATGATTTTATCAAGCCTGCCCGGCCGCATCAGGGCGCTGTCCAAAGCCTCAGGGCAATTGGTTGCTGCGACGACCATTACATCCTTGTTGCAGACCTCATGGAACTCCATCTGAAAGATGCAAGAGACACAGTGCAAGCACTTTACTAACTACTTTACTAACATGTTATAAGGCTGTGGATTGACGGTTAACTCAACCATTAACATCAAACACAGATAGGGTGGGCCAAAAATGCTGGACACATTCTAAATGCTTATATCTTTATAAAATTTATATAGAGCGCCAAATATATTTGTTGCATAACTGACATACAGGAGTTTATGAAACGTAGGCTAAGTTATCTGGACTCCGCAAAATATTCTTCGACTACATATGCAATCTGTTTTAGGGTTTTTAATGTTGTCATTCCAAGGCCATCCACAAGAGGACTCACTAACCTGCTGTTCCTGCTGGGATCCTGGATGCTCCTCGGACTCACACAGCTTCCTCTGGGGTCCTCTCCTCTCAGCCGTCTTCAGGCCGACCCCGTCCAGCTCGTTCAGCAGCACCGAAAGCACCTGGGCTTGGACACTATGGGCAACACGAGCATCCCCTCTGGATCCAAGGATGCTGTCCACCTCATCCAGGAACACAATGGAGGGGGCACAGGCCCTTGCCTGTCGGAACAGCTGAAAAGGGAAAAAAACTGCTTTATGATTATGTTTGTGATACCTATGCAGCCTCTTATTCCAAAGTGACATGCAATACTAAAAACACCAATTTGTAATAAATTTGTAATAACTACTTCAAAACAAGTCATTTGTTCGCACCTGTATGCATCCTATCTGGGGATTCTAAGCATTACCTCAAACGCGCGGTCTAAATAAACAGAATTAGAAGATAATTCATACATATTTTATAGACTTAAATGCAACTGCATGTACAGGTGGACATCCTGACCTCAGAAAGTAAACACAGCTGATTTCACTAATAAATAGGCAAACCTGCGCCAAGGCTTTCTCAGAGTCACCAACAAAGGGTGAGAAGAGGTCAGCTCCGCTGACCGACAGAAAGGCACAGTGTGTGGAGGTGGCTGCCGCTTTCACCAGGGTGGTTTTGGCACATCCTGGTGGCCCGTAGAGAAGGAGCCCTCTGGGCCGTGACAGGCCCAGCCTTACAAATGACTCCGGGTATTTCATGGGCCATTCGATACTCTATGGGAAATAGGAAATAACATGGATTTTTAAGAATAGTAGTTGTATGGAAAAAAACATCAAGATGTTTACCCTACAACTTAAAATATATTTTATAAATAACAATGGCTAAAGAAGGAAGATTAATCACCTGTTTTAATTTGAGTTTCACATCAGCAAGTCCCCCTATCTGTTCCCAGGAAACCGGCTTGTAATCAGTAAGGCCTATGCTGCTTCTCAAACAAGAAGGTTGCACCCTTTTCAAAGCTTCATGGAAGTGCTGCATCTCAATGGCTTTCCCATCAGAGCCCTTAAACAACAAGCAAACAACAGGCAAACATAAACACAATTACTTTCAAATAGGATTTGGTAGAGTGAGTTTAAATTGCTGTGCGTGGAGCATCAGTGCTGCCGTACCTCGGAGGAGTGAAGGATGGCCCGGAGCGCGGCCTCTCTGCAGAGTGCACTTAAATCAGCGCCCACATATCCAGTGGTCACTTCAGCCAGGGCAATCAGATCAACACTGCTGGACATGGGCATCTTTTTACTAAGACACTCCAGGATTGATTTTCTTTGTGTAAGTGTTGGGACACCAATTATGACCTACAAGAACAAGTCAATTTTAGTCAGTTAGAATGTTAGTCAGTAGGCCAAAGTTACATGTGTACTTCCCACAGTGATGAGCTACCTGGTATTGCCAACATGTAATTTAAATGTTCAGTGTATTTTAACCTCTCTGTCAAATCGTCCAGGCCTCCTGAGAGCAGGATCTAACGTGTCTGGCTGATTTGTTGCTCCAATTGTGACAAAGTGGTCTCGGCTGGAGATGCCATCCATCAAGGTCAGGAGCTGGGCCACCACCCGGTTCTCTGGTGCACTAGATGACCCTGCTCTCCTCGGGCACAGGGAGTCTATTTCATCTATAAACAAGACACAGGGTCCCTCTTCGGATGCTGTTCGAGCTTGTTGAAACATGGCCCTCAGATTCTCCTCACTCTCTCCAGGCCTGGATCCAAGAATCACGGGTCCGTTGATCGTTACGAGAGTGGCACCGACGTCCTTTACCACACTCTGCACTAGCATGGTCTTTCCTACACCTGGTGGCCCGACTAACAGCACCCCTCTTGGGCACAAAACACCCAGCTTACTCAGTGTCTTCGGATAAAAGAGAGGCAAATGAATGAGCTCCTTCAGTGAGGCATAGACATCCTCCATCCCACCTAAGGACATTGTTGGGGATTCCTGAGCAACTCTTCTATGGTGCTCTGCGACAGTGATGACTCCAGCTATCTCCACACACGTCTTCTCAGTGACAAGGCCTGCCTTTGTAGAGCCTGAGTTTGCGTTTTCCACGTAAACGCAGGTCATTTCAGTCTCAAAGGAACTTAAAGCAATCACATGCTTTTCATGTACGTATACACCGCTCAGAATTTCTTTCACGGTATCATGAATTAACTGAGGGGGCATGTTTTTCTTCAACTCTGTGCTTTTCAGAATAACGTTAACTTTGACACGTTTCAGTTTTGGACAATTCAGTGGTCTAATATCTTCACACTTAAAAGGAGAGGCTTCATGTGTCACAGGGCTGAAATCAGGTGTGGCACATTTGGAGTCAAACTGAAAATATCCCTCTGCCAAGTCACGTCTTGGCCAGGCAGTACACAGACAGCTTCCTCCAGGTGTAGATATGAAGACAGGTGTGCCTATATTAAGTCTGAGGCTTGCCATTAGGGATGGACCAATGCGGCATCTCTGGGTGTTTATGTCTTGCGGGTCACAGGGTAACAACTGCAATTCCACATCCATCGTAGGCATAGTTTTTGCATCTGTAGCCAAATAGTAAGATGAATGGGCTAGAAAGAATGAATATCTAAAAAAGCAATCTGGAAACTCAGAATGGCGATGAAAAATGCTGAAACGCTGTAAAAGTGAATAACTCAGACTTTTGTCATTATCTATATGCACTCGAAATATCATGTGAAAACATATTGTAACTGCATAGATGGAGGATAACACTCAAAATACACAATTCCATAAGCAGCATAAGCGGCTTAACTCCTTGTGTATTAGAAAAGAAGAGCTTTACCCATACTGTTGATCTACCACGCAAATGTGGCGGTCCATATAGCTCTTCACAACATGTGTTAACTGCAGCAACACTGTTGGATAACCAAACGACATATATTGTTGAGTAAGCAAAAGCTTTTCCTGAGTTCAACTGTAGTTTAGACGTACGAACCGGAAATAAAAAGAGTAGTGAATAAATACGGAAATGCAAACATATATTTTAGTGTAAGATTAACATATTCGTAATCAGGCAATTGCCATCACTTAGGTGGGTTTTTTCGCTGCATTGTTTTGGTGTGATGATCGACCAACTATTTAGGGTTTGTTGTTGGTCACGTCATTGAAAGTCCTCCATCGCCATCGTGCGGAGATAATAGGGAGTGACATGTTAGGGACTTGAAAAGTTTTCAATGAGGGCATAATTATGGGAAATTATACCAGTTGTTTTAGTTTGTGCTGCTTTCATACTAAAGCCTATGAAAGATAACATCACATGCTAGAACAAGACAATATGTTCACATGCATAGGCTACCCAAACTTTTCTTTTTAAATATAGGCTACAAATGGCACGTTTTATAAGAATTACCGTACAACTAAGTTTAGCTACTCCCATGGTTTGTACTGACACTCGGCAGGGCATTCTTACCACATCCCAAGTCTCCCGCGACCGGGAGCAAATTAGCAAATTAGAACAAGTGATAGGGAGACAGACTCAGTGATGGAGAGTAGGAGTGACAGTGACAGTGTTAACATTCAATATCAAACCTCAGATTACCAAACTAGTTATCTCTGAATGATACTCCGACCATAAACATCTGGTTAAAATATTACATTTGTATAGACAGTTTGGAGACTCTCTTCTTTTTATCCTCCCTAATTTTTGGTATGTGATGTGTTAGTTTTGGTTATGCAAGATTTCCTTGAAATAATAAAATGTTTTCACGATTAGTTGCAGCCTGGTTTATGGAATTAACACTTTTATGCAAGTAATACAACACAAACAAAATTTGCCATTTGTGGAATGAATTGCCATTTAAATAAATGTGCAAAAATACCATGGCAATATGAACTTATCAATGTAATATTTAAGGATTGCATTGCCAATTTGTATATTAAATTGCTGATTGCAAAGTATTTTCTTCAAATTACATTACAGGATTACTTTATTAGACCCTTAACAGGAACTTTACCTTCGATACCTTTACCTTTACCTAAGGAACACATTGCTGAGAGGGGATCTCGCCCGGGGAGTAAAACACTTTAGAAACACCACTGATGGTGCACCTCAGGATCTACGGGTGTTTTAAACCTTTAGTCAGTATAGTTGTGGTTTGACACAAGATGACACTAAAATGCATTGCTTATCTTTTTATTTAACCAATTTAACATAATCGTCATTGTGCTCAGACTCAATAACCGTGCTCTGAGAAAGCAGATGGTGTAGCAAAAGACGTGGTGGAAATTCAAAAGGAGCAGAGCAGAGGTGTACATTCACTGGATAGTTCCCTGGCTTCCGGGACCCCTGATTGGTCCTTGCCTTCTTTGCTGTGCTGTTTCTGGTGCTGGTCGTCGTGGTACCTGATGCTGCTAAACAAAATACAGTCCATCATAGAAAGACATGTCAGTCTACTTAAAATTATCTATACATCAACCCAGGTAATCATGTGACACTTAAGATCCAGGTTGTGTCCAACGTCAACTGGAAGGTACATACAATAATAATGTGCCTCAGAATTTGATGAAAAATGTTTGAAGCCATCAGACAAGGGAAGAAGAAGGAGGTGTCTTTACGTAGGTGCTTTGTATATTAAACACAACTACAAGCACTTTCATAATACCTGCTGGGATAACCCACAGATAAAGGGCTGTGTTCTCTCTCCTGTTCCCTCGCCCCCTCATGGGCCCGCTCTCTCGGCTGTTCTCTTTCTCTTTCTGTTTCCTGCTGCTGCTCCTTTTTGGCCCAAGGGTAATGCTCCATACTGGGAATTGAAGCAACTTTTTCAGGCATTGGAGGTCGACAGGCAGCTGAAAACAAATAAAGACAAAGACATTAGTCCTTAGTCCTCCATTATGGCATACTTTTCATTTGCTAGCATCATTCCATTAATGAAAAAAAAAAAAGTTTTGAGGCTTCCTATGTAGCTCTAAATTAATTCCACTTAAGAGTCGTGTAGTAGGAAAACATATAAACCAGCAAGGGTTAATGATCCCATTTTTAGTTGCTTTATGAAAACCTTAAAGAAGAAAGTGCAAATCAGATCCACTCCGTAGTGTTACTTACCTACAGGGAACGCGTATGGTGGCACTGATCGACCATCGTAACCTTCAGGATGCCCACTGCTGTAAGACACAACCAGACTGACCTCAAGCCTTGCATCAACCAAAAACATCTTCACATCCCATCTTTTAAACAGTCAGTTGAGTAAGTTGTGATTTAAGGCAGTCATATTAAACTGGGGAAAACATATCCTCACTCCAAACCTATCATTTGTCAGCTCATTAGAGCCATCCACCTAGACAGCAATCAACATCCTGTTTAACCCCACTGTGATATCAGCCTCAGTCTCTTTTCACCGTGCATTACCAAGCTCATGGCTTCTGGCTCTGCTATTAAAAAGTGTGGAATCAAGGAAAGAGTGTAGTACCATCTGGGGGACTTTTCTTTGTTTCTGTGCCTTCTCTCTCTCCGTCTCTCCTCTTTCTTCTGGCCGGATCGCTCATGGTGTTGCTCGTAGCCTTGCTCAGTGTGATCTCGGTACTCAAATCGTTCCTCATCACTACACAAAAGCAACCTCTTATTATTTCAAGCACACATTCCGTTCGGTCATAGTCTACTATACACCATATTACCTCAACAGGCGTTTGGTGTCAGTGCTTTGTATATTATACATAACTGAGGGCTTTGGTGCTAGTGGTTTGTATATTATACATACAGTGCCCAGCATAAATGAGTACACCCTCTTTGAAAAGTGACATTTTATACAATAGGTCATTGAAAACAAATGATATCTCCAAAATGTGCACAGGCTAAGTTTAATACACCATCTGTTGAACTTTTGACTTAAAACAGAGGTTAATAATATGCTGGGCACTGTAACTGAAGGCACTTCCATAATACCTGTTATAACCGATGGCTGAAGGGGTGTGTTCTAGCTCCTGTTCCCTCTGCCCCTCATGGGCCCGCTCTCTCGGCCGTTCATGCACTCTCTCTCTTTCTTTCTCCCGCTCCTTCACACACCAGGGGTAACAGTCGCACTGTGTGGAGCAGTCCACCATGGTGGCCCAGCAGGCAACTGCTCCGGGCATGGGAGATGGATAGCCACCTTAAAGGACCCAGACACAATTGTTGACAGAGACAAGACAGACACACATTTAAAAAAAAAAAAAAAAGCTTTGCCATGAACAGCCAAAGCAATCATGCATTTCCTTACAATTAAAACTTCACAGAATTTCATCTGATGTTATTTATTTGTTATTCAATATTGGACTAATCTTTTCTAAGAATTACAAATAACAATTTGGATTCATCTTGCCAAATACCTTGGCTACGCTCACTGAAAGCCATTTCACTGTAGACATAAAAGCCCTAATAATTATGCTTTTAAACAAAAGTCTGACTGTCCATTCACAAAAACACCACAGACAGCATGTCTGCAGGTGTTCCACTTCAAGAATCCCATTTTCGCTTGCTTTATGCTAAACCTTCACAATGAAGAAAGGAAGCAAATCAGTTTCACTCTGCAGTCGTACTTACCTCCAGGGAACATGTACGGTGATACTGGTCGACCATCATAACCTTCAGGATGCTCACAGCTGTAAGACACAAACCAGTCTGACTTGAAGTCTTGCCTCAACCAAAAACATCTACATATCCATCTTTTAAACAGTCACATTAAGCTGAGGGATAAATTGTCTCCCTCCAAACCGATACTCATTTGTCAGCTTATCCACCAGAACAGCAATCAATATTTTCTCTAAACTAAATCAGCACATCCCAGCAAGCAGTATGTTGTGAACAGTCTTACGTGAAAACTTGCTCTGAACATAAACTGATTGGCAGAAACTTTACTGTAGATGTATTTTTGTGCCAGTAATGATCTTAGGATACAACTTGTGTGTTCATTTCTGAACACTTTCATTTACATATAACAGATTAATTTCTGAACACATTCACTTACATATAGTAGGAGCATTTCTGAACACTTTCACTTACATATAGTAGGACACGTCCTGATTGGCAGGGCCTGTCCATAGGGGAGGGGATACCCTATGGGCACATGAGCAGAGGGGAGATGAGAGTTACTACTGCCCCTCTTAAACACAACAGCACCACAGTCACAGAGGGAGAATGCTCACATCTTGGGTACATAGTTTAGTGACAAACGTACAGTAGGGAAGTTAACCAAGACTTTGTAATAAAAGTCCACAAAAGAGGAAGTGAACTGCTTTATTATTGCAGAAAAAACAGACAGGGCTCTATTAAATGGTTTACCCTCTAACTTTGACTTAACTTACCTACTAAACAATGTACCCCAGAAAAGACCAACCATTGAGGGTCTACTATTACGGCACTGTGAATACTTTGACATTTTGACCACGCTGAAATATTGGCTATATACATGGGGTTAGACAGTTGTTCTTTTGTTCAAAGAGTGCTTTATACCTGGTGGTGTTTATTCCAGATTTGTAAATGTTTGTTGATTTGCTGAAATCTGACTTGGCTGAGTGGGGAGTAAGGTTCGCCACATCCTTTTCAGTAGTTCCTGTCCACTGCTGAAAGCAAAAAGCAACACATAAGTAAAATGTTCAGACACTTCAGTGTTGACACTTCATGTAGATCACGGAGGAGTCAAAAAGTGTTAAAATCAAAATAATTCAAAATTAAACACATAGTTCACCCCATGATTAATTATCAAAAATTCAATGTGTGTTGTGACATTTTTGTCCTAGGAAATCAAGAGGCACCACTGCAAGTATAGGTCAGGTCAGGGGTCAGGGGTCATTGTCAATACAGCTTCTGCACTAGTCTGGTGTGTTTTGTCAAGACAAATGTCCAAAACTGACTATGATTTTCCTGGCAATGAGATTTGCTGGTATCTTCAAAAAGTGTCTCCGGAGTCTCAGCTGTTTCTCATTGTAGGCCTTCCATGTCTCTTCATTGAACCCATAGTTAAAGTGGTCAGAGAGGTCAGCTCCTAGTTAGGAAAAAACAGTAACTATTATATTTTAAATTATACATACAAAAATAATACATTATTAAATACATTATGTCTACCACCTACTGTTTCGATAAACCACTGAAATGATTTTGGAAGCATTATTTTATGGTTGAAAAAAACTTAGTGTTGCTTTACAAATTATAGCCAGAACAACTGGTATGATGTGAATAAGGCAAAATAAAATATGGAAATGATAGTTAATGTGTTTTTTAGTGCATGAAATGATCAAGCAGTTATTGTTCAACCCTGGTGATGGTGAGGAGGTGATGGGGCCCCAAAACAAATTCTGCTTCAGGTCCCATAAAGGCCCTGAGCATGACAACGCAGATGGCTCAGCAGTGAACTCTAATAGGTTCCCTATGGTGCATTATAAAGCAAATACAATCACCAACTGAACAGACTTACAGTAGATAGTGGCAAATAACAGTACAACAATCACCAACTGAACATCAGACTCAGATGGCGGTGTGTAACAATACAACACACACTCACCTGGATTTCTCCAGGGTATGTCCTTGTCATCCTCCAGGGAGTTCATGCTGAACTCTAACTCTGGAATGCCATACACACTGAGAGACCCATCGAACTCCACACACTTCAGGTTGCAAGAAACTACAGGTTTGACATGTGTTTCATTAATAAATCATATTGCATGACATAAAATGTAGTCTTTTCCCTTTTTAAGCTATGGAAGCAACAAGGTTGGTATGGTCAGTTACAATTGTTTTAATCAGCAAGTGATCTCAAGATAAAATGAACTGAAGGTGGATACCTCTCCCATGAATTCTGCGACTGAACGAATTCATGTTGCAGTGAGCTGATGCTGATGTGGCTGCATGTGGCTGGGTCCTACAAATAAAATTATTCTTAGACACACGCTAATTATTAGTGGAGCAATGTCAAATAGACTTATTATATCCAAAAAATATCATGGGGCACTTACATTTCCTGTTCTGCTGGGCTCTTGATGTTCCTAATTGTAACTTGCAAGTTATCATCTTCACTGTCACTCTCACTGTACTTCTCATCAGAAAGGGTTTCCTGGGTGAATCATTAAAAGTTAACTTGTGACTGTAAAAACAGCAAGTAGCAGTCAACATAAAGACCAGGGCTCAGGTCCTAGGGAGCACACATACTCTGATGAAAATGTACAGTACAGCAATTTTAATTAAAACAAATTTCTTCTTACAGAATATTACATCATGAAATGCAACACAGGGATTCAACTGAAAATTTGCATGACAAAAAGGACGTGACCTAGCTTCTGTAGCCTCCAAGGAATCAGAGAGAAAATAATTTAACCCCCACAAGCCAGCTGTTGTAATATTACATAACATATTTAATTCTACAGAATAAACCTTTCAGTTTTCTTTATTTGGAATTTGGCTGCTTCGCTACTTGGACCCTCAAGAAGTTTCCCAACATTACAATGCAATGCACATTGAACAAAAATAAACATGCAGGTAGAAATCTTTCCCTGAGTCTTGATCTACAGAGAGTGTTACCTTACTGTCCACTCCATGTCCAGTGGTCTTCTGCGTGACAGGGGCAGGTGGAGGAGCACTGACAGACAAGATGCACAAGCCTGTTAATCTAATGTCTTTCATCCGGAACATTCACAAAAATAAACAAACAAGCACAACTGATCAAAAAGACCCACCTTACAGCTGCTACTAGTTTGGCTTCTCCCTCTTCACTGTTATGTTTTTTACCTTCATCTACACACAGCAGAACAAATGTATTAATGCAACTCTGGTAAATGTTTAAAGCTCCCATCACATGCCTCTTTTTGTAAAATTTGACACAGTTTACTAATGTTCCAGTATAGAATCTGTGACACAATTTGGTCAAATGAATTTTGCGATTCTATCAGACACCTTGGAAGAAAATCATTCTGCTTTTTGCAGCACATTAACATACGTTATCCATTTTGCCATAATGGTCTATAACGACCATTTCAGCTTGCCAAAAGGATCTTGAGATGAAAATGAACTGAAAGTGGTTACCCGTCCCAGGAAATCTTCCACCCAAAGATTTTATGTTGCAGTCAACTGGTCTGGCAGCATTAGCCCTACAAGACAGAACATCATACTAAGATATACCCTACTTATGCAAAGTCTAGCAATATTAGGTTTTTAACATGCAAACAATATTATGGGATATTTACCTGTTCTTCGGAGCTGGCATCGTTATGTAACCAATGGTCACCTGCACCTCATCATCACTCTCACTGTCCTCGTCATCAGCAAGTGTTTCCTGGGTCAAACATTAAAGGTTATGAAAGAAAAAAAAATCATGCAGTACAAATAATAGAGCAAATAGGCATCAAAATAAAGAAAGCTCAGGTCCTCAAGTCCACACATTCTAATAAAATTGCACACACAGTTACTTAAAAATGTATAAATGTCAGCCAAGTTAATCAGTGGTTATTTAGAAAAAATGCCTCAAAGAAATAATAATATGCTCCAACTTTTACAATACAATGCATATTTTCTATTCTCCCATACACTTAAGTCAAAAAACACGCGCTTGTATACCTGCGCACATTCTACCGCTGACTGTCATTTTCAAGCAATCTTTCAGAGTCTTGATCTACAGAGAGTGTTACCTTACTGTCCACTCCATGTCCACTGGTCTTCTGCGTGACAGGGGCAGGTGGAGGAGCACTGACAGACAAGATGCACAAGCCTGTTAATCTAATGTCTTTCATCCGGAACACTCACAAAAATAAACAAACATAACTGATAAAAAAGACCCACCTTACAGCCACTGTCAGTTTGACTTCTTGCTGCTCACCTTCATCTACACACAGCAGAATAAATGTATTAATGCAACACTGGTAAATGAGCGCTCATCACAGGCCTCTTTTTGTAGAATTTGGCACAGTTCATTGGAGGAATGAGACAATTTGATTAAATACCCCAAATAATAATACAAAATTACAGCTCTATTTCAACACTATCCCACAGACATGGTCTGCATTCCTATCTGTGTCTAAATACTCACACTGACAATCCCTCTTTTGTCCCCCTGATCATATTGCTTCTGTATTTCTGTGGTACAGGCCTACTCAGTACACTACAAGCACACATCAACTGACTGCAAAGCTACATGTCGTCGCTGTCGGGCGGAAACCTCGTATGTCCAAAACGGCTACTTTTCAGGGACACACCAAAAACCTTATATTTTTCTAAATAAATAAATGTAATGTCAAAATTGGCACAACGACTCAAAATATGACCATGTAATCATGTGTTATGCTATTTAGTGACAATTTCCCTGAACCCGTAGTTGAATGGACTTACGAGATTTCTGACCGGCAAAAAATCTCAGAAATGGAGATACGAGGTTTCCGCCCGACAGCGACGATGTGCTTTAAGGATCGTTAGAGACTAGAAGAGCTCACTTGGTGGTGCGATGAGTGGGGGGGTGGTCATGGACAGCGGAGGCAGGAATGGGGTGGGTGGGATGTAGGGTGGCAGGGGTCCTGGAAACTTGCCTGGTGTAGGCTCAGAGTCAGATGGGTGCTCTGGGATGACCTGTAGAAGAACAGAACATCATTCTGGTACACCATACCAAAACAATGAAGGGAAGAGCCAACAAAGCTGTTTCATTCAAATGTGATTTTGTAACCAAAATCAATTTGTTTGACCGCTATAATGCCCCATAACAAAATCATGTCGTATATCTGTGGTATTCTAAAGTGATCGATTAACGATCGATAAAAATTCCGCTGTTAAAGTTCATCTGGTCCAAGCTAGCTTATTTAGGGTAATCTATTGGGTACATTTGAAGACATACTAGATGGAGTAGATTTCTCAATTATGGTTGCACACACAAGCTCCACCATGCAGCACTGCATTCAAGGATACAAGGATGGTTTATCATCCCATGCATAGACATACTGGGTAGAGTAGGACATGCAGTAAAATAGGTGATTGTCTAAAACCGTGCATGTGGAGGGGGGAGTAAAGTGCATAGAATGTAGTTTGGGGATGACTACCTGATGAAGGGCAGAGGTAGCATGGTTGATGTCTGTGCTGAAACAGCTGAGAAAATGATGGGTACAGTACACCATTGTAAAGGGTATTTGTGTCCGCATTTGCTGCATACCTGAATATGGTTCCCATCCTGACAACTGCAGTGCTGCCTCTCCACCTGACTTATACTTGCAGTGGTGCCTCTTGATCTCCTAGGACAAAAATGTCACAACACACATGCACACCGCTTAAGATTTTCAAATAATCCACCTACCCAGGACATCAGCAGAAAACACACTCCAAACTATTAGTCAGCAAACACACACAGAAGGAATAATGCCATCTCTGTACTCATTTGGATTTGCGCACAGTAGCACATGCTAATTCTTCTTCTTCTTCACATGCGCTTTATACCTGGTTGTCTTTATTCCAGATTTGTGAATGCTTGGTGAAGTAATGAAATCTGACTTGGCTGCGTGAGGAGTGAGGTTGACCACATCTTTCTCAGTATTTCCTTTCCGTCCCTGCTTAATCTGGAAACAAGTAACGTTAGCGCAAATGGAATAGACATTTCAGTGTTCACACTACAGGCAGATGTCTATGTAATTCCAAACAAAACCTTTTTTAATAAATGCATTTCTATGGAAGGCCGACAGGAAAGTATCCATTCTGTCCACAGCACAGCCACTTTTATACTGTATGAAAGGATTTAAAAATGACCAGGAGTTAATGCTTGGCCGTTAATTCTCTCCAATACTAACAACAATGCCAATGACCACTGTTACAAGGGTGGGAAAGCAATTCCATTAATATGTTTACTAGAGGTTAAACTTGAGCACTAGTGTTAACTGGTTATTTTTCTAAAATCAAATGTTGGAATTCGAGGACATGAAGTATCAAAAAAGGACAAATCAAATACTCATGACGTATTTCAAGGTTCTCAATGCTGGCAGGTTATTAGTGTCTTCTGCAGGTAAACTTCATCAGCAGTGACGTGACGTGACCACAGGGTATATCATATTTCAGGTAAATTTACGGAAGATGACAGGTGCACATTTGGTCAACATTTGTTTTGGAAAATTACAAGTGCTTCCTTTTTATATTTGTAAACCAACTGTTCTGGTGTTCAATACATTTTGTGAATATTTTTGGACATCGAGACCATGCCCTGCAGCATCTCTTTTGTTTCTTCTGTCTTTCTGCAGTCTGCCAACATCCCTAAATACACCCCATATCTAGGGATAAATATGGGGTGTCCACTCTTGTCCTTCACAGACCTACCTGGATTTTGCTGGTATTTGAGGACATGTTCATAACGTTCAACCCCAACGGACGTCTCCTCTGTTCATCACAATAGACTTTCCACGTATCCTCATTAAAACCATAGTTAAAGTAGTCAGAGACGTCAGCACCTAGGTACGAAAAAAGCAATTATTTTAAAAGGAGCTGTATATAGTGTTTGGGTTGTTTATTTCCGTTACTGGCATCTTTACTGATCCTGAAAAGCTAAAATCTGCACCACTACTGCATGCATGCATGCATCTATCCATCTAAAAGCAAATAAGTACACCAACTGCACAAGCATGGTTGGAAATCCCAGTGTACAAGATCACAGCATCTGTTCAAGATCAAGACAGCTGTTGCATGTATTACATAACACCTCTCACCTGCTTTTCTCCATGGTTTCTCCTCAAAGGACTCCATGTTGACTTGCAGCACGGGGACACCATTAACACTGCCAGGGGCCTCCAAGTCCACACCCTTCAGCTTGGCTGTGACTACAGAAATGTCAGAGCGAAGTTTTAAGCAACTGGGCTTCTTTTTTAATAGCTTGAAGACGTTTCACCCATCATCCAAAAGGCTTCTTCAGTTCTAAATTGAACTGAAGAAGTCTTTTGGATTAGTCCTAAAAGTACTAAAAAAAGTCCAGTTGCTTACAACTTAGCTCTTTTGACTGACACAACCTTAATGAATGAGAATCTTCACAGACTACAGAAATGTTTTACACATTGTCTGTTCATGATTCATACTGCTGAGAATAGAACTTTACTGACCAGCTGGTTATTGCTTTTGTCTGAAAATGATCTCAAGACTGAAATAAGCACTAAACTGAAAGTGCATACCTGGCTCATAGTTTCTGTGACATGAAAATTCCTTGTTGAGGTTAACTGGTGCAGCTCCAAAAGTCCTTGAGGATAAAGTCAAGTTAGGTCAAGTTTATTTGTACACAAAGGCAGTTCAATGTGCTTAACAAAAATAAAAGCAAAGAACATAAAAGAATAAAGATAAAACCAAGATACACCATGACTGTGCAAGGTCTAGCAACACTTTATAACTGTAGGACTTGCATCTCATGGGAGACTTACATGTGCTGTAGAGCTGGGGCCTGAAAGTGACCAGTGAGACAATCAAGATCAACATAAATATCAGGATGATGAAAATGCACATCGCCACAATAAAGTAACTCATTTTCTAAACTAGAAATATCAGCTAAAGGCATCACTGTTTTGTAAGACAGTATTCCATGATTAACTAAAATAGCAACTACACCACTGCTGCAACTGCAACTACACTGCATTTGAAATAAAAAAAAATAAAAAAAACCTCAAAGACTTCTACAATACAGAATTATTAAACAAATAGAAAAAGATCATGCAGGTAGAAATATTTCCCTGAAGTCTTCATCTATAGAGAGTGTTACCTTACTGTCCACTCCATGTCCAGTGGTCTTCTGCGTGACAGGGGCAGGTGGAGGAGCACTGACAGACAAGATGCACAAGCCTGTTAATCTGTTTTCCATCCAGAACATTGACAAAAAACAGATAAAAAGACCCTGTTCACCTACCTTACAGTTTCTGTTAGTTTGGCTACTTCCTCCTCACCGTCTTGTTTTTCTTCACTTTCATCTACACACAACAGAAGTTAAAAGGTGTATTCATTCATTAGCAGTTATCTTTTGGTTTGTCAAATGTTTGCGTAACGGCTGCAATGTTGTTAAAATCAAAAATCATGAAGCCAGCATGTGCAGCTCTTCATCACCGATGGCCACCACATCACCAACAGCTGTTACACTTCCTTTCAAGTTAATGAACTCAGACCATAGGCCTACATACAAAACGTTTTTTTTTTTTATCTTGGGTTGTATGCCTGATGTGTGCTTTAGGTGATATGTGGACTAGAACAAAATTAAACGCGTTTGCGCTGGTAAACACAGGTTTAGGTTGTGCAATCTCATGGTTCCATGATGGCACCGTTTCTACTTGCGCATATCATTTAAACTTTTTGGTGCTTTTCCGTGCTTGATGAAACTCTTCTAATAATTTTCAATAGGTACATAGGTTCACGGTTATCCTTTTGGCCAAAGTATAAAAAGCGCAAGCAAAATATAAATGCAATAGCTGCGTGATGGCAAGTGGGGATAAAGTTGGCTTAACAAAACACTACTAGAACTGAAACTGTTTTAGTGTGCAAATGGTGACCTATTCCATCTTGTGAACAATGACATCCAGTTGTATGAATAAAATCCACTGAATTTCACTGAATGCAAAGGCTATACCTTATATTAAGTTAATGCCACACAAAACACAACGTGGCACCTTGAACACTTATCTGACAATATTCATATTTAACTACACTCTCCAAAGACATGTTTAAAGGTATAACGACCATAGGCCTTTGGAGAAACCACTTGGTGCACCTACACTTGCTATAGTTAAGCCAGCAGCATCCTAAAAGATGACCATATTTAGCACATGCTGGCATATCACGCTGCAATAACATGTAGAGAAACATATTCACTTTAAGATTAGAACATTCTCAACTAAGATGCGGATACATGTACCCCAACATAATCGACGCTGGCGTAAAAATACAGACCTCCATAGAGCCATTCTAAATTCTCGTCACCCTCGCTGGTCTCAGTCGGCGTGGCTGTATCAACCTCCTCCATAGGCATTTTGAATGAGCCAAATCTCCTCTGCAAACTTAGAATAGGTAGCTCGCCAATAACATCAACATGTATCAAGGCATGAGCTCAGAGCCTCTCAAGCTAACACTTAATCCAAATGTTCCGTGATAGGCCTCTTATTCCGCTGGTCTACAGAGTGGAGATTTGGAGTTCAAGTAAAAAAAACAAGAACTTCCGGCTGTGGATCCACTATTTACTTCTTCAGCAGGGAAGTTTTACCCAAAGCCCCATGCAGGTGAGAAAACATAGGCTACTACTTTTTCAATGAAAACATTACGCTATTTTTAAACATTATAACTTTAACGTGTTAACACTTTTCGACAAAGGACAAACCATGGGCCTATCCCTGAAATTTCTATATTAGGTCTTTATCAGCATTGTCCATTGACGTTCTCATTTGGTGACTAATTGAAAACCAATTAACTATTTGAATTAATGGATTTCTGTTTGTTTTTAAGCCCAAAACAAAGCTGTGAATAATTAGAAAAATAAGTGGGAAGTGTCTGGACTATTTTCTACGACATCTAGCTAAGAATAGACCGGACAAGCAGATCAGCCACACCCAAAAAATGATGTACACATTTCCACTGTCTGCAGTTTGCTTTTGAGAGAGCCCACACAGCATCCACAGAAAAAATACTGCTCTTGACTGCACTTTTTCACCAGCAGATGGCAGTAGACATAAAACACTAAGCTATCAGCTGATGAAAGGACTGCAGTGGCAAAGGGTCATTTGTGTGTGTTGCTACCACCATTATGAAGAAAAATACTGGATGCTTTCTTTTATGTTTTGCTGTGCTTCACAACTATATATAATTACATACATTTTAATAAATCATGAATTTTAAGTGGACACGGTGATAGTCCATTTTGGCCTTTTATATTTTTAAAATAGGAGTAAATATTTACAGAAAAGCTATAAATAGCTATAAACATATTTCAGTCCTATCCCATGGAACGCATTTCAAAAGCTAACTGAGGTTCCAGCATTCCCCTGAGGACTCATATAAAAGTTTAAATGAATTTATCCATTTTTCTCTCTTAAGTAGTGTTTAAACTCTAGAACTGAAAGAACTGGACTTCAGCTTCTTTTCCTCCATAGCTTGAGGCATATGGCTCTATTTCGCTTGGATTTTCTTGAGCCTTTTTAATGCAAAGCATGCTGTCAATTTCATTTCAGTCTTTTTGCAAATCATTCCACATGTTTTATTCTGTGATGCTGCCATGGCACATTGAAACATCAAACTGCTTTGATGTTGTTTACAGCATCATATTCATGTGCTGGCAATAACTTACCACAACAACCACACATATAGATAATAGGTATGTGTCTTTTATTTTGAAACCCATTTTGTGTCAATTTTGGTAAGAAAATAAAACTCTTGAAAAAAATTAGTACATAGTTCTTAAAATTGCTGTTGGTCCATGGCAAGCTCCAAAGGCCCTCTTGTTATTTTACTTTCAATTATATTGCACTTTTATCTCATAGTGTTAAACGTATTGCATTCTCGTTTCACACAGTCATCACACACAAGCATGCAAGTTTTGTGACTTTGAGGAAAGTGAAGTTCACTGCACATACATTCATGTTTTCATGCTCAGTAGAGTGTCAATCCAGAAGTCACTGCCAGAGGAATGAGGTAAATTTATGAAATACAAGGCATTGTCCAAATGTTGAGATATAGTAGCAACCCACAAATTGGTACAATGTATGACATTTTTACACAAATTGGGGCTACGTTAGTGTGGTAATGTGTCAGAAATACATAAATAAAATGGCTTTATCTACAGAAACACATGCTCTGGATAGTTACTTTTCATATGGTTTTTCGCTTTGGGTAATTGATGTCATGTAATCCAAGGAATGCTGTATGTTGGTTTGTTGTATGTAGGTATGTTGTCATGCCTTAGTCACCAGAACAACCAAATGAAAAGTAACAATCAAGAGACACCAAACTGTCTTCTATACGAGTCCAAACTGGGCCAGGTCACTCAGCTCCGCATCTCCAAAAGCCTCCCAGGGGCAGATAATGGCCGAGTCTGAGAGGGAAAAGGGAAAGAGACAGAAGAGAAAAGGCATGAGCACATTCTGCATGCTTGATCTGACGGTAGGTGTAACTTCCACTCACTCAAAAATCGATACTTTCTCAGCAATGCATGCTCACCTCCAAGGCCTTCCATTCCAGGGACATCGTTGTCAAATCTGTGAAAAACAACAAATACGTTAGTATTGCATAATAGGGTACATACAGGAGACATACTATATACACATGTTATATATGTTCAAGGCTTCACTGATGGGTGCGGTTGTCAGTCTCACCCCTTCTGTCCAGGCTTGGGGGCCTTGCTCTTGAACTGCCTGCCCTCCTTCTGCTTGAACTTGGGGGGAGCTGGCCTGGAGGCTCCCTCGGCTAATCCTGCATTCATTTCTGTGAGGATTGAAAATAAAAGTGAAATTGTACAGTTAGTTTGGGCAACGACATGTGTGTCTAATTAGAATTACTGACTATAGACAGAAGCTGCCATATGTGACTGAAAAGTGTTAAAGCAAGCTGTCAGTATGCACAATGTTTCTGTAGCACAATGCTTGGGGAGGGAAGGATGAGGGCTTTGGAAAATGCTATGCTTTTTGAGCAAAGGTATGACCAAACCAAAATCTATTATTTCCCCTCATCATTCCCTACCAGGCACGTGCAGTAGGGTAGTCGTGATAAGCCGGGAGATAGCCCCACAGTGCTAACTGCTCACTCAGTGGCACTGTAGCCAATTGATCTAATGATCAAATACAAATTAAATGCCAACAAGGGATAATGGTAAAGGCTATATTCTGAGAACTATTTATCTGAAACAGCTTATGCTAACTGTAACATAATTTTTACTTCAGATATAACACTACTCAATGACAATGTTGTTTGATTCTGCTTACCGAGAGGTACAGCCCACTGCACGTGCCTACTCGCCATACATTGACTAGGAAGCAAGAGAAATACCTTAGCATGCAGCATAGGCACTGCTCATATTTAGTTACATAAGAGTGACTAGCATAACTTGACCTTGATCTTTTTCAACCCAGTAATTAGGTGAGGTGATTATCCATTTAAATTCAGTTTTAATTTTAACATTAAAATCTCCAGCCAAGTGCCGTAGGCTTTAAAACACAGGCCTGACATATCTCCAGTAGGCTTTAAATCCAGCCCAGTCAAATTGAATAATACAGTTTTGATATCATACATGTTGTCCTCTGGGAAATCACTCTCTTTTTGTAGTAATATGATACACATTACAATAAACATTGTTACTGCAAGTTTGATGAAAGCACCAATAAGCAGCCTTAACTGCTGTAAATTTAGCTTCATATCAGGTTACTTATATCTTTTTCAGATAAATAATAAACCATGTGTGAAAAAACAGGCATTAAAAAAATCTGTGTCTTTACCCACTAAAATTGCATTATGTTCTTTTGTCCAGTTAGCTATAGGGCCTAAGTGACCATGTTTGTTCAACTCTTCCACTGTTTTACATTTTATATTTTCTAGATTCTATTAAAGTTCCTCCCTAAAAACATTTTTTATAAAAGGCGTAAAAGTCACTCAATAGAAAAAATGAATAACTGTCGTTCAAGACTGTTTGCATCTCACCTCCTGCACAGCACAATGTTAAAAGACTGATAAGTTTAACCAAGTTTCTTACCTGCTTGGTTTGCTTGGTTGGTTTGCTCTTGAGGCAAAGTTGGTCCTCTCCTTTAGTCGCAAGTGTCTTGCTGTGTCTCCCTCGGCATTCCCTCCTTATATATCCTAAAGGTTATAATCCCAGTCATAAGATAACGTCTTAGGGATGCGTAAACATGTGGGCTGGGATTTTAGCATCACAAGACATGGGTGTGTTTTTCCACCACTGATTGGCTATACAGTATGTATTTTTGTAATGAGTAAGTGGGCGTCTTTGGTATTTAGGCCAGTGGGTTGAGCTAAACCTAAAGGTAGGGTCATCTGTCCTTTGTGTACATGTCAGAGAGAGTGTATGTTTCAGGTTATGTAAGCCAAACACCAGACTATTAGTGGTAAAGGAAACTTTCCTATAATAGACTGTGTTATTTCTGTGGTTGGTTACACTTGTTGGGACATGGTGACATGCTCTAACCTCAGGTCTCATCTGTTCATGTGCCATCAGTGTTATTGCATCAGTTATGTTGACAAAACAAAACAGCATACTGGCACAGTGTGTAGCTTGGAGTGAAATCAACCAACTGTTGTATTTACAGTAGATGTGTTTGCTAAAATAGATGTCTTTATTGGTGGTGTTTTTACATAACAGATTTAACGAATTTGACATTAGTCCCATTTCAGGAATTATTAGTGCACAACACATTTGAATGAAGTTTGAATTTACTGAATTTGTTTCAAATTACACAAAGAGTGAATTCTTTCACAACACTGCTTGGGTTAATTTGGGTTGGACTGGTTTAAATTATAGTTGCTCACATAAAACTGTGCCTCTACAAAACATTATCACAACAGAAAATAAAAAAACAAACAGATAAGACGAAAAGAAATGTTTGTATCCCTTTCCCCTTTTCTTCTGGCTCAATGTGCGATGAGGTTACACATTAAATTTTGGCTGTGTGTAAAAGTTACTGCATGGCAACATGATGATACAATATGGCAGAAACGGAGGTCTTGTTAGAGCTAAACAATATGAGACTGCAGAGACAAACAGCTGCCCAGGTCAGGTCATTGGGGGCTGCTGTCCAAACGGATATTTATCCCTCTGCAAACTATCAGACATGGTCTGATTCCCAACAGAAAGCTCTGGAATAGACCCATCTCAAGTCCACATCTAGAAAAATGGCAGGACTTAAGAGCAGAAAACAGCCACTGGATAGCAGCCCACAAATAACATGGCTTAGGAACTACTGTGAAATGCTCCCAAACTAGGCCAATATGTCTTCTATACGAGTCCAAACTGGGCCAGTTCACTCAGGTCCGCGTCTCCAAACGCGTCCCAGGGGCAGATAATGGCCGAGTCTGAGAGGGAAAGGGAGAGAGAGAATAGAAAACGGATGAGCACATTCTGCGTTGTTGATCTAGCATTTTGCGAAACTCCCACTCACCAAAACTGATACTTTATCATAAAAAGCACTGTCTGCACTCTGTGCCAAGATAGTTTTTTTTTTTAGAAATACAAGGACTGTTTTTTATTATGTATCTATGTCTGTAGGTTCTCAGGTTGTTTTTTAATGTATTGATTGATGTATGTATTCTGGCTGCTGTGTGTATGTCGGAGTGATTGTGTGCACATCTGTATGTACTGTATGCTTGAATGCATATGATGTATAGCATTTTTTATTTATTGACATCCTCTCCCCTACCCTTTATGTCAGCAACTGTGGCACAAGAATTTTGCTGTATTGCAAAGTATATGCAACAATAAAACTGAACTAAACTGAAATCTAGGCTCCCCTCCAAGGCCTTCCATTCCAGGCACATCGTTGTCAAATCTGTGAAAAATAAACATGACTTTTCTATATTGCCTAACAGTGTACGTACAGGGAGTGTAGACATACACATATGTGCCAGATGTCACTGCAGTTTTGGGGGTGTGTCTGTCTCACCCCTTCTGTCCAGGCTTGGGGGCCTTGCTCTTGAACTGCCTGCCCTCCTTCTGCTTGAACTTGGGGGGAGCTGGCTTGGCGGCTTCTTCTGCTAATCCTGCGTTCATTTCTAGAAGAAGCCAAAGATAAGACACACTGTGTTACTAGCCTCTTATGAGGCTATAAATAGATTGTTGAGGGGAACCTCCCTCCAGTAATCCATCTCCAACATTCTCCTCGTCTGCACTGTAAACCCGGATAAGTTAATACAACTCAAAACTTTTGATGTAACTGATTACGTCAATAGTTTTGAGTACATTAGCTAAATATTTTAATTAAATTAATTTAAAAGTTTAAGTACATGAATTTTGTACTTAAACTTTTAAATTAACTTACATTAAAATATATAGTTAATGTACTCAAAACTATTGACGTAATCAGTTACATCAAAAGTTTTGAGTTGTATTGACAATCCGGGTTTACAGTGTGTCTCTCCGCCTCACTGCAATTAGCCAGGGCTCTGGTTTGCTAATCCGCAGATCATAGATTGTGTACCAACAGAGGGCATTAAAGAAATGTGGTGTCTGTTTCTAAAGATAGCATCCCAAGCCAACAGGTAGTACTTGAGGACCTACAGGTGTAGCTAGCCAACAGGCAACACTGGCATCTTGGTGCCACAAGGCTACTAAACGGCATCGGAGGGCTGACAACCTTTAAACTACAGCAGTGGCCATGTAGTTTTCAATATAAGCAGTGGCCATGTAGTTTCAATATAAGTGCTGGGTGTCTGCCTGGAGCCCCAATGAAGTCTAGAATCCCCTCTGCTTGAGGACAGGCAAAGTACCACACAGCAATACATTCAGTTAACATAAATCTTTCTGTCCTGTTGTAGATCTCTGTACTGTAGTTTCTCTAAATAATATCCACAACATTTTAACATCAAGCCAAGGATTCAAGACCAAACTGATATGGGTAAATCTAAACCAATTACAAACTACAATGTTTTATGTAAAACAAAAAAAACATGGTATTGTCTAGGGTGAAATGGATGCTAGCTTCGCTAGCGGTGTTCATAATAATTTGTCCAGATATATGAGGTCGACATTAATGCTTCAAGTTCACATTAAATATGGGAACTACTTTACTTATATTGCTGAAACTATGCTGAAACAATGCCCAATTTATGTTATCCCATTTTTAAGTGTGCTTGAAAAGAGCACACTTATTGTTTTTCTTAAGTGGTGTTTAATCTTATTATTAAGTGTGGTTGAAAAAAGCACCAAAGCTCTTAGGGCTCTGGAGACAGAGATGCCGTTCCAACACTGAAACGTTAAGCTTGACCTAGAGATGCATCGTTGACTTGAATGGTTATGGTACCCCTTGTCGTTTGTTCGTTAGTCCCATTTTTCTCCAATATTTTGTCACATTGAAATGCATGACAGAACTTTCAGGCTGATGCTGTCATAATGCTCTGCTCCACTGTGAGTGAGTGAGAAAGTGTGTGTGTGTGTGTGTGTGTGTGTGTGTGTGTGTGTGTGTGTGTGTGTGTGTGTGTGTGTGTGTGTGTGTGTGTGTGTGTGTGTGTGTGTGTGTGTGTGTGTGTGTGTGTGAAAGAGAGAGAGAGAGAGAGAGAAAGAAAGGGAGGCAGAGGATACTGAATTAAGTTGACAACCATGTAAAACCGACGAGGAGAGATTGCAGGCCCCAGAGGACCCTGCTATCTCTCCTCTGAGCCGTGATAGGTGTAGAGAAAGGACATCTTTTCACTGAATTACAGAAAAACATTTGTTCACGTAGGTTAAACATGGTTCAATCTCTTCTCTGAATCATGAGAGGTGTAGAAAAAAGCCATTTTTAATGAATATCTTGAAAGACATGTAAAAAAGAAAAAGGTCTTAACCATGTTAAAGACATTCCAGCTACAGAGAGAGAGAGCGATAGTGTTTGTATTTCATGTTAAAGAGAGAGAAGGCAAGATATGACCAAAGCTTGGGCCTATAATACGCCTAAATGGCTTCTATTTAATCATGACAGTGTGTGTGTGTGGGGGGGGGGGGTACTTGAGTAAGGCAGAAAACGAGTAAGAAACAGAGACAGAAAGAGAAGGAAAGAGAGAAAGGGAGGCAGACAATACTGTGGCAGTTACACCTGGACCAACTGCCATTTATTAAATGTAAAATGTTAAGGAATAGAACTCTCAAATGATACCATAACCATATAGACATATATAATCTATATGTACTATATAACTTAAATATATTGATGTGAAATCATGCATACCCTACTACAGATAGAAGAAATAACACGTAATTGTGTAAAAACATATTTATTGAAAAAATTGCAAAATGTTTTACCACAAACATTACAGGACACACGTGGCATTATGTGAAAGGAATTCATGCAATGTGGGTGGATCTCCAACATGCTCCTAACAGAACTACATTGCACACTATAAGGTACTCAGTGGTGGATTCTTTGAGCCACTGACACATATGCATTCAACACCTCTGTCCAAGGCCAGTTGTTTTGTTTTGTTTTGTTTTTTTTTTTTACTTGGGTCTCTCTCATTACTGCACTTCAACTCTTCTGCAGAGAAGCACATTTATAATTTTGTTCAAACATCCAAATTAAGCTATCAAGAACTGATTTTATATTCAAAGGCTCTTTGGGTCCGAGCACAAATAATAATCTATACTTTCAGTGTCTGGTGGGGGACAGAAAAAAATTAATTCGAAAACATCCCTCGTTAACACAATCAAACAGGACCAAGTAGCATACTTCAGTATATTGGACAGGCTGTTATGAAATAAACAAACTGAAGCAGAAGCATTTCAGGAGTTGGTAACGGCAGCGTGACTTGCTCTTGTTCAATACATTTGTGCAGGTGCTGTATTGTTGAACTATTCTCCATTTTCTGACATGGACATTCAGATGGTCACAGTGAAATCTGGGCACAAAGCAGTTTTCTGTAACTACCGGCTGATTAGGAGCATTATTCTAACTGGTCTCAACCTGCTTTCTTCAAATGGAGTGGCACTGACTGATTTTTGTGATCGTGTAATGGTGGATTAAATAAAATGTTCAAACATGGTTTTCTAATATACATGTGTGTGTGTGTGAGTAAAGCTTAACAGAGCAAAGGGTAAGTGCCCAACACTGCACAATCAGTTTCCTCTGAATCATCAGAATCATTTCAATCAGAGGTGTCATGAAGTTCATGAAGTAAAAACGCTGCCACAAATTGTATTCAACCAGCTCTGGGTCAGCTAATGGTAATGAGCACTCACGAAAGGTAGATCAGTTACTCAGTGAAGTCACCTGTGTTAGAAGGAAAACGTGGCAGGGTTTTTAATTTTCTGAACCTGGGACTGACACCTCTGATTTCAGTAGCCAAGGTCAGTCAAAACTATGTGATCGTAGTAGAGTAATTGTACACGAGTGGACAAAAGTGTAGCGAAGAGAAACTGCAGCATAGTGAAAATGAGCAAGGACACAAGACCTACTAACTGCACATTTGGTACATAAGCTACTAGCAGCCACTCAGTTGACTATAGGCTCTGTGATACATGGGTACTGTAGGGGGATTCATAGAATTAAGGAATTGTTATGTTTATTAATGATCAATCAAAATCAAGTTGTGACTCCAGTGAAGAGAATCAAATCAAGGGTCAGAAGAAGGGTTAGATCACTTTCAGTATACCACAAAGGAATGTTAAGACAGCCAAATTCATCAGCTTTAAATATGGTCTTTCGTGTTACCAAAGTTGTGCAGCTGAACTCACACTCACACACAAACACACACACACTCACACACAGACAGACACACACAGACAGACACACACACACACACACACACACACACACACACACACAGACAGACAGACAGACAGACAGACAGACAGACAGACAGACAGACAGACACACACACACACACACACACACACACACACACACACACACACACACACAAAGAAAACGAAACTGACATACATATGTCAGTGGACCTGTCATAGACCAGCCACATAGGTGAAATAAATAACATTATTTACAGAGGCCCATAGGGGCAGCAACAACTCATATTTCATAGGTCATATTCTATATACATAGGCAAATGTCAACTGAAAGTACAGGGGGGGAAATATAAAGACTTAGCCCTTCTTAATGTAAACACAACACAAACAATAGAAAGGAAGTGTACTGTATATGTGCGTGTACGTCCTAGTGTGTGTCTATGGGAGAGAGAAAAAGTATAAGTTGATGTGATCCAGCATTAAGTGACAAGCAATAGTCATAGACACAAGACTTTTTTTTTAACATGGATGCTGTGTACCCTCCAGATCAGGGTCCACTACAGCTTTTTATTCCTAGGCACATTCTAATAGCCTGGGAATTCACTGCCTACTTTTGGCTCCTGGGTCTGAAAGTGTACATTATAAACCATTTAAATATAATTTATCAATCTGTTGTTTATTATTATTATTCTCATTGGCTATGAGTGAAATGCTGTCAAGTGAATCGTCAGTAATAAACCCAGCTGAAGCACACAGGTAAATATTGCAATTGATTTCCAATCATTTTAAGGAATGCTAGTATTTCTGATGGTGTGAAGTTCATATCAATATTTCAACAGTTTAGCCTGAAGATGCACGGTTGTGTTGTGATGAGCTGAAACAGATAGGCAGGCATGAAACAGCATATCTGCCCTAAAACACAAGCTTTTGTCATGGGGTCTTCATCAACACACCATAAAGAAAATGATTCAACATTTAGCCTTGACCATGGAACTCCAACCTTAAAATCTGTTACTTGTGTACACACCAAGCCATCATGCTCAGGGGAGCCATTTTGTGTGTGTGCACATAAGGACCTCTTTAATGGATAAAAAGGTTACATACCTCGCTTTAAATTAAAAAAAAAAAAAAAAACACACATCACGAAGTGCAAACATAAGACCTCTCAACAGTAAGGCCCATAACCCAATTGCAAAGCTTATTAGTCAAATCCAAAATCTAGATCCACCTTTCTCAGTATTTTGCAATCACAGCATGTGCACGGAGCACCCTTGAACGAAAAAACAAGCTGAAAGAGAGATGACAAAAGGGAAGATATTTGATCTGAAACTTTAAAACTGTTCATCGCTGTTTTTTTTTGTTTCTTTAATGTCCCCAAACAGCCTGATCTTGAACGTTAATGACCTTCAGGACGACTTTGCCTTCCCCCAGACGGAGAGGCTGGTCTCCTTCACCAGGTCATCGTCATCATCATCATCGTCATCATCATCATCATCATCATCATCATCATCATCATCATCGCCATCATCATCATCACCTTAAACCAGTCTTGAGTTTTGAGCGGTGTAATATCGCACACAGAAGTCCTCGAAGTAAAACAAAATGTCTTGCTCTTCAACAGGGCAAGGTCATTGTCCACTGTTCTTCATCTCTCTCTTTGCCGCCTCCAGGGAGACCAGGCTGTGTCCGGCCAATGTATCAGCTCAGTGTAAAAAAATAGGCAAAGTCTGACACTCTCTGGGGAGAGTTTCTTTAGTGTTTCAAAGATAACCTTATTTTTTTCCCCTACAGAACAGATGGACATTAGTCCAGTGTGTCCTCACCATATTGAGGAGAACCCTACGGGCATGTCTATCTAAGACAGAGGTCATGGCTGTGTGTAAATTGCTTAATGAGTGAAACATGTTGTTACATCATGCTAGAGAGAAGAGGCTAGGGGGTGTTTGGGAGGTCACCTGGAATACTCTACATTGCTAAAAGCTGGCATGAGGTTAGATCTGAGGTTTGTCCCGAGTTTGGAGGCCAAGGAGGACCACTAAAAGCCTTGCGGAGAGGAGATTCAATAAGGCTACCCCTCCACAGTCCACAATTTTCATTTCCCTAAAACAGCCTGGCTGCTTGTCCCATAGGGGCATGCATAGAAGGAGAGGCACAGAACCTGGCAACCATCTGCCATCACACTGAGGCCTTCTGGGAATTGCAGTTCCACAAACAAGGCAACTTCTGTTGTGTTGTTAAAAGTCATGTGAACGTCGTCCTCTCAAAGTATCTCCAACTAAAGGGTCTAGGCTCTATGCCCCATCGGCCTCAGTGCTGAAGGGTGGAGGAAACAGGGCATTGATCGATCATCTTGTCCCTGATAGGAGAGGAGTGCTGAGAGGGGTAGAGCACACAGGACGTGGAGTCGATGGCATGGAGGGTGGTGGGTGGGTGGGTGGGCTGGAGTGAGGAAGGTGCAGGTCACGTGAAGAAATATCCTCTCACTGGCTGGGGAAAGAGTGGTAGGGGGTGGGTGGGTGTTTGCCATGGCTCAGGGGTAAGGTGGAGTGTCGCTCTGGGGGAAGGCGGGTGGAGTACAGGTCTGTGTCATCCTCTCCCGATTCGGCACCACCATACGAGTCACCTGGAAAAACACAACAAGGGGAGTGTGAGTACAGAACATTCACCTGACAACTGTTTAAAGGACAGTTTCAGTCATTTTCAACCTGCAGTTCTACTGCTGAAGTTAGGACTTGCCACTACCAAAGAAATATAGTGTATGCAATGCATAATTTTGGCAAAAAGACAGAGGAAGTGTAAGGGTCTAAGCTTTTATTGTTCTACGACCCTGACACATTGCCTTTATGACTGGTCATTCTTCAAATTGACGTCCAAACTCCATTTTAAGTTTTTTGAGAAAAGAATTTCAGTGTTTCAATGAAGATGACCTCAGTCCGACGAGTGGAATATGTTGTTACATGGTCAGGAATGTATGAATATCAAAATGAAAATGCTGGAATATGGTTTCTGTCTGAAAAATTCTTTTTTTCATCTCCATTTGAAACAGGTCAGCAACCAGATGAGGGCCCTGAAACATTTTGGGTATAAGTAAAGCGGGTCTGGTAAAACGGTTGCAGGACACTTTAACACTGGGCATTTGACTAGTATGGCCTGGTCCCTGGAGCACTACCTAGTGGTAGCCACATGTCAGCACAACATGCCAAAGGCAGTAACAGCAATGTGCCAGCGCCACCTAGTGGTACCATTCACTGCTACATATAACATGGCAGTGTGATTTACCCATTTACCCAAGTCCTTCTAGACAAGTCCTCACACTTGACGGCCATCTTGCCATGGCTTTCGGGTCTCCTATAAAAACGTCTCTGGCTACACCCCCCCCACTCCTCATATCTGGTTGAATGAGGAAAGCATATGCCTGTGTTCACATAAATAAACTGTAGACATAAATCAGTTCTCAACATGCATTTTCAACTAGGTTGGACTCCTCATAATATCCACACACATGAATAGTCTGGCTGAACTTTATTCACTCTCTGTCTCGGTTTTCCTTATCAGGAAGTGTACGTGCTGATTTTGTTTACCATTGGCTGGGTCCCCCTGGCTGCCTGTGATGTGGTGCCAGAAGGCGCTGCGGGGGAGGATGGCGGTGGGGGTGCAGGGGTAAGAGACTGCCTCGGACCCTTTGGAGAGGAGCTGGTAGAGAGAGAGAGAGAGACATCATCAGCATCATGGAGATCATGAAGTTATCAAGTTATGCCAGTATCGTATAGACAAGCAGTTGTGTGCAGATCTGTGTGTGTGTGTGTGTGTGTGTGTGTGTGTGTGTGTGTGTGTGTGTGTGTGTGTGTGTGTGTGTGTGTGTGTGTGTGTCCTCAAACGGCTGTCAAAGCTGGCCCCTTAGAACCATCCTAACATTTCCCTGACTAGTGGTGCCCTTGTTTGTGTAAGGTAGCTGTGTGTGTGTGTGTGTGTGTGTGTGTCGTACCCTATTCTTCTCCATCTCCATGAGGACCTTCTTGTGCTGCTCGGCGATGGCCAGAGTGGAGGAGTGGACTCGCTGGTAGATCTGTTCGCCCTCCCGCGTCTGGAAGGTGTAGAGGCCCTCCCCACTGTCGCACATCCTGTCCACCACAAACACACCACACCACAGTAAAATTATTACATTGGTGAAAAAATACAAATATATACTGCATTATTCATGTGAAATATGAAATTGAAATATTGGTAAAATATTGGCTAATTTTTGGTGAAAAAGTGGAACAAGAGGTTGGTTCACATGTCAAGTTAATGATCCACAGTATAAAAAATGTTGCTAATTTCTGCCAGAATTTTCTGGTGACAATGGGGACCAAAGATTCTAGAATGCTACGCTGTAGAATCTTTGATGTGCACTGTGTTCCAAAGCCCTCTATGCACACAGTGATCTATTCCACCAGGGGGCAGCATAACACTGCAACTGCTGTATCCTCCTTGCCATTCTTCCATTCTTATCTCTGTCCTCCCAGGGACAGCCTGTGAGCACAGCGAATCTGCACTTTATAATTTGATCAATGAGCAGGAAAAGATAACAGTGCTGCGATTGATTTCCCTCTAATCTATTCAATCAATCTCTTTATGAGTTCTGC
Organism: Setipinna tenuifilis; assembly: GCA_030347295.1. Lineage (NCBI taxonomy): Eukaryota > Metazoa > Chordata > Actinopteri > Clupeiformes > Engraulidae > Setipinna > Setipinna tenuifilis. The sequence goes on along the minus strand of CM059280.1, from coordinate 10,266,791 downwards.
AGTTATTTGGTCACTGCGCTTCCCAGTCAACCCCCCCCCCCCCACACACACACACACACTTCTATTGCTTTCCTCTAGATATTTCCTCTGAGGTTGGTAGAGAAGAAAGAAAAAAAGCCTGCATCTTCAGGTCACTGCTATTTTATGATTCACATTGTATCCACTGGCACATGTTGCAGTTTGGCTATAGTCAAACCATTGTTGAGCTGTTGGGAAGGTCACTGTGGTCATTACTAACCACCAAAGTGTCTCTTTGCGGTAAGGCACTATGCTATCTCTTAAGTAGCCTACATAGATGTACACATGAGTTGTGCAAAACAGGAATTAGTTGTACTCTATCCATCCATCCATCCATCCATCCATCCATCCATCCATCCATCCATCCATCTATCCATCTATCCATCTATCTATCTATCTATCTATCTATCTATCTATCTATCTATCTATCTATCTATCTATCCATCCATCCATCCATCCATCCATCCATCCATCTATCCATCTATCTATATCACCTGCCAGCCTCGAAGGTGAAGCGCGTGGCGTCCCGTCCGTAGCGGCGCAGCGAGCAGAGGGGCCAGGTGACCAGCTTGGTGCGGGGGTTGTGGATGTCCCACAGGTAGATGTTCTCGTGGGTGATCTGCATCATGCACTCGCCGTAGATGTCCAGGTTGGGGCAGGGCAGCAGGAACACGTTGAACCGCTCTGCCGCCGCCACACAGGAGAGAGCTGGCATTACGTCACACAGCCTTATGGGAAATACTCCATTCGTTCGTTTTCATGTTTCGTGTTGCACCAGATTGCCTCACTCACACTGTCAGTCACGCTGAGTACAATGTGTACATGACATATGTGCGAGTCAAGTGCACTGCCGGTGGTAAAAGCAGTGACTATATACAGTACTACATCACACTCTAACATGCACACATTCAATCACACTGGCATTACCTAGCCAATTGTATACATTCACAGCCTGTGCCTACTGTAGGCAGAACTGTTGTTCTAGGGCAAACACTTGAATTAAAATAGTATTCCATTGTGTTTTATATTATTGCCTTGAATTGATTTAATCTTTTTTTTTGTTTGTTTGTTTGTTTGTTTGTTTGTTTTGTTGTTGTTGTTATTGTTCAGCGGAATGCTTTGGCACTGTTCCTCCCTCTTGGAATCTCACCTGTGTGTTCACACTGAACCCCAGCCGCCAACAGATCCGGCTCGCCCAGGCTGATGTCATTCAGCCGGGTGCCCAGACACTCGATTGACAGGGTCTTGAACCACTCCTCTGCCTCCAGCTCTGCAGAAGGGGGGCGGGGAGAAAACGTGAGCAGGAAGGAGAGTGAGACAGGAGGAGAGAGAGAGAGATAAGGAAAGCTGAACCTTGTGACCCCCCCTTGTGTGTAAGGACAGGCAACGCACCGGACTCGCAGGTGAACGTCCGCGAGGTGTCATCGCTGAAGACGATGGCCACCGCCTGTCGCTTGGTGTCCCGTGGGAGCCTGGTGATGTTCTTGACGTTGCTGATCTCGGTTACCTGGGCAACGAGGCGGAAACAGGCAAACAGCAGTGTGTCAGAGCTGTCAAAAGGCATCAATAATCGAACAGCAGCTCAGATGGATCCTGAGGGGGCTAACACTGTGAGGTGAACGATAGGTATCTATCTGGTAACTACAAAGACACAGAATGTATGGTGTGGACTGCAGGATGAGAGGGGGAAATTGAGAGGCTACGCGGGTAGCCAAGTGGGTAGTCAAGCACACTTGACAGCAGGAGCGGAAGAGCAGAAGGGTGTGGGAGATCAAGATCAAAACGTCTTGAGCTGTACATGTCTCCCCAACGTACCCCAGGCATGGGAGACCGGGTGTCAATCAGAGTGTGTGTGTGTGTGTGTGTGTGTGTGTGTGTGTGTGTGTGTGTGTGTGTGTGTGTGTGTGTGTCTGTGTGTTCGAGCATAGTTCTTTGAGCTCCCCTGTCCCCAGCTGACAAGAGAATGAGGAGTACACTCAAACTGCCCCCCCACAAAAAAGAAAAAAAAATAACACAGATACACTACCTTGAGTTTTACATTATGCAGTATCCAAGACATTTCTGTTCGCATATACTGTAGGCTGTTGTGTTTGTCTGCACACCAGCAGATATATCTATTTATTTCTGTGGAGATCACTGTGCTGGCGTCTACCTTGGGGCATGCTCTGATGTAGGCTGACTTCTCGTCTGGGTATTTTTCCAGTCGTCGCGGACCTTTGCTGGAGGATTTCTTGAATACGAGCCAGCAGCGTCTGTAGATCTGCAAGCAAACAATATGCACCCATTAACCACAACAGGA